>JAABOM020000012.1:13233482-13292352 GCA_011800125.2 Solanum clarkiae | reverse complement strand
ATATATGATTTCAAAAGAGGCAAGTGATTTCAATTTATTTCAATGCATATTAGGCTTAAAACCCAAATATTCCTCATAGTCATTCGTTCATGGGCTAAAAAGCCAAATCGCAGGTCAATATCATGTTTCTCATGCATAGGAATAGCTCATTCATTAAACAATATGGTTCAAGAACCCAATATACTCAAAGAACCAATAAAAGTAGACATTTATGTGATCACATTCCTTTCATAACCAATATGTGAGCTTAACTCACCGAAAACATTTTATAAAAATATATGTGACCTTAACCCACTGATAATTTCATAAATCCAATGCTCATGAATGTATATGCTATGAGTGACATGACAATAACATGAGTAGTAGAGAATTAACTTCAAATCAATAATACATTATGCAATTTAGTTATAAACCTGAGTAAAATTCACATTTACAACATACTATAGATTACCCATGCAGAAATCAAGCTTTAAAAGGGACATGCATTTTCATAACTTCATAACTTCAATGTAATTCATCCCTATAGGGCTTAAATCAACTTAAAATCATCAAATAAATACATCTCATACTTTAATTGAATTTAATAAACAATACAATCGAAAACCCAAATTTAAAGTAGCTAAAATTTGGTTGAGTAAAAAGGATTTTGGGTCTTCTTGGTTGAAGGGGATCAAGAATCAAACCCACATACCTTAATTAATAAAAATGATTCGAGAAGAAATTTGGTGAAGAAATAACACTTCCTTGATTCCAAAGCTTGAAACCCTTAAAATTCTTTGAAATTGACATTTAGAGTGACTTGAGAGAATTTCAAATGTGAGGAGTGAATTTGAATGTTAGAGTTTAGGTCATTAGGAAGTATTTAAAAATCATAGGAAGTCATAAAAGACTATTAGAATAAACCATATTACGAAAACGACATTTAGGAAACAAGTTGATAAATTGTAGTTATCACTTTAAGGGAGGGTGTACGGTCTGTGTGGCACTACATGGACGATGTACTTGCCCGTAAACCAACACTTAGAAAAAATTTCACTTATATGAAGGTCCGAAATGGTAATCCCATACTTGGAATTTGTGACAAAAATCAATCACACGGAAGGGCCACATGGGTCGTGTAGGTGCCCGTACTACCTCCCTTAGAAAATTTTCCCCATGACCAAGCTATGAAATGGTGATTCCATACTTAGGAAATTTCACTACAAAAGCCATACGGGGGCCTCGCGAGGCGTGTCACACCACACAAGTAGTGTACTTGGCCATGTGACAACACTTGGTCCCAAAATTGTGGGATTTCAAGCCAAGGCCACCACACGATCCGTGATGTGTCACACGGACTGTGAGGGGTTCAAGTGTGGTGAGCCTTAGTTTTAAGAACCACATTTAGGGGCTAACCAACCTACAAAGGCCAAAGGCCACTTCACGAGACCCTCACACGGACTGTGTTACCTCACACAGGCCATGAGGTATCCCTTGTAGTGTCACCTTGGTCCAATCTTTCTCGAAACTAAAATTCAAGCTTCGACGTGGTCGTATGACATACAGTTCCTTACATCATATACCCTTTGGGAACATTCGTCCTCGAACATGCAAGAACAAGGCTTGAAAGGCTTGAATTAGACCATGAAACTTCTGAACACAAGGTTCAATGCATAACTCATCATTTGGAAATCAAATGGTCATTAAATTTCATATTGAAATATATTCAAATCTTTCAAAACATTACAAAAACCATTTTAATGTACACGTAAGAATGTCATGCCATGAGAACAAAGAATGAAAGAATTAGGACAACTTGGAAAACGAGGAACCTAATAGCTTAGGCTTGAGTAGATTGGACTAGATGGGGATATCATTTCATCATGTCCAAACTCCGCCTCCTATGTAGCACTCTCCATATGGGAAACCTAACACAAAATCCATGTTAACATCTTTCCACTTTCAAGTAGGAATCTCAATATCTTAAGTCAAACCGTTGGGCCTTTGGTGCTCCCCCTTCACTTGTTGACAACAAGGGAATTCGAACATAAATTTGGTTATATCCTTCTTCGTACAGTGCCACCAATACACCTCTCTCAACTCTCGATACATCTTAGTAAACCTCGAATGAATAGAATAATGAGAGTTATTGGCTTCACTTGTGATTACCCACCTAAGGTCATCCACATTCGGCACACATAACTGATCTTGATACCGAAGCACACCATCTCCCCCTTGGGAGAAAACCTCTATCTTCTTTTCAGGAACTAATTTCTTTAACTTAACCAATGACAGGTCTAGATCTTTCTTGGACTTTACATCAACAATCACTGAGGATTCGGCCCCATTTTGAACATGAATGCAACCCCCATTAGAGTCGGCCAACCTAACTCCTAATCTAGCCAAATGGTGAACATCCCTTGCAAACGCCTTCTTCTCCTCCTCAACATGAGCCACACTCCTTATAGATAGCCTACTAAGAACATAAGCTATCACATTTGCCTTGCTAGGATGATATTGTATACTCATCTCGCAGTCCTTAAGAAGCACCAACCATCTCCTTTCCTCAAGTTAAGATCCCTTTGGATGAACACATAATGCAAACTCTTGTAACAGATGAACATTATCACGACCCAAGCCTAGGTCCTAGACGTAACACGGAAAATGGAAACCCGAAGGGACCCAAGCAAGTATCTTAGAATAACAATCACACATCTTTGGTCGCGCAAGCAAAGAAAACAACAATAAGAGATAATAAAAAGGGAAATCGGGATGAAGGGAAGCCTTTGGTAGCATAAAACATGAAAGAGTCAAATCTCTTAGTATAAGTAAATCATTTGTTCCAACAATGCCTCTAATCATAGATTGGAGCAGGGGCCAAGACACTTTCCGGGCTCACCCTCATAGTATCAAGAGTTCAACATTAAGAGAAACCAAGTGACAAGGGTAAGATAGTTAATGTCCCCAAACATCTGGACTCACCAAAGCTCTTCTTCCAAAATTCCAAGACTAGCCATGTGGAGGATGATCAAGAGGTCCTCATGTTCCTACATGGTAACATCATGTAGGCATAGAGTACGCGTTAGTACATTTGAATGTACTAAGTATGTAGTATCCAATGCAACAAGACATAGACAACTTAGTCAAAATGTATAAACATAAGCAATGGGTAAGTATAACAACAATATGGCATGCATGATCAATGCTTGAAGTAAAATATGCTTGTGAAGCATATAGCTTGAAAATATAGATTATGTGGGTAGGGTAGGACCATACTCATAGACGAAGCAAAATATTACTTGGAATATGAGGTGTATGACCTCCTTGGAAAGTGATTGAGGTATCTACCCCTCAACAAGGTATATGGGCAAGTCACGCCCCATCATAGTGGTCAAGGTATATACCCCTCAACATAGTAGATAGGTATAGAATCTCTCATCATAGTGGTCAAGGTATATACCCCTCAACACGGAAGATGGGCATAACATCCCTCATCATAGTGGTCAAGGTATATACCTCTCGACATAGAAGATAGGAATATCACCACCTCATCATAGTGGTCAAGGTATATACCTCTCAACATGGTAGATGGGCATAGCACCCCCCATCATAGTGGTTGAGGCATGTTACCCCCTCAACAAGGTGTGGTCAACTTTCAACCCTATAGATACTTTTCATAAATTCAATACATACACACAATCCCTTCATCACCATAGAGTCACTTAACTTATAAACTATATTATAGACCATTAATAACCCAAGAATTCATGTCAAGACATCTTATCAAACACTTGGTGGGTGTGTAATACTAGTTCAAATCATGTAATCAAGGGTGACATCATGTGGGAAGACTCAATGTAGATCAACCCACCAGCACATAGTAAAATTCTCATGCAAGATAGCTTCAAATACCTTATCAAAACTCATAATAGATTAGTTTCATAGCTCAGAACATGCATAGTCACAATAGAGAAACCATCTCATAGTATAAGCTTGAAATAGGTAGATATACGTTTCGAATCATCATCTCACAAAACCCAATATTATTTGTAATCATAACTCATAATAAATAACACGCATAAGTAATACAATGCGAAAATATGCTACTTTCATAAAAAGGAATGTTGGGCACCATGGGTGAAAGGACCCAATGGTTGAAACCCAAAAACATAAAATTTGGGGATTTCCCCGATGTAGACTTGAATGAGAACGATTTCCCTGATGTAGACTTGAATGAGAACTTGAAGCTTGAATGAAGTTCTTTAAGAGCTGGAATTAAGGTTAGAATACTTGAATTTGGGTGAAATATTTGTTTAAGTGTTAGAGAGGGTTTAGAGAGTGTTTTGAGTAATATAGAGTTAAAAAATTGCTAAGTATATATATTTTTATGCATAAAAGGGAATGGGGCCAAGACCATAATATTCTAGGCTGAACCTGAAAAATTAAGGAAGTCACAACACTTATCCACAATAGGTCGGCACTGCGGAGCCATCGCAAACAGTTTCTGGAAATTACGAATTTGGCGAAAATTCATTTTTTGCTATAGGCCTTTTAAAATGCGGGTTATATCATCACCCACTCAATTTTTTCCTTGATCAAGAATATGAAGTCAGATTTTTTATATCACGCAAGGATTTTGAGATATATCAAAATTATCATTATGGGCATTTTCGAAGAACATTTTTGGGGCATTTTTGTAGCATTTCAAAAACATCAACATGCACCCCGACAAATAATATCTCAAAAATTTCAAGGCAAATACCACCGACGCTAAATCAGGATCTTGATTCGAGTAATTACGCTCTTGCATTTTCAACTGTCTGGTTGCATAGACTATCACTTTACCATGTTGCATAAGCACATATCCCAACCCTATTTGAGAAGCATCACAATACGCCACGAATCCATTTAAACATTTTGGTAGGGTCAACACAGGAGCTGATGTGAGCCTATCCTTTAAGGTCTCAAAGCTCCACTCACATTCATCCAGCCACACAAACTTAACTTTCTTTTGGGTCAATTTAGTTAATGGACATGAAATAGATGAGAAACCTTTAACAAATATCCTATAATTGCTAGCCAACCCATGAAAATTCTTAATATTCGAAGGGGTTAATAGTCTAGTCCAGTTTTTCACAGCCTTAATCTTCTTTGGGTCAACCTTAATGCCATCACCGGACAGAACATGACCAAGAAAAGGCACTTCTAACCAAAATTCATATTTGCTAAACTTAGCATACAACTTCTTCTCCCTTAAGGTTTGAAGAACCAACCACAAACGATCCATATGCTCTCGCTCACTTTGGGAATAAATGAGAATATCATCAATGAAGACAACCACAAAACTATCAAGGAATGGCTTGAACACCCAATTCTAAGATCCATAAACATGACTGAAGCGTTATTTAAACAAAACAACATCACAACAAATTCTAAGTGACCAAACCTAGTCTAAAAAGCCATGTTTAAAATATCACACTCCCTAACCTTCAACTAATGATACCCGGAATGAAGGTCAATTTGGAGAAATGGGTAGCCGCTTGAAGTTGATTAAAAAACTCATCGCTTCTAGGCAATGGATATTTATTCTTGATGGTTGCCCTATTCAATTTCCTATAATGAATGCACATCCGAGGAGATCTACCTTTCTTTCTCACAAACAACACTGGAGCACCCCTTGAATATATATTTGGCCTAATGAAACATTTCTCCAAAAAATCCTTCAGTTGATCTTTCAATTCCTTCAACTCAGCTGGTGCCATATGATAAGGAGGGACAGAGACAGGTTGAGTATCACAGAGAAGATTTATGCCAAAGTCTACTTTCTTTTCAGGATGACTACAGGGCAAGTCTTCGGGGAACATATCCGAAAATGCATTCACCACCGGAACCGATTCAAGAGTAGGTGACTCAGACTCCACATCCTTAACCCTCAAAATATGATAAATGCACCCCTTGGAAATCATCTTTTCATGCTTTAAGGTAGGAAATAAACTGACCTTTGACAATAGAGTCACTACCTTCCATTTTAGAACGGGTTCATCAAGAAGTTTGAACTTGACCTTTTGTGTTCTACAATCTTTATAGGCATATGATGCATGAAACCAATCCATCCCAAGAATTACATCAGAATAAAATATCTCAAGTTCCACAAGATCACACAGAAAGACTTTATGCAACATGAAAATAGGAAAACCTCAATTAACTCTATGAGCAACAACAGATTCACCCATGGGAGTATAAAGTGAAAAGGGATCCCTCAAAGTTTCGGGACTCAAACCAAACTTAACAGTGATCAAAGGAGTCACAAAACACAAATTTCACCTTGATAAAAAATGCATAAACATCAAAACCAAAGTCTTTTTACATACCCATCACAACATCAAGGGCTTCTTCCACTTCCTGCCGAGCATGCAAAGCATAGAACCTGTTGTTCTTCAGGGAAACACCTTATGGAGCTCTTTGCTAGTCTTTCCCACCTTCAGTCACTGACCTTGGCCTCTCTGAGCATTCTTACGACAATCAGCAATCCTATAGTTCTTATCAGCACACCCATAGCATGCACAAAATTCCTTCCAACAAGCTCTCAAGTGATTCTTCTCGCACTTGTCATACTTGGGAAACCATGGTCCACAACCATTCGGTGCCTTAGAAGGAGGCACTCTTTCATTAACTACCTGAGCATTAGAACCCTGGCCTTACTTGAAGCGACCAAACCACCACCCCTAGAGCCGGGAAACCCACCATCAAAATGGGCTCTCTTAGGATCAGGCACTCTCCTCTATTTTAATTTGTTTTCTTTGATTTGCTCCGCATATAACATGAGTCTATATATATCCATATATTGAATCTGTATCGCTATACGACACTCTTTCATAATCAAGTCAGAGATACCAGAAATTATCTTGTGCATTCTTGCATAAGGGTCATCCCCAATTGTAAAAGCATATTTGGAGAGCTTAGAGAACTTGAGGGTATAATCCCTCACACTCATACCACCCTACTTAAGTTTGATAAACTAAGTAATCTTGGCTTTTCTAAGGTCAAGTGGAAAGAAATGATCTAGAAAGGCAAGCTTGAACTTTTCGCAATTTGCAGCATTACCACAAGACCTCTCCATCGACCATTGAGTGTACCACACCTGAGACACGTCCTTCAAATGATATGCAGCCAACTCAGCTTTCTCTTCAGAAGTGACACCATAATAGCCAACACATTAGTAAGCTTATCAATGAACTCTTGAGCATCCTTATCGACTTTTGACCTATAAAACTCCGGAGGATTCATCCGGGTGAAATTCCTTACTCTATGGAGTGGGATCTCGAAGAATATTAGCCTACCTAGTCTAAGAAGTCACCACCTTAGCAAGCATAGCAAAGGTCATACGAAATTCATCATTAGAGATTGACTTTTCCATAGGCCCTTGAGGCATGACCCTCATTAGCCGGGGCCGATCTAGGAACTCTTCCTCGAGGCATCTTCTGTAAAGGAGCATGGATGCTATCAAGATCAGGAAACCAAATATATGATTCATAGCACGACATAAGACGTAAACAAGCGAAACATTTCCTAGAATGTCATCATATCCTCCCACTCATAAGAATGGTGCACTTTATACCCATGAATGGAACTCTACTTGACTCAGCATGTTGGACTCTGAGGATCATTTACAAACCTAGGGCTCTAATAAAAATCTTGTCACCACCCAGACCTAGTGCCTAGGATTGACATGGCGAATGAGAACTCGAGATTTCCCAAACAAGAGTCATAATATCAGTATTCACATCATCGGTTCAAATCTGCACGCAAAAAGTAAACACATAAGTCTATGGGATAGGAGGAAAGGAATCACACTATGGGGATGTTATAGGGAATGGGAGACATATGTATTCACAAAGCACGTAGCACATAAATACTAAGGGATGGAAAGTATGACTAATTTTGTCGGGATGATTCGAGACATAGGATCTTTCACAACATAACATAGACATATTTCATAAGCTTGCAATCTAATTATTTAATGACAACCATTAGATAGTCAATACCATAATCAAACCTTCAATCATAATACTTAATACGTAATCGTAAAGGAGTTCACAAGATGTCCAACACTGCCTCTAGTCATAAGATAGGACGGGGTCCATGACATACTCTATGTTTACCTTCAAAGTAAATAAAATAAGTAAAAGCACCATAGGTAGAAGGATATTGGTTGGTCCCTGGAAGATAGGACTCATCGCAACAAGCAAGTCACAAGGATCCGAGCTAGACATCATACGGTGGATGAATGTACTCTTCAGTCCCATCATAGTAAAATCTTTTAGGCAAAAGTATACATTAGTACATTTGAATGTACTAAGTATATGGGATGCTATGCATATGACTTACCAAACCAGCATATAATATTAGCTGACATGGGCAAATAATATAGAAATAGATTTATAGCAATGAATATAATATTACAGGATGTAATAAAACTCCTAATGAATGAAATACAATAGTGCTCATCTATAGTGGGGATGAGACCTTAACCGATAGTCCGAACCCATGCGAGCTATTACATTAATTGGCCCGATTTCAATTCCCATCAGTTAGAGATGATTACTTGCAAAAGGTAATCTACACCACACCTTATGACCTCGACATTTTGTATGTGGTGGCCACCTTCCTTATGATTCGGTCATTTCAGAAGGATTTCCTTATCAGACGTATCATATAATATCATAAATGAATATCCATCCCTTGTGACCCGGTCATTTCAGTGATGACTACCATTCCTATGCTGGCACATAATTCAAAGAAAGGGAGAGGACCCTTGAGGATAGCCCTTACACCACTAATCCATTAGTTCTAAGTGAACCATCCCACGAGAATATTTTTACATATACATGATTTCAAAAGAGTCAAGTCATTTCAGTTCATTTCAATACTAATTTAAGCTTAAAAGCCAAATATTCCTCATAATTATTCGTTCATGGGCTAAAAATCTAAATCGTAGGTCAGCATCATGTTTCTCATGCATAGGAATAGCTCATTCAATAAACAATATGGTACAAGCACCCAATATGCTAAAAGAGCCATTAACAATAGACATTTATGTGATCACATTTTTGTCATAACAAATATGTGAGCTTATGTCACCAAAAATATTTCATAAAAACATATGTGAGCTTACCCCACTAATAAGTTCATAAATACAATGCTCATGAATGAAAATGCTATGAGTTACATGAGAATAACATAGATAATAGAGATTTAACTTCAAATTATTAATACATCGTGCAATTTAGTTAAAAACCTAAGAAAAATTCACATTTAGAACATAATATAGATTACCATGGACAAATCAAGCATTAAAAAGGACATGCATATTCATAACTTCATAACATCAATGTAATTCATCATTATAGGGCTTAAATCAACTGATAATCATCAAATAAGTACAACCCATACTTTAATTATATTTAATAAATAGTACATTTAAAAACCAAAATTTAAAGTAGTGAAAATTCTATGAATTTGAGTAAAAAGGGTTTTGGGTCTTCTTGGATCAGAGGGACTACGAATCAAACATAAATAACTTAACTAATAATGAAGATTGAAGGAGAAATTTGGTGAAGAAAGAGCCCTTCCTTGATTCCTAAACTTGAAACCCACAAGAATTCCTTGAAAGAGACTTTAAAGTGACTTAAGAGAATTTCAAATGTGAGGAGTGAATTTGAATGTTAGGAATAGGTTTAGGTCATTAGGAAGCTTTTAGGAAGCATAGAAAGCCACAAAAGGCCATTAGAATAAACCATTATCACGAAAACGCCATTAATGAAACAAGTTGAAAAATTGAAAGTCATCACTTCAAGGGAGGGTATATGGTTAATGTGGCACTACACAGACAATGTACTTGCTCGTGAACCAACATTTAGACAAAATATCACTTAGCGAAGGTCCGTAATGGTAATCCCATACTTAGAATGTTTTTTGATGAAAATCAGTCTCACGGAAGGGGCATACGGGCCATGTGAAGCTACACCGACCATGCAGGTGCCCATACTTTCTTCCATAGAAACATTACCCCATGACCAACTTATAATATGGTGATTCTATACTTAGAAAAATTTCACTTCGGAAAACATAAGGGAGGCCTCATGGGCCGTGTCACACCACATTGGTCGTGAACTTGGCTGTGTGACAACACTTGGTCCAAAAATTGTGGGATTTCAAGACAAGGCCACCAGATGGCCCGTGAAGTGTCACACGGACCGTGATGGGTCCAAGTGTCATGAACATTAGTTTTGAACACCACATTTAGGGGCCAACCAACTGACAAAGCCCAAAGGCCACTTCATAAGAGCCCCATTTCACAAGACCCCCACATGGATTGTGTGACCTCATATGGGCCGTGAGGTCTCCCTAAAGTATTACCTTGGTCTAATGTTTCTCGAAACCAAAAATTTCAAGCTCCAATGAGGTTGTATGACATCCGAGTCCTTACAATACTGCATGGCTTCTATGGTGTTCGAGGGGTTAAAGGATCAGCTTCATGACTTATTGAGTAAGAAGTTCATCAAGACTAGCGAGTCACCACAGGGTGCTCCAATTTTGTTTGTGAAGAAGAAGGATAGGTTGATGAAAATATATATTAATTATAGACAGTTAAATGGGTGACTATTAAGAATAATGTAATACCCCTCATATGCTTTTGGATTCCTTATAAGTGTATTTCTCAAATATATCAAAATTCGTGCATGATTTTGGAATTCGACTACATATTCTTGTTCAAGGAGCAAAATTAAGCTGGAAAAGGGTAACCCCAAAATATTATAACACTCATAGATTAAAAATTATTTTTGCAATGGGGAGAATTCCCATTGTACATCCGTGCCCTAGGCGCGACGCGGCCTGGGCACTGATTAGCACAAATGGAACCTATGTGTCTGCTCCGCGTGGTGCCTGGGGTGCGGAAGTGCAAAATTTTTGAAAGTTTTCTTGTTTCATCCAAAGGCATTTGGGTAATTACTGAATGCCCATTTAAATGTGCATACCCCTATACTTTTCCATTTCTCGCCTTCAAACTCTCAAGAGACACTCTCAAAATCCTCCCGATACACTATTAAACCTCCATTCAATCTCACTAATCTCAGAAACAAGCTTTATATTACATGAACCCAAGTCAAGTCTCAAGCCATCGTCAATATTTGCTTCAAGAATTCCATGTTTTAAGTATGTGGATCTTCATCCAAGGGTCCGTTCACCCATGGAACCCAACCTTCTCCTTCAATAAAAATTTCATGATTTCAAGTTATATTCTTTATGGGTACCTCTTATTATGTATTATGAATGTAAATTATTTTGATTTTATGAAGTATTAATTGATTATGCGTGAATATCCATTTTAAGCTTATTCTATAACTTGATTTATGCCTATTAAGACTATGCATGACATGAGCTATGTGAAATATGAAATATTGCGAACTTTTGAGATAGATTTCATGATACCTAAATTAAGTGTTTTACTAAAATATTGTTGTGTTCATTGCATTACTTCAAAATGGATGATTTTACTCTCTTATTATTATTACACTATAAATTGCATGGTTTGTACATGCTCTTAAATATCCACCATGTTTAGTTAAACTACGTGACAAAGGTTTTCAAGTTAAAGATGAATTATTGCACGATTTTCAAATAAGGTGATTCATGATAATTATGGGCTCTCAAGCATGTATTAAACTCATGAAAGGTTTCTACGATTTATAAGTGACAAGTTGAGCCCTATTCTTTTACCCTCTTGTGAGCAATTATATCTCTTTGAGAGGTCAAGCATGATCACTATTTTACCCTCATGTTCAAGTTAAGCTCACTAGTAAGAGTCAAACATATTACAAGTTTCTACCCTAATATGAAATGCAATGCCTACTAGAAGGGGTCAAGTTCATGTATTGTTTTCTACCCTCTTGTATAATGTTTATGCCCATGTAGGGGTCATGTATGTGAATGAGGTACTCATGCCATGTTATCAAGTCTTTACAAATTATTCATTTTATGGTTAAATTTATCACTATCTCAAGTATTCTGTGGGATTAGATTTACCACTGATTCAGTCTTAAGGTGGGGGCTTGACTCAAGGGGTCCTCATATAAAGTCTTAGTACCCCTAACTATGTGGCACCATAGGATTATGTTATTTTCCTAAAAGGTCTTACTAATGGATCTATCTAGGTCACGTTACTCACAAAGTGGGATCATGTATGGTGTACCATGGCAATTAGACCACACCTTCTCCGGTCGGGTGTCATGTATTGATATTCCAAGTAGTAGCTCGCTTGGTCTTATATATTAGTTAAGGTCTTCTCCCACACTTGCATGTTATAATATGCAAGTTAAATGTTTGCATGCATGTTTTATTGCAAGAATTGATCATACATATCATATTGTAATTATATCCGTTGTTTATAATTATGCATCTTGATTATTATGGTTCAGGTCTTTGTTACATTGCACTTCACATACTTAGTATATTTCATGTACTAATGCGTACTCTATGCCTACATGATATCACCATATAGGGACCGTATCTTCTATTGATCACCCTTATCCATGTAGCTAGTTCGGTCCATCGGACGAAAGCTTTTAGTGAGTCCTCAAATATGAGAATATTATGTATTTCTTTTCTTTGCTATGTTGAGACTTGTACTACTTTTTGGATACATATTACATGAGGTTGAGCCCGAGAAATATCTTGGCCCCGCTCCATTCTATGTGGAGTTATTGTTGGATAATATGGTATTCCATATATATGAGCTTGACTCTTCTTATGCTATTATCAGTATAAAGACTTACCTTAGTCCCACTTCGCTTCTTATTAATGTCACTTGTTATTTTTTATTTTGCTTCCGCGACCAAGGAATGTGTGAATGATATGCTAAGACGCTTGTTTGGGGTTCTTTCGGGTTCCCTATTCACCGTGTCACGTCGAGGCCCTAGGTTTGGGTTGTGAAAAGCTGGGAATTAGAGAATTTGGTTGTTGTTGGTCCTTGAAAATCCAACACATCACGTCCATTAGAGTCTTATTAAGGTTGTGAAGGGCACCACAACAATGAATAGGAGGTTGTGAGGCGTTTTTGGAAATATTTCACTTCTTCATGATCTATGTCATGGTCTAGATGTAAAGATAAGGCCTACTCCCCTGACAAACAATATTTTTCATTTTTAGATCATGCCACTACCAAGAGGAAGAAGAAGGAAGGCATGTACACCCGAAGAGGAACTAGCTCACTCTACTCCTCGAGCTCCTCAGGATGGAGGGGCTACCCAAGTTGAGTTCTAGAATTCCATCTCTATGTTGGCCCATGATATGATCAACCAATTGAACCAAGGGGCCCAAGCTCCTTATGCTCCTACTCCAACCTCTAGAGTGAGGGACTTCACAAGGATGAACCCTCCAGAGTTTCATAGGTCCAAAATGGAAGAAGATCCCCTAGAGTTTATTGATAAGGTATACAATGTGCTTGCAATCATAGGGGTGAATTTATATGAGAGGACGGAATTAGAAGCCTACCAACTCAAGGGTGTGGCCCAAATTTTATTTGATCAATGGAAATTGGAGAGGGGAAACAATCACGTCATTTCTTTAGAGGAGTTCAAGGCCACCTTCATCAGTCGGTTCTTCCCTATTGAGTTGAGAGAGGCAAAAATGATGGAGATCATCAATCTCAAGCAAGGGTCCATGAGTGTGAGGGAGAATTCCCTCAAATTCAACAAACTTTCAAAGTATGCTCCTCATTTGGTTGCCGATCCTAGGACAAGAATGAATAAGTTTTTGTCGGGGGTGTCTGACATGGTGAATGAGGAGTGTCTCACCACTATGCTTATGGGTGATATGGACTTGTCTCAGCTCATGACATGTAACGGAAAACTTGAGGGGGAGAAGCTTAGAAAGACAAGGAGTGGGAAGTCTCAGAGGGCTCGGTTTGATGGTGGTTTCTAAGGTGCTAAGGGTGGTCATTTCCAACAAGGTCACCGATTCGAAGGCCAAGGGTCTTCTAATCTCCAAACAAAAGGTTCGCTAAGGATGGGGTGTCAAACCCAATGTTTCAAGGTGGCAATAGTGGGATGACTAATCCTAGGTGCCAAAAGCGTGGGAGAAATCATGGTGGTCCGTGCTTGAGGGACTTTAATAATTGCTATAGTTGTGGTAAAGTTGGTCACAAGATTGTTGATTGTCCTTATGCTCAAAACAAGGGTAGAGATGGTCGTCCTTAAGGGCAAAGTGCTAATGTGGGTCAAAGGCAAAGGGAGGCCAACAAGGGGGTGCTCTAAGGTAAAATAGGTTTTATGCTCTATAAGGAAGGCAAGGACTGGATGAGGTACCCGATGTTGTTTCTGTTATATTAAAGATTTTTTATTATGATGTGTAAGAAAAGCCCAAATTGTGCTTCGAGATTCCCATAATTACAATTTTCATATATCTCAAAATTCATATGTGATATCGAAAATTCAACTTCATATTTACGATCAGTGGGCATAATAGAGTGGGAAATGAGTATAACACATATATTAGAGGACCCATAGCGGAAAATATTTTTTGCCAATTTATTATTTGCAGAGAGCATCCACTCATCGGCTACGATGCAAAAGTCGTAGATCAGTGTTATTTGTTCCTTCGCGTTACGTCCACGATGCGAACTAGTACAAAACTTTTCTTATTTTTTCTTATGCGCCGAAGGGTATTGGGGTCATAGCTCCATGCCCACCTAAACGTGAAATCACCCATTATTAGCCATTCTTCAACTCTATATAACTCAAAACCCTCACAAGAACCTCTCTGAGACTTAACCAAATATCTCGTTCAAATACAAGAGTTTCAAGATTAACTTTGGAACTCAAGGATTCTCCTCAAGCTCTAAGTTTTTTTCAAGATCTTCTCAAGAAAACCCAGGTTTGAGGTATATAGGTTTGATCCATTGGGTCCTTTCACCCATAGAGCCCAATCTTTCTTTTTATGAAAATTGCATGATTTCAACTTGTATTACCTATGGATATCTCTTATTATGAAATATGAGCATGAATTATGTTGGAGTTTTATCAAAGTATTGTTGATTATGCATAATTATCTATTTTACGCTTACACTATGAGTTGATCTTTGTCTTTTGAGAACATGCATGTTTTGAGCTAGGAAACTATCATCTACTATGAGTTTTGATGATGAATTTCAAGGTAAACTACATGAGGGTTTTACTACATGTTGGCGAGTTGATTTGTATTAAGTTTACTCATCTTATTTTACTCTCAAATCGCATGATTTTTAACTAGTATCATGAATCATACAAGTGTTTGATAAAATATCATATCAAGAATTCTCAAGTTATTCATGATATATTTCATGATTTACAAGTAAAGTGACTATATGATGATTAAGGGCTTTCAAGTTTGCATTGAATTTATGAAAGTTATCTATGATTTTACAAGTTACAAGCTAAGCCCTATTTCAAGATTTTTACCTCTTGTGAGTCATTCATGTTAAAGTAACGGTTCATGTATGATTATGATCTACTCTCATGTCTTAAGTTAAGCTCACAACTAGAGGTCGATAATGTTTCAAGAGATAATTATGTCATGTTTCTATGTTTCTTACATATTATACAAGTTATAATTATTTTAAAGTATTCCGTGGGATTTTACTAAGCATAGATTAAAGGTTAAGATGAGGGATTGACTCAAGGGGTCTTTATATATAGTCTTTTATCTCTAAACTATGTGCCATCACAGGATTATGATTATTACCCTTGCTATACTAGTGGATCCATCTAGTCATTTTATCATGTTTGGTTTTCCTAGGCAAGTAGACCACACCTAGCTAAGGGGTTTCATGCCCGTTCCACCTTATTGAAGGGGTGTCATGCCTTGAATTCCAAGTTGTAGCTGTTTGGTATATATTTGTTGAGGTAGCTTCCTACACATGTTTATGCTATATATTTTGTGTAAGAAGTTTGATTGACAAGCATGTTTTATTATGAGCATTGATCATGCATGCTATATTGAGAATATATATCTTTTGCTTATGATTGAGCATTTTGACTATATTGTCTTATGTCTTGTTGCATTGCATCCTATATAATTAGTCCATTCAAACATACTAATGCATACTCTATGAATACATGATATTACTATGTAGTGACCGGAGTACCTTTTGATCGTCCTCCAGGTGACTAGTTTGGTACTTCAGAGATAAGCTTTGGTGAGTCCTCAACTCCGAGGACACTATCTTTGTTACTCATGCTACTTTGAGACTTCTTTATGATGATCACATATTACTATAAGGGTGAGCCTAGAAAGTGTCTTGGTCTATGCTCCATTCTATGTTAGAGGTATTGTTGGATATTATGATCTATTTATGCTATGATCTTGACTCTTTTTGTTTTTATGAATATCAAGTTTTCCCTTATTTCTGCTTCCCTTTTTATTGTATCTCTTGTTGTTGTTTACATTACTTCCGCACCAAGGATGTGTGATTGACATGCTAAAGGGCTTGCTTGGGTCTCTTCGGGTTCCCATTCGCTGGGTCACAACTAGGCCCTAGCCTTGGGTCATGACAGTGTATGCATTGATAGATCCAGGTGCCACTCTTTTTTCATTACTCCTTTTATTGCCAATAAGCTTCATTTGTGTCCCAAGTTATTGTGTGAACCATATCAAGTGTCTTCCCCATCGGTCAATCCATTATTTCTAGAAACATTTGTAGGGATTATCCCGTGTCTATATTGCATAACGTCTTGCCTTATGATTTTGTTGAACTTGACATGGTGGATTTTTATATTATTCTTGGGATAGATTGGTTACATGCATATCATGCTTCCATTGATTGTAGAACCTATAAGGTTAGGTTCCAATTCCCTAATGAGCTCGTCCTTGAGTGAGAATGTTGTAATGTGGTGATTAAAGGTAGGTTCATCTCTTGTCTTAAAGCCCAAAAATTGATTTCGTAGGGTTGCATTTACCATATTGTAAGGGTTAGGGATGTTGAGTCTAAAGTCCTTCCCATTGAGTCGGTTCCATTGTTCAATGAGTTTTTTTATGTCTTCCCAATGAGCTTCCCGGTGTTCCTTTCGCAGAGAAAGTAGATTTTGTATAGATGTCCTCCCTGATACACAACCCATTTTCATTCCCCCTGACCGTATAGTTTCAATGGAGTTGAAGGAATTAAAGGATCAATTGAAAGATTTATTGGAGAAGGGTTTCATAACGCCTAGCAAGTCACTTTTGGTGCACTAGTGTTGTTTGTAAGGAAAAAAGATGGTTCTCTTCGAATATGCATCGACTACCGACAACTTGATAGAGTCACTATAAAGAGCGAATACCCTCTACCAAGGATAGATGACCTATTCTAATATAGAGACTTGAGGAAGTGTATTGGTGGGGTGGTATGAAGAAAGATATTACCAAGTTTATAGCCGGTTGTCACAATTGCCAATAAGTGAAAGCAGAACATCAAAGGTTAGGTGACCTAGCCCAAGACATAGAAATTCCTACTTGGAAGTCAGAAGAGATTAACATGGATTTTGTGATTGGTTGCCAAAGATTAGGAAGCACTTTGATTCTATTTTGGTTATTGTTGATAGGATGACAAAGCCGGATAAATTTTTATTAGTCAAAACAACTTATGGTACCGAAGATTATGCCAAGTTGTATATTCATGAGTTGGTTAGATTGCATTTCGGATCGTGGTGGTCAATTCACTTCTCATTTTTGGAATTCCTTCCAAAAGGGTTTTGGTACCAATGTCAAGCTTAGAATGGCTTTTTATCCTCGAACGGATGGTCAAGAAGAAAGGACAATCCAAACTCTTGAGGATATGCTTAGGGATTTTATTTTGGTGTTTTGAGGCTTTATATGCTAGGCATTGTAGATCCCTGGTTGGATGGTTTGATGTGGAGGAGATGGCTTCGTTAGGCCCAAATTTGATTATGGTGGCTTTGGCGAAGGTGAGGTTGATAAGGGAGAGATTTAAGATGGTTCAATGTAGACAAAAGTCTTATTCTGATGTGAGAAGGAAAGATCTTCAATTTAATAATGATGATCGGGTTTACTTGAAGGTCTCACCAATGAAGGGCGTGGTCCGATTTGGCAAAAAGGGGAAACTAAATACAAGGTTTGTGGGACCATATGGAATTTTGAGGAGAACTGGTAAAGTTTCTTATGAATTGGATTTGGCTACAAATATAAGTATGGTTCATACGGTCTTGCATGTGTCTATGTTGAGGAAATGCGTTGGTGACCCAAGTATCATAGTGCCCTTAGAAGTGGTGGGTGTCATGGAAGACAATGTGACCTATAAGGAGGTGTCAGTGGAGATATTGGAAAGGCAAGTGAAAAGGTGAGAAACAAATATGTGGCATCCGTGGAAGTCCTTTGGTAGAATCAACAAGTTGAAATTGCCACTTGGGAAGCCGAAGTGGACATAAAAAAGCGATATCCATACCTCTTTCACTCTACTCATGCTGAAGGTAATAACTTATGTCCTATCTATGATTTCAGGTCTTGAGCTCCAACCGTCATGTCATTTTTGCATTCATACATGTTCATGGTAACAAGACTCGATCATTTTTTATGCATATGTTTGAAATTTCTTAAGAATGAAGTTTAAGTGCATTGGTTACATTAGTGTCAGGTTGGAAGTTTCATGATTACTTGTGAATGTTTATTTGACATTCCGGGATGAATGTTCCCAAGGTAGAGATATTTTAATACCCTTCATGTGCTTCGGGATGCATTATAAGTGTATTTCTCAAATATCTCAAAATCTTTGCATTATTTTGAAAATCCGACTTCATATTCTTGTTTAGGAGGCAAAATTAAGTGGGAAAGGGGTACCCTAAATTTTAGAAGACCAGTAGCAAAAAATAAATTTTGCAATGATGACCATTTCTAGTGTGCATCTGTTCCCCAGGCGTGACGCAGCCTAGGTTCAAATTAGCACAAATGTAACCTGCATGTTTGGTCTCTGTCGCGCCAGGGGCACGGACCAATGCAAAAATTTTCCCAATTTTCTTGTTTCGTCATCATTTGGGTACCCATTGTCCATTCAAACGTGAATACCTCTATTTTTAGCCATTTCTAACCTTCAAACTCTCAACAAACACTCTCAAATTCCTCCCAATACACTATCAAACCCTCAATTCATTCTCAATTATCTCAGGAACAAGCTTTGGATTCCAAGAATCCAAGTCAAGTCTCAAGCCTTCCTCAACTTTTGCTTCAACAATTCCAAGTTTTACGTATATGGGTCTTCATCTATGGGTCCTTTCACCCATGGAGCCCTACCTTCTCTTTTGATGAAATTTCATGATTTCAAGTTGTATTCTTTATGGGTACCTCTTATTATGCATTATAAATGTAAATTATGTTGGATTTTATTAAGTATTAATTAATTATGCATGAATATACATTTTTAAGTTTAGTTCATGAGTTGATCTATGTCTATTGAGACTATGCATGATATGAGATATGTCAACTATGAAATATTGTGAACTTTTATGATGGATTTCATGATATCAAAATTATAGGTTTCACTACAATGTTGGTGGGTCGATTGCATGACTTTAAAATGGATGATTTTACTGTCTTATTGTTATTACTCTATAAATTGCATGGCTTGTACATGTGCTCAAATATCTACCATTTTTTATTAAACTACATGACAAGGATTTTTAAGTTAAAGATGAATTATTGGATGATTTGCAAGTCAAGTGATTTCAGGATAATTATGGGCTCCCAAGCATGTATTAAACTCATGAAAGGTTTCTATGATTTACAAGTGACAAGTTGAGCCTTATTCTATAATTCTACCCTCTTGTGAGAAATTATATCAATTTGAGGGGTGAAGCATGATTACTATTTTACCCTCATGTTCAAGTTAAGCTCACTAGTACGGTCAAGCATGTTACAAGTTTCTACCCTCATGTGAAATGCAATACATACTATATGGGGTCAAGTTCATGTATTGTTTTCTACCTCTAGTATAAGGTTTATGCAAATGTAGGGGTCAAGTATGTGAATGAGCTACTCATGTCATTTTATCAACTCTTTACATGTTATTCATGTTATGATTAACTCTATAATTGTTTCAAGTATTTCATGTGACTAGACTTAGCACCAATTGAGGCTTAAGGTGGGAGCTCGACCCAAAGGGACCATATATAAAGTCTTAGTTTCTAACTATGTGCCACCAAAGGATTATGCTATTTCTCTAAACAGGATTACTAGTAGATCCATCTAGGTCAAGTTTTGGGGCCATGTACGATTTACCTTGGCAAGTAGACCATACCTTCTCTAGTGAGGTATCACGCATGGAGATTCCAAGTAGTAGCTTGTTTGGTCTTATATGTCGGTTAAGGTCTCCTCCCACATATGAATGTTATAATACGCAAGTCGAATATTTACATGCATGTTTTATTACAAGGATTGATCCTACATGTCATGTTGTGATTATATCCATTGTTTACAATTATGCATCTTGATTATTATAGCTCATGCCTTTGTTGCATTGCACCCTGCATACTTAGTATATTCCAAGTACTAACTCATACTCTATGCCTACATGATATCACCATGGAGGGACCAGAGCTTCTATTGATCCCCCTCCTCCACGCGGCTATTTTGGTCCATCTGAAGAAAGCTTTTGGTGAGTCCTCAAATCCTAGGACATTGCCTATTTCTTTCCTATCATTCTATATTGAGACTTGTACTACTTTTTAGTTACTTATTACTTGAGGGTGAGCCTAGAAAATATCTTGGCGCCTGCTCCATTCTATGGATAGGTGTTGTTGGATAATATGGTATTCCATGTATATGAGCTTGACTCTTCTTATGGTATTATCATTACGAAAGTCTTCCCTTAGTCCACTTCCCTTTTTATTAATGTCACTTGTTGTTTATTTTGCTTCCGCGACTAAGGATGTGTGCATGATATGCTAAGAGGCTTGTTTGGGGTTCCTTCGAGTTCCCTATTTTCCATGTCACATCTAGGCCCTAGGCTTGGGTCATGAAAAACAAATACCCTCTTCCTAGGAATAATGATTTGTTTTGCAACATTCATTGTGCAACGGTGTTCTATAAGATTGATTTGAGATCCATGTATCACTAGTTGAGGATTAGACTATCACATATTCCTAAGACTACCTTCCAAGAAAGGTATGGCCACTATGAGTTTTGTGTCACGTCATTTATTTTGACTACTGCACCTGCCCCTTTTATGGAGTTGATGAATGGAGTATGTTAGCCTTTTTCGGCATTCTTTTGTGACTGTTTTTATTGATGATGTCTCATTCTATTCAAAGATCAAGGGTGATCACGTTAAAATTTGAGGATTTTACTTTAAAGGCTCTGGGAAGAGAGGTTTTATGTTATGTTCTCCAAGTGTGACTTTTTGCTCAACTAGGTAGCACTTCATGGGCAACTAGTGTCCATTGAGGGAATCAAGGTTTATCCACCGAAGATTAAGGCTATTAAATAGTGGACTAGACCTACTTTAGCTATAGAGATCCATAACTTAGTGGGTTTAGCTTGACATTACTAGTGGTTTGTGTAGGGATTTTCTATAGCATCTCTATTGACCAGGCTCACTCAGAAGAATGTATCTTTTGTTTGGTCGGAGGAGTGTTAGGAAAGATTCTTAGAGCTCAAGGACTTATTGACTACCATGTCTGTCTTAACATTGCCTAAAGAGGGTGTTGACTTTATTATGTCTAGTGATGCCTCAAGTATTCGTTTGGGAGGTATATTGATGAAGAAGGGGAAGGTGAGTGCCTATGCCTCCAGGCAAGTAAAGATCCATGAGAAAAATAATCCTATCCATGATCTGTATTTAGCTGTTATTGTTTTTGTCTTGAAATTGTGGTGGTATTATCTGTATGAAATTCATTATGAGATCTTTTCTAATCACTAAAACCTGCAATATATCTTCAACTAGAAGGACCTGAATTTGAGGTAGAGGAGATAAATTAAGCTTCTAAGAAATCATGATTTGACCCTTCTATCTCATTTAGGGATGGCCAGTGTAGTGGCTAATTGCTTGACTAGGAAGAGTCCTAGCATGGTTAGCCTTGCATCCATTCGAGTAAAAGGAATAACCATTGGATAGAGAAGTTAATTGACTGTCCGACTGGTTAGTGAGGCTTCAACTTTTTGATAAGGATGGAGTGTTAGCTTTCTCAGATGCCTAACCATCATTGATGGATCAGATCTGTGAGCACTAGTTTGAAGATGAGAGACTATGTATCATTTAGTTGTCTTATGCTTGCTGAGTACCATTTATTCGGTACTCATACACTTTTGCCTCTTGTAGATCTTGATGCCAATTCCTATTGTTTATTTCTTATCGTGCAGAGCTAGCAGTTAATTTTTGGACATCTTGCTGAGCTCCTAGCGTACTGAGTTGTTGATTTCCATTTTACTGCTTTTAGACGTGTCTTTACTTTGTATTCAAACATAATCCATAATAATGTTGTATTTTGACAAGCATCATACTCTTATTTTATGTATTAGTAGCTCAAATACTGACAGATGCTAGGACTGGGGTGGGATTGGTATATTGTTTCTTCAGCGTTTCTATACTTATTACCTTTATTACTTCAACTTTTATTTAGTAGGGTTGTCTTTTGTTGGTTACTCCATTACCTATGGTTCAAGGCTATGGGTTAGGCTTACCTACTGGTGGGTTAGAGTAAATGCCATCATGGCCTGAGAAATCAGGTCCTAACGCTAATCTATTTTCTGGCTTTGCTAGGTGGGATAGCCAAGCTATTTTCTTTTCTCTCAGATAGTAGATTTGGCAAAGTCACTAAAGGAAAAAATATATTCAATTAGTAAAAATGGAGAGAGAGGGATTCAAACCCTTGGTAGTTATTTGTTTAAAACTATACCAATTTTTAAGATCTAGGCTATCAACCGCTCAACCATTCCTCCAAAAGACTTTTTTTATTTTATTCCTTCAAATAGAACATGGCTATGGGGGTGGATACATATATTATGTATATAGAAAGATTTCTGGTTCGAATCCACCAGTCAATCTATGTATCCATATACAGATGTATGATCTAGTATGTTCATTTTTGAAATAAAAATAATAGTTCATTTTCCCTATCCCACTCCATGTATGAATAAAGTGCAAAGCGGGGAGTATTGATAAGTTATATGAAATCAATGGATTCATGATAAAGTAAAATCCCTTGATGGTACATTTTATGATAATTAATATTTTTTTACTGATAAAAGGATCAGCTGATATGTAGTTTATTTGTTGGTAGCTTGGAGGATTAAAAGCATGACTTTGCTTTCCAATTAGCTATTTTTTCATTAGTTGCGACTTTATTAATAATATTGATTAGCGTACCCATTATATTTGTTTCTCCTGATGACTAGTCAAGTAATAAAAATATTATATTTTCTAGTACATTTTATGGATCAATTAGTCTTTCTGGTTTCTTTTCTTAATTCACCTATCTCTTGAACCTATTCATCGCAGATTAAAAGTCTCTTATCACTTGAACCTATTGGCCGCAGATCCAAAGCCAAAATGACCCCTTAATTTTTCTCAGTTGTGCGACACATCAAATTTAAATCTACGTTCCTGCAGGAGATTCAGAGTATTTTTTCCTCTGATCCTTCAAGAAAAAGATTCATTCTCTTCATTAAAAATAAGAGGTAGACCTAATAAATAATTCTTTTTCAATACATCCGTAGCCTCATTCAAGAATTGCATTTGATCCAATCCGTCGGAAACAACAAAAAAGGTAAATCCTTTATGATACACCAGATCCAGCATAATAGTTAATAGATCTTTCATTTTATGAAATCTCTCTTCTGATGCAAAATTGTAGTGTAGCATGTATCCTCCCGTATTCCGGTGATGGAATAGATGAAATAAATCAAAAATGAATTTTGTTTCAGATGAAATCTTATTAGAATTTTTCATATCTGATTCGTCCTTTGGGTAAGTCTAACCACCTAAATTATCCATTTTTTGCATGTTGTACTTATTAAAGTGTCTCGACCTCGAGAATGGGAAATTACCAGAAAGTCAGATGCTTCACGAATCATACTCAACTTTAAGGCTTTTTGTTGCACTTTAATATCCTTGTAAAGAGGCACACTCTGACACCATTGATGTTGAATAGATTCTGTAATGACTAGATCTACTACTTCCTCACCCATTGACTATAACAGAGCAAATGATGATATAACAGTTAAAATAAAGATGATAGTAGAAAATATGCTCCAAAAGAATTTTGATAGTAGTTCCATTAACAATCTTTTGTTGGATTGTATTTTTCTATTGTGGAAATACCATAAAGCATGACCCAAGATTCATGATATGAAAAAAAATTAGAATAATAAAGAAAAAGACACTGTGAATTATGTCTGTTACTTCTTGCATTCAGGGAATGTTGTGTCAAGAGATCCTAATTGCCATGCTTGTGCTGCATTACGAGAAGAAATTGTGCGGAATAGTCATTCTAGAAAAATCATTTGGTTTGGTTCATTCTATGACTACTTTGCTAGCCTCCAAAAAAAGGAGAGGCTAAATTTCCCATATGAGTAATGAAGAAGTATAAATTTAGTTGGTTGTTGACCAACGGAATGGGAGAAAGGAGAATATTTTTAAGATTGCTGACTAGGGTTGGCAGCTAACCTCTATCTTCGAGACCCCATAAATAAGAAAGTCACCGAGTGCATAAGCCCCTTTAGAGATAGGAGCAACTTTCTTATGGTAGAAATTGCAAATGACCAGGTAGGGGATATCAACTAAAGAGGTAGCAAGATTGAAGGTCTTGTTCAGGACAATGTATAGCTTCATGGAATGAAAGAGTATGTAGTTTTACTTCCTTGAACTTCTATGGATGGCTTAGTTAGCGCATTGGACACTTGATCTTCCCTACTTTTGATAGAAGAATAAGATCTAGGAGCGGATTATCGATGAACATAAAGCAAACTAGACAAATGAAAATAGAGAAAGACTTTTTATTAAGTCCCAGTCCTACGAACAAGCGAGGTAGTCAAAGAAATTTGAATCTTTCATGACCCAAAATAAGCCGTTAGTGGCACCCACCTCTAACCTCCTAAGGGGCAAGACAATGATACAAGTCCTAACTTATATTAGCAGTTCAACTTATGGAATACAACATTAATACGAAAGTTCAAATTTATATAATAAGAAATAACAAAAAGCACTAAGTCTATTACACAATGTTTCCTCAAAACCTGAAAGTCGTCACATCAAGTACATCTAATCTCAAATACTAAGTCTAAGAGTAGCAATACAAAAATAGATAAATAAAATAGTTTATATCTAAAAATTAAGGACATTATACCATAACAGATAAAATCTAACATGACCTAAAAAGTTAGTTCACCTTGAAATCTGATATATGGACAATCAACTAGAGTTAAAGGTGAGTTAAAGTCGATGGAACACTTTGCACTCCTGTCATGACAAAAAATGGGATCTCAACTAAAGGAAAGTAAAAACACGTTAAAGCAACCACGACTTAATTTAAATCATAAAACCTGGAGTCGTGAGTATAAGAGCTTCTAAAGTAGTACGAAGAGTAAATACAACTCTCTCAAATGAAAATACAATTTTGTTGGATAATGTCAAAAAAAAGTCTAGAATAAAAAGCGACAAAGAGAATCTCAAACGATCCACAGTGACTCGAAGTCTGAGCCTCATCGCTAAGATTTGAAATATATGGAATAAGTCTCTAGTAGAGTGAGATCAACTACCCTATATGGGTCCATGTGCTCAATCATTAAGGAGAATACAAAGTAGGGGTGAGCACACCGAAATGTACCTAGTAAAACCGACTAGGTAAGAGAAATCGAACAAGTAACAACAAAGAATCTTATTACCTACGCTAAATGGGTTAGTACACAATAAAAATTTAGACATAAGTAGGATATTATAACAAAAAATATCAATGATACAATAAAATGCAATGTATGAAAATAATGTATAAGGTGCAATAACAACAAACCACGGTGCCTGTGTATACATCTACTGAGTTGAAACTACTAGGAAGAACCCATTGAGGTCTCATCAGAGCATATACTAATATCTCTCAAGTGTTCAAGTGTCACGACAATCGTCAGTGCCGATGACATCTCGATGGACTCTGGCGGTAGTAAATTGGTCTCTAGTATTATGATAGAACTGGTGCCGATGATACCTCGATGGACTCTAGCGTTGGTAAGTAGATCTCACGTAACAAAACTGTCTCAAGGTCAATGCAATATAAGATGGTATGCAACGTCAATGTCATAATATCTAGACGAAATGTATGCCAATGTCACAATATTATACCTTGGTGGACTCTGGTGCCGGTAAATAAAAGTCAAGTAGCACGACTATCTCAAGTATCATAATGTCTCGGTGGTACAGATGCAACACGAAAGGGGTGTATGCCAATGCCATAAATAAAGTGTATGCATAACATTAAAAAGGCTATGTCAAGTGAATCAACTAGTACCACAATGTTATCAATAAGTCTCATATCACCACTCTCTCATCAATAATCAAAATATCACTAAAATCGGACTCCACAAGTCCCAAAATATGATGAAGATACCCTGCCAGTCCCTTAGAGAATCATCGAATCCTTTCAAATTCCATAGGGATACTTAACAAGGCATATCTACACAATTTATGAAATCTTGTCTCATAGTGAGAAACTTACATAAAACCTAGCTGAATATGCCGAACTCATCCTAGTGGCTGTCCCAAAGGCTCTATGGTATGAACCTCCCCAAGAATACCTGTGTAAACTGCTCATATGTCATGAGTGGAGATCCAACTGGTGGATGAGCCAAAGCTAACCTTCACTACTCCTTGGCCAGGCTAGTGAGCTGGTAAGAGGTATAAGAAACTCCATGCGACCCAAGGATGGCAAAATTATATAGACAATCCTAATACTCTGTTAAGAAATCTTAATATCTATTACTAGGGGTGTCATCAAACTTCAGGGGAGTTAGTTGTACAAACTGATCAAAACTCTATTGTTTAGCTATGGACATATCAGGACTAGCGGAAGATGGTGGTAAAGAAAATCTAGGCGCTGCAATGGACAAAAGAATTGTTAATCACGAAAGATGTGAGTCGAACTCGATTGACATGACTGAGGCAAAATTACAGAAGTCAAAGAGGGAATCGCTAAGACTGAGGAAAGTCCAACACAAATAATGGTTGGATTCGCTGGACATCTAAAAGGACAAATTGACACTATAGGAGCTAGTGCATCGATTGTCATTGGAGCCGAAGGAGCTCCCTCCAATCTAGACAACAAACTCAAAAGCAACTCTTGAACTAAGGATGTTGCATCATAGGAAGAAGATTGTGAAACAAAGTCAGGAGAAGATGATGTACTCTATCCTCTAGGCGGAGCTAACCTTCTAGTAAGTCCTTGGCCCTTGGCCCTATCAAGGACCTTGCCTCGACCACAAATGCTAGCCATATCAGCTGGCTCAGGCACTCCCACTGTTTGTTGAGATCTAGCAATCGACATCCACATAGAAGGAGTATATTAGACATTTTAAAAACATGTGACATGAAGACATGCATGAATTGAAGCAATACATGAAAGTTTTTCCTATCCAGTGCCCCGTAAACTCCCGAAGATAGGTACGGAAATATACATACCGATCCATGAGATTCTACTAGAACCTGCTTTTGAGTCACGAACCCAATGAACTTAGAGCTCTGAAACCACACTTTTCATGACCTAAAATTGGATCGTGGCTAAAAGAAAGTAAAAACACATAAAAGCAACCAAAAGACTTAATTTAAATCCTAAAAGCTGGATTCATGAGTGCAAGGGCATCTACAGTAGTATTAAGAGTAAATACAATTGTCTCAAATGAAAATAAAACTATGTCTGATAATGTCAAAAACAAAGTTAGTATATAATGTAACAAGGCGAATCTAAAAAGATCCATGGCGACTCAAAATCTGAGCCACACATGTAATATCAGGGATAGATGGAATAAGTCTCTAGTAGAGTGAGATTAACTACCCTATATGGTCCCTTTACTCAATCTATAGGGAGGAAAAAAGTAGGGATGCGTGCACTGTAATGTACCTAGTAGATTCAACCGACTAGTCAAAAGAAAAAGAACAAGTATGTCATAATAAATAATCCTACTACCTACATTAAATGGGTTAGAAAACAATAAAAATATATATACAAGTAGGATAAGATAACAAAAAATATAAATGATGCAATGAATGAAAATAATGCATGAGGTGGAATCACAGTGGACTCAGGCATCGATGTATACATCTATCGAGTTTAAGCTACCTAGCAGAACCCATGGGTGTCTCGTCAGTTTATATACCAACATATCTTAACTGTTATGATGGTCACTGGGTGAAACGACCCCAAAAAGTGCATGAAAATGTTCCTCGAAAGTGCTCGAAATCGTAATTTTTATATATCTCAAAATCCGTACATTATATCGGAAATCTGACTTCAGATTCTTGTCCAGGGGGTCAAATTGAGTTGGAGATAGGTTTAAGCCCTATTTTAGAGTAATTGCAGTGAATTTTGAAATTTCAAAGTGTTGAATTCCAGTAGCTCCTACATGTTCCTAGCGCGACGCGGCACTGCCTTATTTTTTGTCAGTTATTTTATTTTGGTCCAAAACTTTTAAGTCTTGGGCATAAGTGTTTCCAAGTGTGAAAATATGTATATTAGACATTTTTCACCCTCATATCATTCAAAATATTCCCCAATACTCATTAAAATACTTAGCCAAATATTTTAATCCTACACTTAAGTCTCAAAACTCATCCGGATTTGAAGGATCTCATTCAAGCTTCAAGTCTCTATCTCCAATCTTCATCAAACTCATCTCTAAAGCTAAGGTATGTGGGTTTCAACCATTGGGTCCTTTCACCCTTGGTGTCTAAGCTTCCTTTTACCCTAAATTGCATGACTTAAAGTTGACTTACCCATGGTTCATCATTATTTTGAAATTCACTGCACACTTTGTTAGGATTTTTGAAATTATGAATGTTTTACTATGTCTTGGGCTATGAATCTAAGGTCTATTGTGAGAGTTGAAGAAGAGTTTTGATATATATTGTTTGAGGGTGTTACCAAGTATTCATTAATGGTTTTACATTTGATTACTTGCATGTTTTCACTCTTGAATTGCATGGTTTTACACTAGCACTACACACCCACCAAATGTTTGATAAAATGTTGGTTATGGATTCTTGAGTTATTGGAGGACCAATGCATGTCTTATGAGTTGAATGACTTTGTGATGATAATAGGAATGTTTATATGAGTTGTTTTCATGAAGAAGTACCAATGGTGTTTTAAGTAGATTGTTGGGTTCTCATGTTTGTTGTGCTCTTGAGAATATGGAGAAGGTCTTCCCTTGTTGCTTGAAATGTAATGGTTGATGAGCTAGTTCTATGATCCTACCGAAAAGGCCATGTCGTAAGGTAAAAAGACTAATGATTCCTATCGAAAAGATTATATCACAAGGTATCGACATCCCACCAAAAAGGCCATGCTATAAGGAAGAATAACTAATGGCAAAAAAGATCATATCGTAGGGTATGGACACCCTACAGAAAAGGCCATACCGTAAGGTAGAAAGACCAATGGTTTTCACCGAAAAGATTATATCGTAATGTGTGGACATTCTATCTAAAAGGCCATGCTGTAAGGTAGAATGAATTATGGCTCCTACCTAAAAGATTATATCATAAAGTAGAAGATGTCTCACACTATATATGGAAAAGACTATGTTGTACGGTAGGGGTATTGGTAACACATTCCATAAAAGTTTATACCGTAAGGCGAATGGGGGCTATGTTGCCCATTTCATGAAGATTGGAAAAAGGGTTTGAGTATGTATTCTATATTGAGTTTACATTCCTTCATCATGATTTACAAGCATGTTTTACCTTAACCAATGATCATGTATGTCATATTGATGTTACACCTATCCTTTGCTCATAATGATGCATTTCAACTATGTTGCCTATCCCTTGATAGCATTGCATCCTACGTACTTAGTACATTCAAACGTGCTAATGCATACTCTATGCATACATGATGTTACATATAGGCAACCAGTGTACCGCTTGATCATCCTCCTCCTCCACGTGGCTAGTACGATTGTCTCTCAAGCTAGTTGATGAGTCCTCCATTTCGGGGATATTACTTATGATCTCTTGCTATTTAATAAGACTGCCTTTCTTTGATTTATATATTGACTATGGGGGTGAGCCTGGTTCTTTGTCGTGGCCCCCGCTCTTATCTATGTAGTAGAGGTGTTGTTGGACATGTTATGTATCTATGCTATGAACCTTGACTCTCTTGTTTCTTGAGGTTATGATATAGAACGTTACCCTTAGTCCCAATTCCCTTCTTATCTCTCTTTGTTATTTTAATTGCTTTCGTGACCAAGGATGTGTAATGACATGTTATGTGGCTTGTTTGGAGTTCGTTCGGGTTCCCCATTCTCCGATCACGTCTAGGCCCTAGGCTTAGGTCGCGACACTGACGCAAATGACACCTCTAGTAATTAGGTCTCTAGCATCAGATACCTCAGCGGTCTCTGACACTAATAAGTAGATCCCAAGTAACACAACTTTCTCAGGGCCAATGCAATATAAGATGGAATGCATGCCAATGTCATAATATCAAGATGTATAACAACAACATTATACCTTGGTGGACTCTAGTACTGGTAAATAAATCTCAAGTGGCACGACTACCTCAAGTATAAGAATATCTTAGTGGCACAGATGTAACATGAAAGGTGTGCATGTTAATGCCATAAAGTAAGTATATACATAATATCAAAAGCGCTATGCCAAGTGCATCAACCAATACCATAATGTCATCAATAAGTCTCATATTACCACTCTCTCATCAATAATCAAAATATTACTGAAATTGGACTCCGCAAGTCCCAAAATATGCTTATAAATCTCTAATGTATCACTAACATCATCAATTTACCACATATCTCTCTCCAATGGTATCACTAGTCTCTTATTATCATAATAATATACAAAATACCTCAATTCTCATTATTTGATCTTGATTCATCAATAGAATGACAAGACACTCAAATTTTGACATATCTGGTATCACATTTCCATCATCATTGTAACATATCAATTCAATTACTTAGGAATCAATCCAAATCTTACAATTATCAAAGGAACATATCCAATAACTCAAACCCAATTCCCAAAGGTTAGTTGAATCTATCCCGATGCCGAAACTGTACTCGAACAAGCTTTCAATCAACCCAAATGATCATTGAATTACTCAATCACTCAATCACTATCAAAAATTGATACTACGCGTCAAGTCACGAATTTTGATACCCATATCGGCACGAATTAGTCTTAAGAGAAAAATGGTCAAAATTAGGGCAAAAATTTAAAGTTTTCAAATCTAGAAAATTGACTTGAAATTATCAATCTACGCAAGAATAGGAGTTCATGGGTAAAAATCTCACCATATGTGAGTTCAAATCGAAGGAGCAGTCATCAATTAAAGTTTTCAACTCATAGACTAACAATTCCCAATTTTTGACACTCAAAATCATGAAATTTAAGATAAAAGTCAAGATGAAAGTCCTGAAAATTAATCAGAATGATGTTAGAAACACTTACCCAAGAGATCTCTCCAAAAACTTTTGTCACAAATCGCACCCCAAAAGGTTGAAATTTGTGAAAATGGATAAAAATTGAGGTTTCTCGGATTAAAAATTGAGACGGGCTTTAATGTACTACATGAACTCAGAGGGGAAAGTCCTTAGAGCTTACGGGCTTTAATGTACTACATGAACTCAGAGGGGAAAGTCCTTAGAGCTTTGCGAATGTGGGAAGAATCATATGCTGGCCCACAAATCTGGATTCAATTCGGTGATGCAGAGCATTTAAGCCACCCAAACCTCCATGAAAGCAGAGAAGATAAGTGACCGCACCAGAAATCAGGTATGACAACCAACCTTAATGCTCAGAATGGACACTCGAAATTCATTTGGACTCAAAATTACACAAAACAAATATGTATCCAAACCTGAAACAGTGGTTGGACTCAAGGAAATAATCAGAATTTGATCTCAACGTCTTCTTGACATAGTTACCAATGCTACTTAAATAAATTAGTTTAAAACTCAAAATACCAAAACTATCCTTGGCAACTCCAAAATTTATGACAAGGCCATTTTTAGCATTAGATTCACCATCCTAAACTATTGAAACTGTCAGAATTTTGATCCGATCTTGTCGAACTTCGAATGTTGGCCAAAGTTAAATTTTCACTCCAAAAACAACCAAAAATGCTACTTTGGATCTAAAAACTTTATTTTAACTCCGAATTCAGTTTCATAACTTCTTTTACACCAGATTCGACGTTTCAAATTTGATCGAATCAAAAAAAATTTGATCTGACACTCGAAATCCAAAATAGTACAAAAACTCACTTTTTCAACAACTTAAACTTTCAAAAATGCTGAAACCCATATTTTCTGCTTTTAAAACTCTAAATTTCAGTTCTAACGATACGAATAATTCAAAATAGGTCAAAAGTAATTTATGAATGGACAAAATAATTACTGCCAGAGATAAGCTCAACAATGACAAACAAGGTCATTATAACTCCATAAAAGCAATAAGAAAGCCAAATACAAGTAGTTATCAGTATGGGCAACATGTACTCAGTAGGTATCAGCGATCGACTCCAAATAAAAATCAATATGCAAAAGTAACATCAAGAATCCAACTATAGTAGTTAAGAGTGGCAACCAATAAGTAATAAGTATAAGTGATAACACAATGAAATAAGTACAAAATAAGTCAATAATATCAAGAACATACATGAGGACGCAATTCTCCACACCATGCTATTTTTGGGAAATGTATTATTTTTAAATCATTTTAATATATTTTTTATATTATTATCATGCCGGAACATGACACTTCATCGAATATATATCATGTCAGAACGTGGTATCTGATTCCACAATACCATGTCATAACGTGACACCCGATCCTATAATATCGTCGGAACATGAAACTCGATCCCAATATATCATGTAAGAACGTGGCACCCAATCCAAATATAATTAATTTATCATTCTTTATCATTGCTTTTCACTTCATTAACAATATTTCATCAAGCCTTCTTTATGCAGGAAATAATTTTGATAAGATAGTTCAAAGATTATGGATTTCATGGTCTTGAGATTGCTGACCAATCACAACACATATAATTCATCCAAACCACAATAATTAAATGCACATAATATGTTCACAACATCAATCAATGTATATCAATAATGATTAAGCGACTCTCTACCACAAAGAATAAACTATAACCTACCTCAAACCGAAGAATTGAACTTAAGCAAGCTAATTCACCAATGTCTTTCCCTTCTTCAATGCCTCAAAATTATTTCAATCTATCAAATATATAATCTCCATAAGAATAGGAATCCAATGACACCCATATTGCTATATTTATTTTCGACTCAAAAATCAAGTAAAAAGAGTTACTCTGAGCCCTCAAATTCAAAGTTAATAACTTCTCTCAAGTTATGTTTATTCAAAATAAAATACATTTATTCAGCAAATTTTAGCTAAAATAGATCGTTATTTGACCCCAAAATTAAGATTTTATTCTAAAAATCCTGGCTATATTTTCTTAACTAAGCATAAATTGTACTCATTTTTACCTTAAAAATCTATTCATGATCACATAAAAAATTTAACAGAAAGGACAAGAATAATTACCTTGATGATTTAGGATGAAAATCTCAGTTTTTCTTCTCTTATTTTCCGTTCTTTTTCTTTCCCACGTCTTTTTTCTTTCTGCGTTGTGGTTTGTGTGTCTGTTTCTTTTCTTTTCTTTTAGGTTTTTTGTTATTCTCTTTTGCTGAATTGGGCTTCATCCTTTCAGTCCTTTTTCATCTTTGATTATGTTATTTATTTATTTATGTATTAAAAGTGATAAATCTTATTATCCTATTTTAATAAATATGGTATAAGTAGTATAGGGTATTAATCAAATTATTAATTGATCCCATCAATTAGATTAGTTATCTAAAATTATCCCTCAACTTGAATAATAAAAAAATATATAATAATCCAAAATATCAACTAAAATTTACAAAATAAATTTTTATAAAATAAGAAGCTCTATTTCTCAAAATGACTTAATGGATCGTCAAATCCGATGCATTGACCCACTGTTTGTCCTTGAATGGGCAAAGAAAAGGGAGCACATGAAGGGGTACCAAACACAATAAAAGATATGGATATCCCTTGTGAATATCAGCTTCAATCTCCCAAGTGCACTCCCCAAATGGATTATTCTTCCATTGGATCTTCGTAGAACTAATCTCTTCTGATCATAGCTAGCGGACATATATATATCTGGAATAGTTATGGGTTCCTTCTCATAGCATAGATTCTTATAAAATAAGATCGAATCCCAGTGAATAATATAGTTTCCATCAACCTAATATTTCTTAAGCATAGACACTTGAAACACCAGGTATAATCCAAACAACCTAGGAGATGAAGCTAATTCATTGGCCACCTCTCCAATGCCTAAAGAACGTCAAACGAACCAATATACTTTGGACTTAGCTTATAATGCGAACGTCAAACGAACCAATATACTTTGGACTTAGCTTATATTGCTTACGAAATTTGAACACCCTTCAAGGGTAAAACCTTCAAAAAGACTTGCTCTCCCTCCATAAACTTCAGGTAATCGAACAATCTCATTGATATAGAGTTTTGACTAAATCTTCTGCATTATTGTAATTACTGGTGAGTCATTTTTGGTCTTATTTGTGAAAAGTACTATTTTTGCTCTTCTCTAAGTTGTTTGGGCCTATTTTGAATTATATGTATTATTTGAACAGAAATTCATAGTTTTAAAAGATGAAAATATAAGTTTTGGCATTTTTGGAACCTTAAGTTGTTGAAAAAGTGAGTTTTTTTTACCATTCTATGTTTTGGGTGTCAGATCAAGGATACGCCAACTCTACTAGCTACTAAACATTGAAACTGAACTATGAAAAGTCACATAACTGAATTCATAGTTAAAATGAGGTTTTTAGGCCCAAAGTTGTAATTTTAGTCATTTCTGAGATCATAGTTTGACTTTGGTCAACATTTGAAGTACAGAAGCTCAAATAAGAATTACACCAGTTCCAGTAGTTCTACATGGTGAAACTAACGCTATAAATTATCTTGAAATAAATTTTGGCGCGGTCGAGGGCAGTTTTGTTATTTTGAGATTTAAACTAGTTTTACCGTATTGCATTGGTAAATGTGGTGAGGAGGCCTTGAAACTGATTTATAATTATTCTATATAGTCCATATCATTATTTTTGATATAGATACATCTAAAGTTTGTGAAATTCTGAGTCCAAATAAGTTTCGAGGGTCCATTCCAAATAGGGAATTATACTTGGGCAGTGCTGGTGCATCTCATATTTAATGTAGGTGAGTCTCATCTCCATGTTCATGAAGAACCCTCCATATTTGCGGGGATATGACTAAGGTTACTCTCCTCAATTGTGGAGGATTAGTCCACAGTAGCCGAGTGTGTGTGTGAGTGGCCCCTCTAATTTACTTGCATTTGCAGGTTGGTCTCTGCAATTGCGGAGGTCATTTTGTCCAGCCTTCTCCACCTTCGCAGAGCACTTTTTATAACTGAATAGTGTTAAATCCATAGGACACCATTTTTACTCCATTTTAGAATTTTCGAAGATTTTGGGTGGATTTTTAAGGACGATTTTCGAAGGATCTTATTGGTTAAGCATTTCTAAAATTATAATAAGTATTTTCCATAAGTTTTATCTTGATTTTATGTTAAATTTCATGAATTTCATTGTATAAAATTGGGAATATTTAGACCATGATTTTTAAAATTTAAATATTAATTTCTCATTCAATTTAAGCTTGATATTAGTGGAATTTTCTCCCACGAACTCTAATTTTCGCGTAGAACATAATTTGAAAATTTATTTTTAGATTCGAGAACTTGAAATATTAGCCTAAAATTTGACCATTTCACCCTTAACACTAATTTACGCCAATTTGGATATCAAAATTCTCCTGTCAATGTGTAGTATCTATTTTTGACAAAGGTGGATCAACTTGACAATTGCTTCTATGGATTGAGTTGATTGAAAGCTTGTCTGCATGCGGTTTGTACTTTGAGGTATGTTTGAATAACATTTTGGGATTGAGTTTGAATTATTGATCATGTTCATGTGGTAATTGTGAAATCTAGATGGATTTTTGTATATTTTAGTAGACATGTTTCGATAACGATGGAAATATGATTCTGGTTGACCTCTTTAGGATCAATGTTGATTCATTTGATGAATATAAATGAAATCTTGTGGATTATAATGATTTTGGATAAAATGTGATAACATTAGACTTGTGAAGCCATTTGGAAAATTATGTGGTAATTGATGGTTGTTAAGATACCTATGGGATGTATATGTGTAATTTGGACGAGTAAGGTCAGTATGATTGACATACTTGTATAAATGGGATGAGTAATGTCTTGTATTACTATTATTCTTTCATACATTGGGGGTAAAGTTTGGTGTATTTGATATTCTTAACTACTGATATATATAATCATGATGATCTGAGACATGAGAATGGTTTGGTCATTTACTGTGGCACTTGATATTATTCTTCATGCACATATGATTATATGGGATTCATGTTTCGGTATTCATGTCTTGATGATATTTTATATGTTACATGCATTTTTGGGACTGTATCACTGATTTACATAGGTTGTATGTAGTTTATGACATCCCTTGACCAGGATAGGAGCCAAATGTATTATGCTCCATATGGGTACCATCCCTTTTACTAGAGTAGGAGGAAAGCGTGGCATTCTTATCTTATATTCCTTTGACCATGTGCAGGTGACAAGGACATGGCACAGTGATACCTCTTGACAATGGGCAGTTAGAAAGGTTGAGGCATTTTGATATTACATTGACCATGGGTAGTTTGTGAGGTTGTGAAACACTTGGCATATGGATTGATGAGTTGTGCATCACATTCACATTTATTGATATCTGGTACTATGGGTTATTGAGGATACCTTAGCTCATGTTTATGTATATATTTAACTAGGCACTAACCTTTTTGGATGAAGGAATAAGATTCGTCATTATTGCATACTTGTTTCAATTTGTCTTACCCAATCGGTTGAACCTATTGGATACATTTTGGTGTACTCATCCCTATTTTCTTTCTCCTTACAAATTGAGCATAGGGATCCTCACGGGGTAGTTGATCACTCTGGTTGAGGTATTCTGCTTTCATCTAGATCCTATCAGTGAAGATCATACTTCAGGTCAATATGGATCTTTGGGATTTTCATTATTGCTTTCATTCAAACTTGTACTAGACCGTAACGACACCAAAAAGTACTCAAAAATGTGCCTCAGAAGTTCCCGAAATCATAATTTCTATATATCTCAATATCCCTATGAGAAATAGAAAATTCAAATTCATATTTTTTATCAGGGGGTCCTTTTGAGTAGGAAATGGGTCTAACCTCGATTTTAGAGCAATCGGATAACAATTTCAAATTTTTAAAATTTCAATTTCCAGAATTGGTTCACAATAGTGCCGCGATGCACAGCTATCGTAGACATGTGTAAGCTAGGTCTCTGCAATATGTCCACGATGCGAACCTATGTAAATTCTGCCCACTTATTTTTCTTGCGGTCTAAGACTTTTGAATCTTGGCTTATGTGTTCCCAAACATGAATATACCTATACTGAGCTATTTTTCACCCTCATATCATTCTAAACATTCCCCAATACCCACTCAAATACTTAGCCAAAATTTCACCTCCTAAATTCATGTCTCAAAACCCTCTCCGGATCTAAGGATTTTTTCTTAAGCTTCAAGTCTCCATCTTCAATGTTCATCAAGTTCCTCTCGAAAGCTAAGGTATGTGGGTTTCTTTCATGGGTTCCTTTCACCCATGATGCCCAAGTCTCCTATTACCCTAATTTGCATGATTTAAAGATGGTTTACTTATGATTTAAATTGGAGTACCGATTTATCTTCCTCCTCCTCCCACGTGGCTAGTTCAATTGTGCTACAAGCTTGTTGGTGAGTCCTCCACTTCGGGGACATTGCTTATAAACTCTTTCTATGTATTAAGACTACCTTTCTTTTGGTTATGTATTAACTATGAGGGTGAATCCGGTTGCTTGTCTTGGCCCCCGCTCTTGTCTATGTTGTAGAGGTATTGTTGGACATGTTATGTATCTATGTTATGAGTCTTGACACTCTTTTTCTTGACGATATGATATGAAGGTTTATCCTTAGTCTTAATCCCCTTGTTTATGCTTATTTCTCAATGTCATTTTAATTGCTTCCGTGACCAAGGATTTGCTATGAGGCTTGTTTAGAGTTCCTTCGAGTTTCCAATTCACCGGTTACGTCTAGGCCCTAGGCTTGGATTGTGACATTGATATTGCAAGACAACTTTCTATTTCTCTTGAGATAGTTGTAGATATGGTATCGTACTGCCTCTGATACTCTTATACTCATGAATATAGGTTTTGGGAGATTTCTTGTGTTATGTGAGTTATTTACGCTTTACTTTATCTTTGTTTAGTTGTGATCCAATTTTGGTCATGCTAATTAAAATTCACCTTGTCAGAATAAAGTGCACAGACTTAGTTAACTATCAACAAACACTTTTATTGAATCAAACTTACCAAATGTCATTATAGGATTTGTCACAAAGTCCTTAGCAATTTTTGCACACTTTCACTTAGGGATGGACATTCTCTAAACTGTACCTCCAGGACTAGTGTTCATACTTTACCTTCTAGTGATTTTGACATTGATCAATAAATAAACAATGTCATATTTCATTCTACTACATCAATAATGTTGTCTCAAATCATGATACATCTTGGTTGTACTAATATGTAAAGAGTACCTTCAACTGCAATCCTGTACAAGAATAATTTGAATTAAATTAACAACATGGGCTACACATAATCGCTCTTTAATCTTCAGTGCACCTTTCTTATCAATCATAGTCTCCTTGGCCAATTCCTATGAGACCATATTACAAATTTAATTCAGCTTCTCATTATTAACCTTTTTTCCTTTAGTCTTGTCAAGTAAATAAGATACTGCTTCCACACATGATTAGAATCCTGCTTTATAAGTTACTTCAAACTTTATAAGATCATTCACAAGAGTTTGAATCTCTCTAGCCAATATGCATACAGAAACTTGTAAATGAGCTAAACTCCTCATGATTCATGCTTTTTTTCTTAAGGAATCAGCATAACATCAACCTTTCTAAGGTGATAGAGAACAGAAACATCATAGCCTTTTAGCAATTTCATCTACCCCCTCTACATCATGTTCAAGTCCTTTTGCGTGCATACATGTTGTAAACTATGGTGATCTATATATACTTCACATTTGACCCATGTAGATAGTGCCTCCACTTCTTCAATGTGAATACAACCACAACCAAATCCAAATCACAAGTGGATAGTTATGTTCACACACTTTTAATTGCCTAGAAGTTCCTCTCCTACATTAACAATGCATCATTACACCCACAACTACATTAACTCCTATCATGAGGCACACCAATATACTCTTACCTTTTTCTTACATACAATAAGATCCCATTTTTTTCTTTCTCCCTATCTGTAATCTTAAATGTAATAAGCATACTATAACTATCATCATGTATTACACCCATTCTTTTCCATCTGTCATAGCTCATCTATTATCATTAACATTACTATCAAGACTAAAAGAAATGATCATCAGAAGGGCTTGGACTGAAATATCATAAGCACGATTCATTCAGAAAAATCTAATTTGAGAACATTCATAACATAATACGATCCCGCTAGTATTTTAGGGCCTATGAAAAATTTATGGAATTATTCATACTGTGAAACTCAAGTCTTGTCTTGTATAATATAAGGCTCAAAACTCATAGTTCATAAGATAACATCAATATGAAGTGCATGGGTCTAGATCATGTGTATGGTGTCCTTATGATGTGATGTCAAAATTCTGCTATACGAGACCTCTATGCGAGTCGTAGATCATTCTATGAGTCGTATAGAGAGGTTTCGTGAAGATTTCCAGTGAAGGACCAGTTAACGCAGATAAAGTATACAAGAGTGCAATACAAGTCATAAATCCATCTAAGACTCAAAGTGTATTTGTGGCAGTGAAGTCCAAGATTTAAAAAGCTGAATACAAGACCTCGATTACGACTCGTAAATCATTTTACGAGTCGTAAGGACCTGTCGCAGAATGTCAACAAATAATTTTTCTATCTTTTAGGACTTAATTGTAACTATTATAAATAGTAATATTTAGGTTATTTTTCAGGGGAGTACAGTAGAGAAGGTCATTGAAATGTAATTTTAGGGTTTTGTGCTGGGAGACTTCAATTATGGAGGAGAATATACTTATAAAATTTAATTGGATCTTCTAATATTGTGATTCTCAATTAATTTTGGAATTAATTGGATCATCAAATTTTGAAATTAATTTGAAAGTACTTTTAGGGATTTGCTTATTCTTTAATTCAGTTGGGTAAGTGTTTAGTTATTTCTTCTCAATTCATAAGTTCTTTATCTACACACAGCATGAGTAGCTAAATCACAACTTGGGGATGTGAGAATCATGAAGATCTAACCAAATAAACCCGAATAATTTGTAATTCTTGGAATGTGTATTTGCATGTATTAATCAATTCTCTTCATTTTGCATGTTTCCTAGTAGTGGCCAACATTTGAACTTGCCTATTGTTACCTTCCCGATCCAGGTGGTAATAAATAGAAAAAGAGATTGATTAACAGGATTCAATGATGTGTTCTCGTCTAATTAACCAAATTGGGCCAAGGGGAGGTTGACTGGGACTATGGGTAGTGGTTAGTACTGCACAATATGAAGATGGGCCAAGTCACATAGTGAAATTCGCATATCACCTTTGACTAAAGGGCTTGGTGAAATTAAATTACCATCACCATCCTGCATGTTATACTCTAGTTGAGAATTGGGTTACCCAGGGATATTGATTTGCGGAATATGGCGAACACAATACTAAAGTTACTCCCCATTGTTGTGTAAGGACCCGAATTTTTGTATAGCTTTAGTGACGCTTGAGATTTTGTTTCGAAAAGTTTTAGGTCAAGGTTACACCTTATGGAACCTCCAAGCTTGGCCTAAGTTCACTCTCAAACCTCTAATTCAAGCTTATTTATTTTGTTGAAGGCCATCATGGGTCACCTACATCAAGTCAAGTTCAAATGAATTTCATTGGCTAAAATTTTCACAATTGCCAATTGAAGGGTAAACTCCAAAATGGGAATATCTCTTAGCACAAAATGAACTGGATTTTACCTCATTTAGAGTTTGAATAAAGAAGTTATGCCCATTTTCATAACACCCTCCTTTGCAATGTTGCCCCACAGGTAATTAAAGGGGCATTGGGGCTTTCAACGGATTGTGGGAGTGTCCTCGGGCCTGAAAAGTCCATTTTTCATCTAAGTGATGGGGCATAGCTAGTGACACAGGCCATGTGGCTTTCCACTAACTGTGTGGGTGGCCGCAAGTTTGGTGTGTGTGCAAAAGTTGGCATGGGAGGGAGATTTTTGGGACTAAGTATGGGGGTCGGCCAGGCTCACTAGCTATGTGGCATGCCATTGGCCGTGTGGCCTGGCATGGGTCTCCCTTTCCATTCAAATTTTCTTGAAGTGAGGGGCCAGGAGGAGTCACATGGACCGTGTGACTCAACACAACCCATGGTACCCTCCGTTTAGGTGAACTTTGCCAAATTTTTCTATGTGTTGAGCCAACTTCCAATTTCCAGAAATTTATCTACGTGTGAGTTATTGGGCAAGTAAATGGACCGTGTAATGCAACACGACTCATTCAACCTCTAGTCAAGTGGCTTCCGATAAAATTTTCCTCCGATTAATTAATGGCGTTATGGTAAATTTGATTATTTCCATTGGTAATTTGGGAATTCCTATGCTATTCTAACGTCATCTAAAGACCTAAAATCTATTTCAAACATTCAAAATTACTCTTTATATTTTTTAAAATCCTCTTAGAAGCTTTCCATAAGGAATACTTGGAGACTTCAACATTTGGGCTAGGAAACTCAATTCTTCTTCAAATTCTTTAGGATTTTCTTCATCATAGTGAAGGTATATGGATTGATCCTTGATTTTATTTCAATCATGGAGACTCAAAATTGTTTTCCAGAACTCTACATGAATTTTGCTCATTTTAATTTGGGGTTTTGAATATTACGATTTCTAAAAATCTATCTATGCATGGGTAGTGTTTATTTGATGATTTATAGTAATTTAAATCATTATATATGGATTTACTTTAGGTTTATGTAATTATAATTATGCATGTCCTCTTTAAGACTTGTTTATGTATACTTGATCTTATGTTGCATTTAAATATGGATTTAATGGTTTATTTACTTTAACTTCTCAATATATTGTTGATTTTAGATCTAATCCTAGTTACCCATGCCTTCTTCACATTATCTATAGCATTTGCATTCATGATATTGGACTGTTTTGAGAAATTCTATTATGCATTAAGACCAATTATGTTCTATGACATGATTTTAATAAAATATTAGACATGACGAGAATTGATCACATATGCGTCTATGATTATGGCTATTTGAGTATTTTGGGTGCTTGCACTATTTTGTATATGAATGGGCTATTCTTATGCATGAGTAGATTGACTACGAAATTACGTTTAGGAGTTTAAGTCGAAGAATGCATTGAAATGGTTTAGGAAATGACTATTGTTTCTTCAAAGCATGTAAATATATACATATATATATATATATATGTGTGTGTGTGTGTGTGTGTGTGTGTATGTGTATTGATATATATATTATAGGTATTCTTGTGGGGTGATGACATAACACCGACAGAATGAGGGTTCTACTGTCTTTCGTTGAACTATGTGCCTAGCATATGTTCCTCTCTAAAATAGGGATGCCCGTAAGGAAAGTTGCCTCCGAAATGTGGATGACCGTAAGGAGAAGAAATGATATGATATGATATTTATGTGTAAAGATCCTATCCAAAATGTGAATGCCCATAAAGAAGGTTACTTCATATGAAATGGGGATATCCATAATGAGAAGTATAATTTACCTTTGGCAAGTAGACCACATCTTTACCGATGAGGGGATTTCATCGGGTTTCCAAGTAATAGCTAACTTGGACTTACTTATGTCGGTGAAGGTCACATCCCCACTATAGATATGAGCATTATTTGCATTTCATGCATCATGAATTTTATAGCATCTTGTTATATTACATTCCGTGCTATAAATATCCTTCTAGATTGTGTTCCTTGCCATCTAACATTGTATGCAGGTTTTTTTAAGTTAATGCATTGAACCTTGCATGCTTACTACATTCAAACGTACTAATGCATACTTTTGCTTATATGATCTCACCATGTAGGGACCGGAGATTACTTTCATCTACTGTTCGATGGCTAGATCAGATCTTGAGACATCAGTTCTTGTGAGTCCTATCTTCCATGGACAAGCCACCATTCCTCTACCTTAAGTTTCTTTTGATTATGTTATCTATAGTTTGAGGGTGAGCCTGGAACATGTCTTGGCCCCTATCTTATCTTATGACTAGAGGCATTGTTGGACATCTTGTAGACTCTCATTGGATCTATCTGTTATGTGTTGTATTTGAACCTTATGATTATACATGACTATTATGGATTGATTAAGGAAATTATGATATATTTGTATGTTTGATGTGGAAAGGTGGAAGATCCTAAGTCCTGAATTGCACCCATAGCATGAGTCACCGTTACCCACCCTCTAATCATTATGTGTTATATGCTATGTGAATCGATGCTAATCCTTTTCCCTAAGATATCACCATAGTGTATGTCCTACTTTCCCATCCCTTAGAACTACGTGTTTAATTTGAATACATTTCTGAGTTGGTGACGTGAATTTTGGCACTTTGAGGGTTGTCTTGGAACTCTCGAGTTCCCATTCACCGTGTCACTCCTAGACCCTTGGTCTGGGTGGTGACAGAGATGGTATCAGAACACTAAATTTATAAATGCTTCTCCACGTCTAATGTGCCCCATCAAGTAGAGTCTTATTCATGGGTGTGAAGTTCTCCACATCTATGTGTAAGAGGATACAAGGTGTTTTACGAAATGTTTCACTTTTTCATGATTCTTATCGTGTCATGGAACGTGTATTGTGATTTCCTTTCTCCTTCCTTGTTTAGCCGATAGAGAAAGTTATTTTGGGCTTGTAATGCAATCCAGGCAAGAAAGATGTTGTGGATAATCCTATAGATAAGGTTAAAAGAGTGTTGGTGAAGGATGTGCATTATTTAACAAACTTGCTCCTCTGGGTATTTGAAGTGTTCTTGAGTTATCTGTTTATTATAGAAGGTTTGTTGGAGGTTTCTCATCTACTGCCTCTCCATTGACCAAGTTGGATCAAAAGCAGGCCAAGTTTGTACAATTGGGTGAGTGTGAGAAAAGCTTTCGGACTTTGAAAGGCAGGCTTATATCGGCTCCTGTTTTGACTTTAATAGGGGTCTTGGATGAGTTAGTGGTGTATTATGATACTGGATGGTTTGAGTTGGGTTGTGTACTTATGCAACATGGTAAACTGATAACTTATGCATCGAGGCAATTGAAGGTGCATAAGCATAAGTACACGACTCATGATCTTGAGTTAGTGGTGATGGTGTTTGCCTTGAACATTTTGCGACACTACTTGTATATTTTGCATGTTGACATTTTCACCAATCACAAGAGTTTTCATATGTGTTTACTTAGAGGGATCTTAACTTGAGGCAAAGGAGAAAGTTGGAACTCCTAAAAGGATACGATGTGAGTGTGTGATATCATCTCGGCGAGGAAAATATTGTAATTGATGCTCTTAATGGACTATCTATGGGAAGTGTGGCTCATGGGAGTGAATGATAGGAGGAGTGGGCCAAAGATGTTTACCGTGGGGCGAGATTGGGTATTAGGTTGGCCGGCTCTAATGCTGGAGGTATCCGTGTTCAAAATGGAGCCAAAATCGTGGTAGCTATTGATGTAAGAGCTAGCAGTATCTAGATCCATCGTTGGTCGCTTTGAAAAGGTTGGTTGCTCGAAATAAGAGAGAGGTTTTCTCCCAAGAGGGAGGTAGTGTAATTTGGTACCAAGATTGATTGTATGTTTCAGATGTTGATGGTCTTAAGGATATGATCATGAGTAAAGCTCATGAGTCACTATTCTATTCACCCGATATCTACTAAGAGGTACTAAGGTTTGAGAGAAGTGTATTGGTCGCATGGTATGAGAACAAATGTAGTTAATTTGTATTTGAGCGCTCTAATTGTCAATAAACGAAGGTAGAACACAAAATACCCAGTAGTTTGACTAAAGATATTGAAATTTCAACTAGAAAATGGGAAGACACAAATATGGATTTTTGCGGTTAGTTTGCCTTGGACCTGAAAGTAATTTGATTCATATTGGGATATTGTTGGTCGGAGGTCTAAGTCAACTCATTTCTTATCAGTTGAGACTACTTTTAATGTTGAGAATAATTCAAACTTTGGTAAATATCACGAGGTCTTTCATGTTGGAACTTAAGGTAAATTAAGGTAATCATCTACTGCTAATTGGATTTGCTTACAACAATGGCATTCATGCTAGCATTAGTACGGTGCCATTTGGAGCTTTGTTGGGTAGAAGGTGCAGGTCTTTGGTGGGATTGTTTTGGTTAGATGAGACGACTTCTATAGGCTTGAATTTAATGTTGGAGGCTATGGAGAGAGTGGGATTAGTTAGGGAAAGGTTGAGGATAGTTCGAAGTCATCCAAGGGGTTTTACTTAGATATTGGAAAGATAGATCATGAATCATGTATTGGTGTTTGGGTGGATGCTAAGGTATCACTTACTAAGGGTGCGATGCATTTTGGAAAGGGGGAAATTTAAGTTTCCCGATATGTAGACCCTCATGTGATTGTTGAGCGATGTGGAATATGGCCTATAGATTAGATTTGCCTCCGGATGGGAGTTTTATTCATTCTGCTTTCTATGTGTCTAAGTTGAGGAAGTTGGTTAGTGATACTAGTGTTATTGTTCTTTTGAAAGGATATGAAGTTGAGGATAACTTGTCTTGTGAGGAAGTTTCGATTGAGATCTTGGATGGGCAAGTGGAGAGTCTTCGCAACGAGGATCAACATTTTGAAAGTGCTACATAGGGAGTGTCATCAAGTAGGATGCGACTTTACCTTTATCCTTTCCAATCTACTCAAGCCTATGATAATAGGTTCTTCCTTCTCCATGTAGTCCTAATCCTTTCAATTCTTGAGTCTCATGGCATGGCATGCTTCCATATGCATTAAAATGATTTTCATGAAGATTTAAATGATTTGAATACATTTTGTATGAGTTTTAATGGCTTGATGATATTCGAATGATGAATTGTGCATTATACCTCGTGTTTGGAAGTTTCATGTTCGAATTCAAGCATTCAAGCTTTATTCTTCCACATTTGAGAACGAATGTACCAAGGGGGAGATTATGTGAGGACCTGGCTTTTCGTATAGCTTTAGTGACACTTAAGATTTGGTTTCAAAAAGCTTTGAGCCAAGGTGACACCTTATGGAACCTCCAAGCTCGGTCCAGGTTACATAATATCTCACCTATGAAGAGGTAGTTATTGCTATTGTAGATCGTCAAGTTATGAAGCTAAGCAATAAAGAAATAGCTAATTTTGACCTAATTTTGAACCCCTGATCACAAATATGAAGTCGGATTTTCGAAATAATGAACGAATATTTACATATATGGAAATTAAAATTCCAAGGATTCTGAGGCACATTTTTGGGGTTATTTTAATCACCCACACACTTCCTCAACATACACACATGAAAGATCGGGTGAACCAATTTCATTTCTCAAGGTAAATTCAACTCGTAAGCTACATTGCCAATCCTTCTCATTACCCTATAAGGGACCACATACTTAGGGCTCAACTTGTCCTTCTTACCAAAATGGACTGCACCCTTCCTAGGTGACACCTTCAGATATACCAAATCACCAACCTCGAATTCAAGGTTTTTTCTCCTCATATCAGCATAGGACTATTGGCGACTTGGAGTTGTCTTCAACCTCTCTCGAATAATCCTAACCTTATCAAGAGCCTCCATAACCAGATTTGGTACCAAAAAAACTACCTAAAAAATTTTAAACCACCCAACTGGTGATCTACAATGTCTAACATAAAAGGCCTCAAAAGGAGCCATACCGATGCTAGAATGATTACTACTGTAGGAAAACTCAATAAATGGAAGATGATCTTCCCAACTATCCTTGAGCTCTAATACACAAGCCTTAAGCAGGTCTTCAAGTGTTTGGATATTCCTTTTGTCTTGGCCATCCGTTAGAGGGTGGAAGGCCATACTACGTTTAACTTTTGTACCAAGACCCCTTTGGAAAACGCTCCAAAAATCTGAAGTAAACTGAGCTCCACGATCCGATACGATGGATAAAGGAAACCTCATCCAATCTCACCAAGTCATGGATGTACAACCTAGCATACTCTTCAGCCAAATATATGGTCTTAACCGGTAGAAAGTGAGTTGATTTTGTCATCTCTCAACCACAACCCAAATGGAATCAAAACCCTTCCTAGTCTTACGCAACCCAACTACAAAGTCCATATTAATCTCTTCCCACTTCCAAGTAGGAAACTCTATGTCTTGGGTTAGGACACCCGACCTTTGATGTTCGGTTTTGACATATTGACTACTATGGCAACCGGACACAAATTTGGCAATGTCTTTTTTTATGCCTCCACACATATACACCTCTCTCAAATCTCTATATATTTTAGTAGAACTGGGGTGAATACAATAGGAAGAACCATGAGCCTTATAAAGAATTCTCTTAAACCATCAAAACAAGGCACACATAACCTACCTTGCTATCTAAGGATACCATCTCCCCGTTGGGAGAAAATCTCTACCTTCCCATCACTAACCAAGGCCTTCAATTCCAACAAGGAGGGATTGAGATCTTACTTAGATTACACCTCCTCAGCAAATGAAGATTTAGAACCATTAACAACAACAACACCACCATTAGCCACTTCATCCAACCTAACTCCCAATCTAGCCAAACAATGGACCTTTCTGGCCACCTCCTTATCACCATCATAAACATGAGCTAGGCTACCCATAGACATGCTACTCAAAGAATCCGCAACCATATTAGCCTTACCATATTAGCTTACCATCTCCTTTGCTTCAAGTTAAAATCTTTTTGAGTGAAGACATATTGGAGACTCTTATGACCGGTCAACACATCAACATGCACCCCATACAAGTAATGACGCAAAATCTTAAATGCAAATACCATGATATCTAGTTTAAGATCATTGGTAGGATAGTTCTTTTCATGCAGCTTGAGTTGCCTAGAAGCATAGGCTATCACCTTACCATTTTGCATTAGAAAACAACTCAAACTAACTCTAGAAGCATCACAATACACAACAAATCCCTCTAGACCTTTTGGTAGTGACGAAATGGGAGGGGACACAAGCTTATCTTTCAAAGTTTCAAGCTCCTCTCACACTCATCGATCCATACAAAGTTGGCCTTCTTTTGAGTCAATTTAGTCATGGGAGAAGCAACAGAAGAAAACCCATTCACAAATCTCCGATAATAACCCGCCAAGTCTAAGAAGCTTCTAATATCCGACGGGGTAAATGGTCAAGGAAATTTCTAATCACATCCATCTTTTTAGGATCCACCTTAATACCATCCCCTGACACCACAAGTTCTGGGAAGGCAACGTCCCTCAACCAATATTCACACTTCTCATATTTGGCATATAACTTCTCTTCCCTTAATCTTTGCAACACAACCCTCACCACGAGAATAGATTAAAATATCATCAATGAATACCACAATAAATGAATCAAGTAGGGTTTCAAGATCCTATTCATGAGGTCCATAAAGATGGCCAGTGCATGGGTCAACACAAAAGACATCACAACAAACTTATAATGTTCCTATCCAATCCAGAAGGTCATCTTGGGAATATCACACTCCCTCATCTTCACTTGATGATACCCGAACTGAAAATCAATCTTAGAGAAATGTATATCCCCTTGCAATTGGTCAAACAAATCATCAATTCATTGAAGATAATACCTATTCTTTAGGGTGACCCTATTAAGTTATCGATAGTCAATACACATTCTAAGGTACCCATCATTCTTTTTCACAAACAACACTGGTGCACCCCAAGGTGATTAGCTAGGCCTAATAAATACCTTCTCCAACAACTCCCTTAATTGTTCCTTCAACTCCCTTAACTCTACCGGGGTCATACGGTAAAGGAGAATAGAAATGGATTGAGTATATGAAAAGTGATCTATACCAAAATCTATTTCCCTTTCGAGAGGAAAACTAGGAAGGTCATTTGGAAAGACATCAACGAGCTTATTAACAATCAGAAATGACTCTTTGGGAAGGACTTTGGACTCCACATCCTTAACCCTCAAAAGATGGTAAAGACAACCCTTAGAGATCAACTTACAGGCTTTAATACAAGAGATGAACCTACCCTTGACCACCCTTAAGCCTTCTTAGAGCACATGGAAAATCGACTAGCGTGTAACCCAATTCACCATATCCAAAAGAAGCACTAGAATACCTACGACATGGGCCACCGTGGTTCTTTCTACACGTAGGGCACTTAGGATTAGTCAGTCCACCATCATCTCCTTTAACCATATTATGTCTTTGAGGGCAATCTATTATCTTGTGACCCTCCTCTCTGCAACCATAACAAGTATTGGTACCCTCAAGCATGGGCAATCATGGTCTCTACCACATCTTGGGCACCTAGAAGAAGGCACCACACCACCACCACCTCTACTTTTGGAACTTCCCTTCATCACGGACCCTCTTGGCCTCCTTACCTCTACTCTTATCATTTGAAGTCTCGGAAGCACTCCCTTATTGATCGAGGTGAGTTGCCAATTTTATCATTGCTTTGGCCAACACTAGAAGAGTGTTAAAACCTCTGATTCATCAAATCATCATCCTAAGTACCTTGAGTCATATCTTGTAATGTAATGGTTAGGGAATAGCAATAAGCCCTAGGGGACCTAACTCTATCGCAGGTCATAGATCATGAAGAAGTGAAACATTTAATAGAACACCTTATAGCCTCCCATTCATAGTCCCATTGATAGTCGTGGTGTGCTTCACAACCAAGAATAGGACTCTAATCGACACGGTATGTTGGACTCCGAGGATCAAACAAGATAGTGATCTTGTACTTAGTTTGTCATGACCCAAGCCTAGGGCCTAGACATGACATGGCGCAAAAGAGAAACTCGAAGCGACCCCAAGCAAGCCTCTTAGCACATTATTACATATCCTTAGTTGCGGTAGCAATAAAATAACAAGATAGAAGTAGAAATAGGGATAACAGAGAGTAAGGGACATCATTCATATCATAACAACAAGAATCAAGAGAGAATCAAAGCTCGTAGCATAATACACATCATGTACAACAATACCTCTAAACTTTAGATACTTAGCAGGGGCCAAGACAAGTAACCGAGCTCACCCTCATAATAACGGCAATAGTTAATCAAAACATACAAGACATAATCTAAATATAAGCATTAGAGAAGGTAGATATTGTCCTTAGACTTGAGGACTCACCATAAGCTAACTTGAACAATCCGTCTAACCACAAGGAGAATCAGTAGGAGCTCCGGTTCCTATATGATGATATCAGGCAGGCATAGAGTATGCGTTAGTACATTTAATGTACTAAGTATGTGGGATGCAATGCAACATGAGATAGGCATCATAGGACAAATGCATATTCATAAGCAATGAATAACATACTGACAATATGACATTTATGAGATATAACATTCTAACAATATGACATGTATGAGTGATAATTGAAGTAAAACCATGCTTATATAGAACATAATAAAAGTGTAAGGAAGTGACCATTATAGTGCAATCCAAGGCTTGCCACCTCCTTGGAGAGGCACATGAGGTTGACGGAGCACAAACCTCCCAACAAGGTTGATGGAATACAAACCCCCCAACAAGGTTGTTGGCTACAAACCACCAACAATGTTGATAGGTACAAACCACTAACAAGGATGCACGGGTTTTCCACCTCCCGAGTGACGCGATCGAGGTATAAACCCCTCAACAAGGTTACCTAGTTCTACAACCTCCCGAATGAGGCTTGGTCATCCCCAACACTACTGAGATAATATTATATATATACTCCTTTCACTATTTTGTGCCTACATTCCTTTCATCATCATATACATACATTTATTTCATCATCATAAAGTCATTTATCTCATAATACATGCATTGGAGCTTCAATTCCTTAGGAAATCATAACCAGACATTTTATCAAACATTTGGCTGGTGTGTAGTCGTAGTGTAAAACTATGCAATTCAAGAATGAAATCATGCTAGAAATCTAATGTAAAACCACTAATAGAAACTTAGTAACACCCTAAAGCAATAAACATCAAAACCCTTCATTAAATCTCAAAATAGATTTTTGATTAATAGCCCAAAACGTAGTAAAACAGTAACAATTTCATAAACCCCAACATAATGTGCAATAAATTTAGTAATAAATAAGACCCAAGAGTAAATCAACCTTAAATCATGCAATTTAGAGTAAAAGGGAGCTTGGTTATCCTAGGTGAAAGGAATCCATGAAAGAAACATTACATACTTAGCTTTGGAGAATAGCTTGATGAAGATTGGAGATGGAGACTTGAAGCTTAAATGAGAAACTTGAAATCTGAAAGAGTTTGAGACTTGAATTTGGGAGGTGAAATATTGGCTAAGTGTTTGACTAAGTATTGGATAATACTTAGAATGATATGAGGGTGAAATAAGGCTAAGTATAAGTATTTTCACGCATGGGAAGGCTTAAGCGCAAGACCCAAAAACCTTGGACCATGATAGAAATCACTAGCAACAAAATACACCGGTCTGCATCTGGTCCATGATGCGGACCTGTAGCAGAGGTAAAATTAATACATCTCCTCAACAATTGGTCGCGACACTGTCATAAATCGATTTTGTATAAGGAAAATTATGAAAAATGAAATTTCTAATTGTTTGCTCGTAAACCAGGGTTGACCCATTTCCTACTCAATTTGACCCCATGATCAAGATTACGAACTCGAATTTTCTATTTCAGGCATGGATTTTGAGATATATGGAAATTACAATTACAGGAACTTCAGAAGCACATTTTCATGCACCTTTTTTTGGTTCGTTTCACCAGGATGCTTCCATATAAGGAGCTATGACAACTGCATGTTGCTCTGGTTCAAACCATTGCAAAAGAGAATGAAGAAGATCATATACCAATTGGTATCACCTATATACCAATTGAATTCAAGTAATAGCACTAAAGAAATAAAGAAAGGAGTTTCCCTAAGGTCCTATAGTCACTCGAAGAAAGTAAATGTGTCCCTATACCATTCTACAAGACTCTACTAGACTTGTCATTATGTGATGAGATCATTGAACCTAAAGCTTTGATATTAATTTTGTCACGTCCCAAAATAAGTCACCCCTAACCTCTGAAGTGGGAAAACTAATGATACAAGTCCCATCCTATGTTAACAATTTAACTTATGAAATACGACAGTAGCATAGAAGCTCAAATTTATGAAATAAGAACTAAAAATTCACTAAGTCTATTTGATAATGTTTCCTCAAAATCTGAAAGTCTTCACATCAAGGATATCTCATCTTCAAAATCTAAAAGTCATCAAATCAAGGACATCTAACCTCAAATACTATGTCTAAGAGTAGCAACACAAAATAGATAAATAAAATAGTTTATGTCCAAAAATTAAGAACATTATGCCATAATTGATATAACACAACACAAGCTACAAGGTTATCTCACCTTGAAATTTGATATGCCAATAATCTGCTAGAGTTGTGGGCGAGTCAAAGTCGATAGAATATTCGTTGCACTCATCAATAAAATCAATAACATGAAGAAATACAATTTGGGATCAGTATGTGCAACATGTACTAAGCAGGGGGGCCGACTCCAAATAGAAATTAATATACATAAGTGATATCAAGAAACAAAGTATAGCACTTAACAATGGCAACCAACTAGTAAGAAGTATAAGTAACAATACAATGAAATAAGAACATAATCAGTACAATATTAAGAACACATATAAGGACTAAATTCTCCACAAAATGTTTCTTTTGGGAAATGAGTTATTTGTGATTGAGTATATTAAAATATTTTAATATGTTTTCTTTTATTATTATCATGTTGAAATGTAGCACCCAATCCAATATGTATCATGCAAAAATATGGCATCCGATCACATAATACCATCTCAGAACATGACACCCGATTCTAATATATCGTGTCGGAATGTGACACCCTATCTAAATATATTTAATTCATCATTCTGTATTATTACTTTCCACTTTATTCACAATATTTTATCAAGCCTTCTTTATTTAAAATATAATTTTTATAAGGCAAGTTCAAGATTATGAATTTCATAGTCTTGAGATTACAAACCAATCACAACACATATCAATCATCCAAACCATAATAATTAAATGCATAGAATAATTCCATAGCATCATTTAATGGATATTAATTACTATTAAGAGTCTCTCTTACAAATAGAATAAATCACAACCTATTTAAAACTGAAGAATCAAAATTAAGAAAACTAATTCACCAATGTCTTTCCCTTCTTCAATGCCTTAGAACTCTTCCAATCAATCAAATATGTAATTTCCATAATAATACGAATCAAACGACGCCTACATTACTATATTTATTTTCGACTCAAAAATCAGGTCAAAAAGTCACCTCGAGTCCTCAAATTCAAATTTGAAAATTTCTCTCAGATTATATATTTACCCATAATAAAATAAACATATATACTAAATTTTAGCTAAAACGGATTGTTATTCAACTACCAAATCGAGATTTTATTCTAAGAATTTTAGGGCTATATTTTCTTAATTAACCATAAATTGTACACATTTTTACCTAAAAAATCTATTCATAATCACATGAAAGTTTAATAAAAAGGACAATAATAATTACCTTGATGATTTAGGATAAAATCCCATTTTTTTCTTCTCTTCTTTTTCGTTCTTTTTCTTCCCCCGTCTTTTTATCTTTTTGCATCATCGTTTATGCATTTGTTTTTCTTTTCTTTTAGGTTTTCTGTTCTTTTCTTGTCACAACCCGGTCCCAATAATGATGGCGCCTGCTGGTCCCACCTACAGGCAAGCTAATTTCTGACCCGAGGGTACCTATCCTAGCTCTCTAGTCTAGACCAAATCGATACAACAATAATATATACGCTGAAACCTACCCAGATCCTAGAAGTCAACTCTACAGAGCTATAATAGACACAAGGATATATCATATGCATATATCAATAATCATAATATTATACAATACTAGGAGTGCACCTATGAATACCAAAATCTATTGTACAAGGCCGATATTTGGATGCCAAAGACAGTGATCAAGAGGAAGGAGAATTGAAAAAAGTTAGAGTTGTCGGTGCTCACCAAAAGTCTCTTAAGGCTACCAAAGTTGCCCAACTCAGCTATCATGTCTCATACCTAGACCTGCACCATTAGAAGGTACAGAAGTATGGATGAGTACCAGAAAAGGAACCCAATAGCCATCATCGGTCGACCAAGTGTAATAGTGAACATAATTAAGGTCCAAATATTCAAAGAACTACAACAATGTAGCAAAACAAACTCATACCAAGGCATATGCATGTCTAGAAACCCTTAAACCACTATTAAACAATCAAAATGAAGAAAAATGATAACCTGAACTACTCCAAGTACTGAACATCAATACGAAATGACAAAGACTGCATAGGGCAATACCAAAAATTCCCCTAACAGAGGCATAGTATTGTACGCAGGTGCAAAGCTTAGTATCTATGCTTGTACACCAACTTGGCCCCAATAAGACCAAAAGCTTCACCTGTGCATAGTAATAATGCCAACAGAATGCCATAGAACCATCACAATATCTCAACTCTCAACCTCATCAGAACAAGGGTCAACTATATGTGGGTGTAAGGCCCTAGTGTCTAAGCCTAAATGCTCCCTGAGCCCCCATAAGCCTAGGAGGTATACTACTCGCATAGCCATGGTGTGAATAGGTGAGTGGATCCATCAGAAACATTCAAGCCCTAGGTCCCCTATATCACAACAGTAACTGGGTCACTAACCCATCAAAAGTAGTGTCACACGGAGACTCGAACCATTAATATAACCAGGGGACTCCAACCCCTGGGTCTTCCGACCTGGCCTCAAGTTAGGCAGTCAGCCAAGGCCAAGTGCTCTGATCATAAGTGTAACGGTAGGATGTATCCCCTACAGGAGAAAGAATCCCTCTTCACAAACTAGCAATGTTTCATCATCAGGGTGTCAATGATGGAGCCCAGACCGATAGACTATCAATCACGGGGCCCTCAACCCAAAACTCATATTATGCTTAGTCCTCAGAATCTGCATCTGCCACCTTACATCACAATCGTGGCCATTGGGACCCAAGTCCACAGGGAGCATCACCCTGGACTCAGACTCCACAGATGTGACCATCAGTGCCCAATAGTAATGGGGAGTAATTCTGGGATAAGATGTCAACAATCTCTCACTCAACCAGTGTTCTTGGATTTAGAATTCCAAGTCATGTTGTGCCCATAGTGAACGTAGACGACGATAATCATTGTCACCCCCAAAGTCCTGTTTGGACGGACTGGCACCCATTACACATAAGGCTTGGGAGAACCTACCTATATCTATATGCATTCTATACATATTATGAGGGATTTCTACATTCAACAATCCTTTAAGAAAGTAGACAGCAATAACAAGCCAAAAGGAAATGAATATGCTTAGGTCGTTAGGGCCACGGTGTGTAAAGTATGAGACATGACCACACTTTAATTTACATAGTCTACAAAGCCTCTAGACAAGGAAAAATATCTGATAAGGGTTAAGACAGGCCCCACCTCGACTAACTATACAATATAAAAATATAAGCTCTAGACACCTAAAGCTGTGACGTAACCTGAAGCTTGGTAACAGTAGCTGGATATCCTGTACTCTTACTGGGAAGATCTACTAGCACCTGTACCTGCAACGTGAAATATAGGTCCTCCATAAAGGATGTCAGTACATGATAATGTGCTGAATATATAAGGAAGGAAATACTGTATATGAAGTAACAACTCAAATGAAATTATGAAATGGTATTAGATAAGAGACCACCCTTAGTTATACTATGGGATCATTTACTTTGTGTTCTTTTTTTTACTTTACCTTTACTGTATAATTTACGCACAACAAGTAATACAAATGACCAGCTAATCAGTGATAAATTTATATAGGGATTGGCCCTAGATAGGCTTTTCCTTTAACCCCTTGGGCTACCCCATTGCTAGGATCGACCCTGGCTAGGTGCTTCTTCCACCCATCAGGTTACCACGCATTAACAAGCAATATACTTACCTTTCAATTACATTTGAGATGATTCTTTTGGTGGTCACAATATTGGAGCTGTAGGACTATAGATGTAGCATGTAATATGTAGATAATCATACAAGACAAGATGACAATGGAAAGAATATTTTACATAAATAATGAAATGCGTATGAGATGAAACAACTCGTGAACTTTATTTAGCAACAAGAACCCACATAACTTGATATCCACGTATACATGCAGATTTGAAGGTGACTATGTATGGGAGTATATGAACATGTGAAAGAGTGGAGACACAGTTAAGAATTTGCCGGATTTGGTAAGTACCTTTATGTTCCAAGGAGGGATCTATGTTTCACGCCAAATAATATGAAATCAAGTATCCTTACATACCTCGCTGTACGACCTCGCTATTACCTCGAAATAAACTTTCTTTCCTCCAAATATTTATCTACAACATAGTAGGTGATAAAACCAGCATTAGAAGCCAATAGATACATCTTGACATCCCAATTTCATAAAAAAACAACATACGGACAGCAAGCGGATAATTATAAACCCGAGCATATTCTTTCAACCTTTCCACCTCTAATCGTATTTTCTAATATACATTCTCATATACATATCATGTACATCCTGTTTAAGTTCCCTAATAGTCTTACAATAGCCCATAAAGTACAACACACAACAATTCTATGCAACATACAAAGAGGCAGCGTAACGTTACATCCCTTTGCTACATTTTAACGTCACCAATCCCGAACCTATTTCAACTTTGCCCAAACTGTACTCAACACATCTATACAAAACAACAGCATTATAACAATCTTACAATAGTACCTAAGTAGTCATGAAGGATGTGAGGCAATAGCCTTCCATCCATCAGCCCACAAGTTCGTACTAAGAACACAATTATGATATCGTATAAGAACTCACTTTTGCGGACTGTAAAAGTGGTGCAGAAGTCTCTGTACATCATTAAAGAACCAATACTTATTAATAACATTAGCCTTCCTTCATAATAAACCCAACCAAAAAGATAAAATCTTCCAAATAAACAAGAAAAAAATGTATAACAATCTTGGAACACATGCTATCCAATTTTCGGCATATACCTAACCAACATAGTCTCTTGTTTTCCATGAAGAAACCTTACTACACACACAAATCTAATTACTTACCTTTACCTTCAGTGTATAGGGCTTCTCCAAGAACCCTAAAATTCTCTTGTGGCTGCTTGTAAAGTAAAGAAAGAGTTGAGAGAAAACTTGGAAGACAATCTGATTTTTTTTTGTTCAAGTTATAATGGCTTATGGGAGCTGTTTTAAACCCTTTTTAAAGAGGGATTTTGGCCGACCTACTAAGTCATTTCTAATATTACTTTAATAAGTTGGTGATGCAACTTTTTTCACCTTTCACTTAGGTCTTATTGGGTTCAAATTGGTTGGGCCTTGGCTGTCCATTTTTCCTTTTTCTCCTTACTTAGTTTTGGGCCCAATTAGTCAAGTGGGTTGTGAGGTACTTGGTTCCTTTTGATCTTCTTCTTGGAATGAAAATATAGTCCATTTATGATGCTAAAACATGGGCTAAATTTACACCCTTACCACGGACTTTATTAATAATTGGACTTGGACAAATTCGACGTCGGGCCTCATCTCCGTTTAGCTAGCAAATTTAAGTTAAGCAAGTAGGTAAATCACCTGCTAGCTTCCTGTCCGGTAAACACCTCAATTCTCTCACTTTGTTTTGGGCCACTATCTCCTCAATTTGATACCAAATCTTGTGTACACTTAACCCTCTTAAGCGTTAGACGCACATATCTCCCTACAACATGAGATTCAACAACTTTAAAAAAATGGGAGCTAATTTGACCAAACCATTTCGTGTTTCATTTGCATAGTACTAGTATTGTAAGATATGGGGTGTTACATCCTCCCCCCTTAGGATCATTCTTCCTCGAATGTTAGCACAATTGGATAGCTTAACCAACTTTAAACCTTTAGTTACACAAACCTTAACAACACATTAAGTATTCAATCACATGTACCTATTCGTGTCCCAATTCTGTATGTTGGACTTCCTCTTTAGGTTTAAATAAGTAAGGGTATTTTGATTTCATCGCGTCCTCGGTCTCCCATGTTATTTCTTCTGCTTGCTGGTTTCTCCAAA
>JAABOM020000012.1:13196832-13233382 GCA_011800125.2 Solanum clarkiae | reverse complement strand
GAATGTTATTATATATTGTATTAATAAAATAATGTAAATATACATAAATATTTAAAATGAAATGTAAAAAAGGTTTAAAAGGATACATTTGTTATTTATACTTATTACCCTGGGATAAGTTATCCCGAATTTGCCAACCCAACATCAATTTAAAGACCACTATATTTTTATCCCGAGATTAAATGTCCTTATCCTTCACACTAAACATCCCTTACAAACTAAATAATCTTCTAAAAAATGTAAAATACAATTTTGGCTTCAAGTGTAAGTTTGATATTTAAACTACTGGATGCTACTAACTAGATAATGGCCCGCGTGGAGAACTATTTCAATAATCTTCTCTATGAGCGTTCAATAAAATACGTGTTTTGGAGTGCATACTGTCCTACACTAAGTTGTCAAGAATATTTTATCAAATCTTAATGTCATACGAATTTTCATCAAAGGAAATTTGTCTAATAAAATATATTTATAACTCAACTATCTTTTGAAGATTCTATACATGATTGAATATGTGAGTGATATTTCAGATTAAATATGAAATGATTCATTTGAACCTGTAGATTTTATACAAACTTAAAAAAAAATACAAATAACATAATAACCCAACATAAATTAGGGAAAGGATTAATAGCACTTCATATTAAGGGAAATTTCTGATATTTTGAAAATTAATGTCTAATAAAGTAATTGATTTTGATTAGAAATAATCTCCCTTCTTTTCTCTTTTTGAAAGTACGTATTCAAGTGGTAGATTAGGCTGGACATAAATTGCATGATCCTAAAGGTCATTTTTGGCATTTTTGATCAAATTATCATTTTGCTCTTATCGAAAGTTGCCATAGATCATATTTGGGTGAGTCTAAGAGTCAGATTTGTAAAAAGTTGGAGTTTTACAAAAGAAAGTTTTAGAAGACTTTAAGTTGAAAATTTTGAATTTTGCAGTCATTTTGACTTTTGAGTGTCGGATCGCGATTCTGCCAATTTAATCAGTTTTAGAATGTTGAATTTGGTCTAGGAGAACTTGCAAAACTGAATTCGGAGTTAAAACGGAGATTTTAGGTCCAAAGTTGTATTTTCATTTCAGTTTGGATCATAGGTTTGGCTTTCGTCAACATTCAGATTTCGGCGACGCGTATTAGAATTTCGCCGGTTCTAGTTGTTTCGGATGACGAAACTAATATTAGAAATGCTCTCGTTGTAATTTTTAGAGGTTTTGTAAATATTTTAAGTTTTTAGGTCCGGAACTAGTTTAAATGATCTTTCTCGAGTTCGGGGTCATGGAGATTCCAAATTCAAATTTTGACGGTTCCATTGAGTTTGAATCATTGTTTCTGGTAGGGTTCAATATTTGATTTGTATTTATGGGGTTCAAACGAACTCTCGAAGGTCTGGTGCATAGTTGTTGCTGGTACAATTTGTGCCTTTCTCCGCGTTCGCGTGGACCACTCCACATTCGTAGAGTGTGAGGATACTTGACCTCTGCGTTCGCGGAGCTGGGACCTCGAGTTCGTGGAGTTCAGGCAGCCACAACTCTACATTCGTGGATGAGTAGTCTGCGTTTGCGAGGTATTGAGACTCCTATGTCTCTGCATAAGCGGAGTACATTAAATTCTATATCAGTGACTTGTTTAAAATGATGAGTTTTATTTCAAATCATCATTTTCAACCGTTGAAGTTTCATTTTTAAGAGAGATTTCATGATTTTTCAAGGCAAAATGGTTGAGTAACTATTTTCAAACCTATTTCATTATTTTCTATTGATTAATTTGTGTTTCTAACTTTTAATTATGAGATTTTAATGGTGGGATTTTCGGACTTGGCTTTCCTAAACTTTTAATTGTGATTTCTTCCTCATCTTAACTCCATTTTTGAAACCATTTTCACCATTGAACTCCTTATCACATTGGGAATGTTTTCATACTTTAATTTTCAGTCTCCGGCTACTTTTGTTGCATGAGATATTGATCATTTTATCCTTTCTCTTCGAATTAATTGATTTTAGTATCGTTAGATTCGCTATGTGATTGTGATGCTATATTTGAATAGATTGTAGTGATTTGGAGTACCGTAGTAGGGGGAAAGTGGTGATTCTTTCTTGATTCCGAGACTTTATTTGAGGCAAGTGGACTTCTAACCTTTTGTTAAGTATCAATGAACATTGTATACTCCTATGTGTATGAAAATTGTGTATTTAGGGGGTAGAATTGTACCATTTTAATCTTGATCGTGACTTTTCATATTGAATACTTGTTCATATGGCTACCTATTGAGTTATAATTTAATTATGAATTCTAATCTATGTGATCTTGTGATTCATTTGGTGTTGATAGTGAGATGGTGTTTATATTGTGATATGAAAATATTGAGATATTGAGGATAATGAGACGCTAATGATATTGAGACACTTTGATATTGAGACATTGATGATATTGAGACATCGATGATATTGAGATACTGAGGTCATTATGATGTTGCTATTATGGTATAATTCTGATCATACATCTTGCATCTATTATTATCTATGCATTGATACTTGTGATGGCTATAGTCGAGAGATGATCAAGGTAACATGGGGATTGATAGCTGAGGTCTCCACCGATCGAGCCAAGTTAACCATTTGACGGTCTGAGGTCATTATCAGACGGTTCGAGGTCATTTTCGGATAGGTGACATGAGCCGAGGTCATTGCCGGTCATGATCACAGATACATGGACAGATATGCCCCCCATAGGTTCCGACTGAGGCATATATATGATCAATGGATATGTATTCTAGGATAGACATGCCCCTCACAGGTTCCGACTGAGGCATATATATGCCTCCCACAGGTTCTGACTGAGGCATATATATGATCAACGGATATGTATTCTAGGATAGACATGCCCCCCACAGGTTCCGACTGAGGCATATATATGATCACAATTATTTGACATTGCATCGCATTATTTACAGTTCATGGCATTCGCTCCATCTAATATCATATTTGATTAATACTATTATATATTGTTTATGCGATTACATACTTGTCATTTTCCTGATTGTGAGTAAGTGATAGATTTATTTACATACTCTGCGTAGGACTGTATGCCAGATGAGGAGTAAATCGATGTTATTGTGACCTGTACATTATATTATGCTGAGATTTTTCTGAGTGCAGGGTTGTAGTTCGGTAGATTGTGGTTGGGATTTAAGGAGTTACTTGTGTTCTTCATTGCTATACTTTAGATTACTTCCATTTTGCTGAGTACCTTATTGTTTGTTGCTGATCATGCCTTGCTATATTTTTGTAGGTTGTGAGCCCGGTCCATCCTGTTAGACTTCTCTTTGTTGGATTGAGCTTCTTATTACTTGCGAGGTAGCTGCCTATATCTTCAACAACCCTTTGTGGATCCCATTTTATGTTTTGTTCTATTTGAGGACTAGACATTTATGACTTATATTTATTTGACTATTCTATACGTAGAGGCTTGTATATGCGACACTAGTTTTGGGATAGTTTTTTGTTGTTTTCTTCCACGTAGCTATCTTTTTAGTCTGTTATCTTCCACTTTATTCTTGTATTTGATAGGTTGTTGGGTTTTGGGCTGACTCACCTTGGTGGGTTAGGACGTTAGGTGAGTGCCATCACACCCGGATTTTGGGTTGTGACACGAATATCAAGATGTTGACTTAAAAAGATATGAATGGTATGAATTTCACAAAATTCATGATTGTGTCTGAAAATATTGATTGAGAACAAAGAGAAATGCTAAGGAACCTCTACTAACAAACCATGGAGAGGTTGAAGAACTCCATTGAAGGAAAATGAATTGAGCAGAGAACAAATTTTCTTGAATGCTTTAGATGATAAGAAGTTCAAATACAAATGTTGATCAACCACTTACTTATATAGGTCATAGCTCCAACTACTTCACTAACAAACTCTAACAAACTCCTAACCAACCTACTAACTAACTAACCATGTGCACAATTAACTAACTTTAACTAACTATTACTAAAGACTTGTAAATATCTCAACATATTTCAACATACATCTCAACACCTCCCCCCCTCTCAAGTTGGAGGTGAGACTAGCATAACCAACTTGTCCAAAACAACAGTATGCTTGATTCCTATGAGTGCCTCAGTGAGGATATCTGCTAGCTGGTTACCAGTACCAATGTGATACGAGAATATAAATCATTCTTGGAGTTTAGCTAGCACAAAATGGCAATCGATTTTAATGTGCTTGGTTCACTTATAAAACACTGGATTCTTAGCAATGTGAGCCTTAGTGAGGATATCTGCTAGCTTGTTATCAGTACCAATGTGATGCGAGAAGATAAGTCATTCTTGGAATTTAGCTAGCACAAAATGGAAATCAATTTTAATGTGCTTGGTTCGCTTATGAAACACTAGATTCTTATCAATGTGTAGAGTTGATTGGCTGTCACAATATATAGGGAAGGGATAATTTCTTGGGACAGTCAGTTCTTTAAATAGTCTGCTTAACCAAACAAGTTCTCCAACCACTTTTCTAATAGATCTATACTCAACGTCAGCTAAGGAGAGGGAAACAATTTCTTGTTTCTTAGACTTCCAACTTATAGGACTTGAATCCAGCAATACAATGTATCCATAGACAGAACTTCTGTATCAGGAGAAGCTCCCCAATCAGAGTCACAAAATGCTTGAACATTGTAATCATCAGTGGATGACATATGTAATCCCAAAGTAGGATCTTTCTTAAGGTATCTGAGCATATGGTAGGTAGCTTGTAGATGAGGTTCTCTTGGATCCTGCATGAACTAGCTAAGGTGTTGGACACCATATGCAATGTCCAATCTGGTGTTAGTAAGAAAGTTCAATTTCCCAACTAACTTTCTGTAAGAGCTAGGATCTGATATAGGCTTTCCTTCATTTGCTCTGAGTTTAATTGTTGCATCAAGTGGTGAGATGAGGCTTAGTATTGTGAATATTGGTATTCTTTAAGGAGGTCAAGTATAAACTTTCTTTGGGAGATGAGGACTTCAGTCTTTGTAAAAAGAATCTCTAAGCCTAAGAAGTATTGCAACCTTCCTAGATCCTTGATTTTGAACTGATCATGAAGGAAACTTTAAAGATGATCAATTCCTGTGAGTAAAATATCACCCATATATACAACTATGAAGACAACAGAAGATCCTTGTTTCTTGTAGAAAAAAGAGTAGTCATTTAAGGAATGAGTGTAGCCCTGGAATTGAATGCATCAGACAGCATGGCATAACACTGTCTACTTGCCTGTTTAAGGCCATAAAGTGACTTCTTAAGCTTACAAACCAGACCTTTGGTTTCATCATCCAATCCCTGTGGAATTTATATATACACTTCTTCATGTAACTCCCATGCAGGAAGGCATTATTTACATCTAGCTGATATATATTCCAATGCTTCTTCACAACAATAGCAATTAAAGCTCTAATAGTGGTCATTTTAACAACATAAGAAAATGTTTGTGTAATTTATACCATAGTGTTGAGTATAACCTTTCATAACTAATCTAGGTTTGTACCTCTCTATACGCCCATCTGCTTTATGCTTGATTTTGTAGACTCACACATATCCCATGGACTTTTTCCAGTTGAAAGTGGCATAAGATCCCAAGTGTTATTGTCATGAAGAGCAGATAACTCTTGTGTCATTGTTGACTGCCAGATAGGATCCATAGCTGCTTCCTCATATGAAGATGGGCCACAATCATGTGACACATTCAATACAAGTGACTGACTGTCAGAACATAGTGCATTAGGGGAAATGTGATGATGGTATGAGAAGGAGGCATGTAAGGAGTGGGCTGATAGTGCAGAGTCATTATGACTTGGTTGTGCAGATTTAGTATGATTTGTGGAATGCACATAGTCATCAAGATAGGTTGGTGCTTTGTGTGTTCTAGCTGATTTCTTGACTGGTGCTACATACTCAGGGAAATTTTGATTAGAAGAGGAGGGATGACTGGGTGAAGCAACATCAGTGACATGACTAGGATCATATTGTACTTTGTTTGGAGGGACATCATTGGCAGGCTGGAAATGAAGAGGGATAGGATAGTCATGCACAGGGTTGGAATGATCAAACATAGGTCTAGATTGCAGATTAGACACATGAAAATTTGAGAAAGGGGAACACTTTCTCATGAGAGGTAACATCCCTAATATATGAATCTTCTTGTCACTTAGACATAATACTTTTATCCCTGTACACCAAAAGGACATCCTACAAATATATGTGGTGTTACTCTTGGTTCAAATTTGGTTCTATGAGTTTTAGGTGTGATAGGATAGCAAAGGCACCCAAAGCTTCTCATATGGGAATATCGAGGTTCTTGGTTGTACAATAGGGTGAAAGGGCACTTATTATGAAGTAATGTAGAGGGTAATCTATTGATAATAAAGGTTGCTCTGATGGCGCATTCACCCCAATACTTTGTTGGCAATTTGGATTGAAAAAGTAAGGCTCTTGCAGTTATAACAAGTGTTAGTGTTTTCTTTCTACTACTCCATTTTGTTGTGGAGTATATGGACATGATCTTTGGTGAAGGATTCCTTTTGATTGAAAGAAAAGAGCAGTTTCATTATTTATAAACTCTAGACCATTAGTTGATCTCACAATTTGGACAGTGGTTTTGAACTGGTTTTCAACCATGTTTATGAAAACCTTTATGACATGTAAGGCAATGCTTTTGCAACTCAGCAGGTGCGTCCAGGTAAACCTGCTGAAGTCATCAACAAGGGTGATGAAGTATTTAAAGTTGTCATAGGTTGCCATATGATAAGGTCCCCATAGATTAACATGAAATAATTCAAAAACTTTGGATGTTCTGTGGTTTTTGAGTGGAAAGGGTAATCTGGTTTATCTTGCCATGGGGAGAATATTGCAAGTGAAGGGTTGTTTGGTGCAAGTGAAAGGTTGATTGGTAGAGAACACTACAGAAATTGAGGATATGCCTTTCATCACATGTCCTAGTCTATAGTGCCACAACAAGGTTATATTAACTTCAGGAGACAAATGAGACACAAAATCAAGAACATTGTCTTTTATTATTATGAAAACTATTCATTACAGATGGAACAAAATGAGAAATGTGATTTGTTACACTAGATGAGGGACTGCATGAATGAGAAAGACATTCACATCCTGTTTTGTCACTATGAAATGAAAAACATTGAGCTGATTTATTCAGTGAAGTGGAGAAGTTGTTCCTCTGCAAGCACGCTGAGCAAAGGAAGTAAAGTTCATCTTGCACTCTACCAATCTCTAGAGGCCTCTTCAGTGAAGGGCCCTGCAAGATACAAGAGGAGTCAGAAAAGGAAGCAACAGAAAAGGAAGCAATGTATTTATGATGTGTTGTTAGGGAACTAACTGAAGTCAGATTGTATTTGAAAGAAAGAATGAAAAGAACTTTATACAATATGATCATGGTGGTAACTTTCACATTTCCAACTTCAGTCACCTTAACCTTGTATCTATTAGGTAATCTTACCAATAAGGGATAAGGTAATGATGTCAGAAAGGTGATTCTTGTTAAAAGTTATATGATGTGTGGCCCCTGAGTCTAATATCCTTAAGTCAATCCTTTTTTTGAAACAACCACATGAAAGTTTACTTAAGTCAATAGAGGAATTGCAACAAATGGTTATACCTACAAGGTTTACAATTTCACTAGTCATTTGCTCTTTACTATTGGTGTTTTCTGCATTACTAAGTTGAAAGTGCTGCAATAGGTTAATGAGCTGTCCATATTGTTCCTTGGTAAGACTGGAGTTTGTATTTGTCATGGCTCCATTAGTGTTTTCAGTATTGAGATCACCAAACACATATGCTGCCTCACCCTTGCCTTTAGAAAACCTGTTATTCTGATTGTAGTGTGATGATCCCTTTTGATTCTGAGAGATGTTGTACCTATTTTGATTGTTGTAGCCATTGTAACTCTGTCCATTGCCATAATTGTTGTTTTGACTAGGAGGATATCCATGTAGTTTGAAGCATTTGTGTCTAGTGTGACCTGGTTTCTTACAGTAATCATAGAAGGGTCTAGACCTGTTGTTTTAAGTGGGAGAGTAATTTGTTATGAATGGCTTCTCATTGGATGATCTTGAAGAATTGACATTCATGAAGGAATTCATTGAACTTCCTTCCACAAACATATGATTATTTGGCTTGATCTCCCTTTGTTTTTCTTCTTGAATCAGTAGTGCAAAGGCTTGGGCTATAGATGGTAAAGGATTAATCATCAATATACTGCCCATAATCATAGCGTAAACTTCATTCAGCCCCATTAAGAATTCTATGAGCCTTCTATCCTGTTCAGTTTTATGCATACTTTCCTTTCCTCCACATGTGCACACACAACCATATTGATATTTAGCACTCAGATTGTTCAACTCTTCCCAAAATTTCTTCATTTTAGTGTAGTATGCAGTAACATCAAGTACACCTTGATTTAGATCACTGATTTCCTTTTGAATCTTATACAACTTAGCTCCATTTGCTTGATCATAATGATCCTCCAATTCCTTCCATAATTCCAAAGTATCACTTACATATTCCACACTGTCTATAACTTCTTTACCAAGCGAATTGAGTATCCAGGATGTGACCATATTGTCACACCTTTCCCAGTGACGATATTGAGGTGAATTTAAAACAGGTCTGTTACATTTGTCGTTGATGAATCACAACTTATTCTATGCTGATAGGGGCCTCATTACACCTCTCCTCCATGAACGATAACCAACACCATCAAACACTGGTGGAACAAGGATCAAGGATGGATTGTCTGAGGGATGAATGTAGAGAGGACTGCTCATGTCGATTGTGTTTTCTCCTATGGTATTGGTATCATGATTGGTGACTTCAACCATGATTAATTTTTTCCTAGGGGGAAACTTTCAAACTTGAAAAGATGACAGGACAGATGACTGGAACTGAACTACACAAACAAAAATGACCAAGGAGCTATTGCGAGATTAACAAGAGAACAGACGATGCAAATGTTAAAATCAGTCGATCGAGTGAGAGATGGATTGATTGCTCCTGATGTTCACGCTCCAATAAGAAAGCGATCTCCGTCAGCAATTAACCTAAGCAAAGATTAGGGTCGAATCCACATGGAATACGGGGCCTGACTATAAGAATCCACTACTAATCATTTCAAGCATAAATAACTAAAATCTTTAAATGGTTTTTTTTTTGTGAATTCAAAAACAAGTAAAATAAATACTAAACTAAGACGTGAGGAAACACTCAATTTTGGGGACAACTTGGGAATTGTGTTCACCATGGTTCGTTGACTCAATTTCCCTAGGCAATATAACTGCAATTGGAAATTCGCATGCAGGACGGTAACTTAGGTTCTTTCATCCCTCTTGTGAAGGTGAAGGTCAAATTTCACCATGACGCTTGGTCGACCACCATGGCGTGCCAACTAACCGTTACCAATTGTCCCAGTCAACCTCCCCTTGGTCAGGTTTGGTTGATTAGACGAGGACACATCAATCAAATCGTGTCATCTACTTCCCTTTTCCTATTCGTCACTACCTTGGTCAGGTTAGTGATAGTAGGCGGGGTTTGTTGTTAGCCACCACCAAACTACAATCACAATGAAGGAAAATAGACAATACATGCAAACCCTAATCGTAGAATTGTAAGAAATCTGGGTTATTTCAAGTCAACTACCAATGATTCCCACAACCCCAAGTTGTGGGTGCTTAGCTGCTCATGGCCAAGGCAAAAAAGAAAAAATGCATATACAAGACATAAATGAAAGTTTACCAAAAACCTTGAAGAGTGTAGGCACCACTAGTTGCAAACCCAAAAGCTTGATTGATCAACAATGAGTACAAAAGAAGATTTGCATTCCCCAAAATGGGTTTTCCAAGAGAAAATAATAAACTAATCTAAAATCATAAAATATTTTTGAGAGAATATTCAAAGGCAAGTTTTATCCTAAAAAATCTGGAATCTCCCCACTCACTAAAAAAGACTAACTTAAGATATTTATAGTATTTACAAGTAAACCCTAAAAATAACACAGAAAAGATAGTTGGCAGCTGGTACACCTTGCAGGTATGACTAGTAGGGTGATCTATGAGTCATAAACGGGGTCTCATATCAGGTTCTTGGCATATTAGACTGAACTGGTAAGACACAGAGGTACGAGACATTGCTTGAGCTACGACTCGCATGTTCTTCTCGTAGTCTTGGCCTTCATTTTTTGGTCCAACCTTTTTGGTTCTCTGATTCTTGCTATAAGTCCACCTATATGAGTCGTAGTTCAACTTACAACTCATAGGATGACCTCGTAGGGGTGACTTCCACTTAGCAGATTTCTAAATTTTGGTCTCTGATTCCTTCTATGACATACCCTACGACTCGTAGCTTGGGCTAAAACTCGTAGATGTGCTCGTATGTTTCGTGCTTCAGCAAAATCTACAACTTTTCTTCAAAATCATGCCAACCTAACTTTTCTGTAAGAACAACAGAAAAACAGATAAAAACCATAAAAAAGTCGCATTAAGAACTCACAAAATCCCTTGTTTTAGACATCAAATGTATTGTATTTTGACAGCAAATCAACACCCTCAACTTAGAATTGTTGCTTGTCTTCAAACGGCGACTCAATCTATGCAGACAAAAAGAAATACATAGCAGCTATACTAATGACATCTACAAAAACTCTTGTGATTCAGGTACCCAGTTACCATTTTCAAAATAGGATTGCAACGTTATTAGGCAAAAACAGAACATAATGAGATACCTAGCAATGTAACTATGACAAGCTAAGGAGGATCAACCATCCACAATCGCTAGTATAGTCATATGCTACTCAAGTAGTGCACATACCCTCACTGAAAAGAAGTCCCTCATACTCACTCAAAAAGCATTTAGAATTCAGGGACTGAGGAAGCATTCTCACTCTCATAATCAAAATTCATGCATAATGACTAACACCATAGGATTGCCTCTATACTCATCTTCTAGCTTGGTGATAAAGTGAATTTGGATCACTTTAGGACTCATGGGCTTGTAACATAGGTTCGGGGGCTTTGACATGACATTTTAGGCAAGTAGTGACCAAAAGATATTCTTGAACCATGTTTACCAACACTTTTCACTTTTTGAACCTTACTTTTTTCAATAAATCCATCCTTATTCTTTTGTTTTTGAACTTTTCAAGTTCTTTCTTTCTCTTTTTCAGTTGTACCTCAATTTCAATCTCATTTTTTGGCTACTTTTTCACAACTCAAGGCACTTTCCTTTGTCTTTTTATTCACTCAGTTCATGTTTTTTAATTTCTTGCTTGATTTCGCAACTAATCACCTTATTATTATTATTATTACTTTACCACAATAAGGGCCACCCTCAACTTAGGCTTTTAGCCTCAGGTGAAGTATACAATATCTAAGCCTCAAACCAGGGCTACCAACTGCAGCCACCCTCAACTTAGGCCTTTGGCCTCAATCAAGGTTCACATGTTCAAGGATAGACCAGGGCCAATATCAAGGTATTTCATCAAACAAGGTTAAGTTAGTAAAATGTCAAGAAAGATTGAGTACATGAATAGCTCAAAAATTAGGAACAAGGAATCCACTCACTCATTTGGTGCATCATTTAGGCCAAAAGTGGGTTCACTCAAAGAACAAAGACCTAAGATCCTTTCCATATCCACTACATCACCAAACCAATCTTAGAGTACTAAGGCAAGTTCTGAGTCCATACAAGTTGCATGAATGCAACAAAATAAGCTCACAACACACATGGCATTGCATCCACAATCAAGTATAGACTCACAGGTCATACTTTCAGCCTCATCTTACCTTCATATTATCAGAACAAACATTGCCAGATACTAAAAAATGTATGAATGCATCAACAACCACAATCTCAAAAATTATGAGGGTACTCAAATTTTTTTCAAAACTTTAAAATGCAATTACAGACTATGTATATGCCAACAGATAACACTGTTATGAATTTACACCTTACCTACACTATCTAAATATTCTGGTTCAACAGAAAATTAAAACCCATAAGGAAAAAGAAGCACGGTAAGAAAATCTTGGGATAAAAAATAGGGGAAGTTATGGACTCGAGGTTACTCACGCTTCACCTTAATCTATAGCTTTCCCACACCCCACCAAAATAGGATACTTTGTCCTCAAAATAAAGACAAGAACAGAAACAAAACACGATAATATAGAAATATATTCATACATACAGTAAAAACAAAAACTAACATCCAAAATATAAGTAAAAATAACATCCAACATGAAAAATATTTACACACATCCAAAAACCAACTTAATAAAAAGATCGTTTAATAAAAGAACAAAGTATCCATCATGAGAAAATAAGAACTGGGTCAAAAGAAGTCAAACATCATGGTGCCTTAAGTACTGTTCTCTGCCCAACCTGTGGGCTCCTGGGCACCAACTACTCCTCAGCAATCCGTGAGCAACCCTCTCCATAAGGGGTGTACTGCTCCCGATCTCTCCGAATAACTGCCAACAATAGCGACTCCTGCACCATCACCTTGAGTATGGGCTCCTCCTCCGGTCTCGTCCACTTCTGAAATGGCTCTAGATCAGCATCATGCTCAAGTGGACTCTTCCAACGGATATCCAGACGGTCAGTTAGCCAATCGAATGCCTCATCGCTCGCCGGTGCCACATCTGGGACTGCAACAAGAGCTGCCAACATCTGCAATAATTTGACCTTAAACTTGGACAACTCCTCAGTCACAGTGCTCGTGTCATCTGGTCGAGATCCCTCAAGTCTACGCTGGGCTCTCGCCTCGAAGGCATCTACTCGGGCATTTTTACTGCCCTAATTTTCTCATCTACCAGATCACGGGTGACTGCCTTCATCCTCTCCTCGGAGTCCTGTACAGTCTGGTCAACATAAGGTCTGAGCCGTGCAAATAGAGCATGTAGTCTGGACTTAGACATAGCACCCTGCGTAATAATACCTGAAAAGCAATAACAGAAGTAAGAGAATCACCCTGTAATGAAGTTGTTGGTGGTGCCCGAGTACTGGAAGATGGTGTACACTCGATCTTCACAGCTGGCGTGGGCTTTGAAGCAACTGAGGTAGTGCCCATAGTAGCTGGAGGTACAGTCTGAGTCGGAGGCTCTACCGGGAATGACTCTAAAGTAGGAGGAGGAATAACTCTCAGTAGGGTAACAGCGTCAGCCTTGATGAGACTGGAATCCATTATGTGTAACACCTCTATATGAGGGTCCAAGTGGAGAGAGACTAATACCCTAGCCGCCTTGCACAACTTATGAATCAAATTGGGGAATGGCAAGGCCTGCTGAGTGCGGACTGCTGACTCATGTATCTGTTTTGCCATAACCCAAGCCTAGTCAATTTGGTACCCCGCCAAGATGCTATCCAATAACATGACTCTTTCCAATGTGATCACATTATCCGTGAAAGTGGGTATGATGTGCCAATGAATAATGGAAAACCAAAATTTTGCCTAAATGAGAGATAGGCCTTCAGAATCTGCTCCGTGTGGCTCGTAATCAATATTGGCTCGACACCTTCCTCTTGAATTTGACTTGCTATCCACCTAAGGAGTTCTGTTCTTAGCCTGACATCCTTCTGATTCACGACCTTTCTCATCTCTGCAATCCTATGGTAATACTCCACCGTGGAATGTGGCGCCCTGTAGTTTGGCCCGAATTGCACTCTTCGAATGGTTTCCTCTAAGATATCAACAACCTCTCATCTGACTAGGAATTCACTCAATCGCGGATGCTCAATGGGATTTTTGATCCGCGGCAGATCTCTGTGAATAGTAACATAGTAGGCGACATAAAACTCTCTAACCACATAAGAGGCGTACTTTCCCACTACCTGTGATAGCCAACCTAGTCCTTGTCACTCAATATTAGCCTCTAACCCTGGCACACTGCTTAGCCCTGAATCTTTTAATCTAGCTTCCTCGTGGAATCTCCTCACTAGTCTCCCTTGGTTTTTCAGCTCTAGTCCTTATTCATAGATCTCTTTCATCCCTAGGACACACCATCTCGTGTTTTGTGGGTCTGTGGAGGTCACTGTGTAAGCAGAGTCGACTGGTTGTGGGAGAGCAGTATACTCATGCTGAACTTGGGATACCTCAAGGGAACCGAACTCAGAAAGTGAGGCATCATCATCTGACCTATCTTCATTGCCCTCCTCTTCAGACTGAGAGGGACTAGCAACTTCCATTAGTATTTGTGCAGTAGGGGCTCGAGTCTGAGGCACATTCACCTCGGGATCTATCTGGACTTTGTGAACTTCCACAGAACCCTCAGATGTTTCATCATCAGAGGGGTCATCCCCAACTGTCTCCTTTGAGCTTTAGAAGTCTTTTTTCCAATTTTTGGAGCCATATCACCTGAAGAGTCAACCCATAAATATAATGTGAGCACCATAGTGTTTGAAATTGATAGAAATCACAAAGAAGAATAAACAAAGAGTAACAAAACCAATTTAAGAAAACATAAACACAGTGCACTTAATCAGCTGCAGGTCTGCAGGTACAAGGCATAGATATGAATTGTAGGGTGACCTACGAGTCGTATTGTGGCCTCCTAGACCATAATTTTCTGAAAATCGATAACACTGAACCCAGGTACGAATCACAAGTACAACTCGTAGGAGGACCTTCGAGTCATAGTCTGGCTCGTACCAATTTCCCGTGTTCAAATTAAAATTATAGAATGCCCATGAGTTCCCCACTACGACTTGTAGTGAACATTACGATTCATAGACGGGTATCGTATGGCATATGTCAAGGATCCAAAGGTTCCCGCTACTTCCTACAAATGGACTCTACCCGTAGGACTATCTACAAGTCGTAGGGAACCCTCGTAACAGAAAAACAATAGGTACCAGTGGTGCCCTCATTCATTGCCACAAGAACCATACTTCATTCACTCCCAAGCAAACAACAACGAAGCAAGATTTTACACATAGAGTAAGCGCAAAGATATATCCAGGACCTAAACATGATGACCCAAAGATAAACTCATCTCACAAAGATCTATTTAGGCCCACCACCATTAAACAATATTTCCCAATCACAATCAAGAAATATCCAAGGGCAATCGATCCCTAAACTCACAACAATCAATATCGACGCAGAAATAAGTAAGTTATAACAGAGTGTAAGACAAACCTACACAAGGGAATCTCAATAGATCATTTTCACACACCAACTTACACTCCAATTTCAAACCTGCCAGGGACCCTATGCTAACCAAATATCATATAACCACTTCACAACATGATCAATAATTAGATAAGGTAAACTTTCCATCACTACATAGTCTAACAATAGTGCTTTGACAATTTTAGAACAACAGGGGAATTTGAATCGGCAATTCTAGTTCTCACATTTAGATAAGCATTCACTCAAAGGTATATGCACTATCATCTCTAAGCATACTATCATCAAATAATCTAAGAAAAATGATAAAATTTGTGTGCAACATTTGCCCATGAATATAACTTGTGAGAAGAAAAATGATATTTGGGCAAAGTGAGACAAAAGAGAGGAGCCGAAATCCTACTCGTAGTTCTTGCCGGAAAAATGGTTGAAAATTGATGTGGGTCGTCGAAAAAGTCGATCAGAAAAGTGAAAGGGGGAAAAGTATTAGGGGAATCCGTCGATCTTAGGGTTGGAAAATAAGATTTGGGGGTCAAATTTTATTTTGACCCCCTTTTAAATGAAATCGGGTCAGCTTTTCAAAAGTTGTAGGTCGGGCCTACGAGACCTCGACTACAAGTCTTAGAGTGTACTATGACTCTTAGGTTCTGGCCTCGTAGTAGGCCCAACACTTGCAAGAATTAAGAATTCATACCTGGGTACTATGAACCCCATTTACGATTCGTAGGAGACTTTATGAGGCGTAAGGTTGGCTCGTAGTGTACATACCAATTCCTGATTGTCACTGTTTGCCTCTACTAGGCATGACTACGAGTCGTAATGGACACTACAATTTGTAGGCCTTATCGTAAAGGATGGTCCAAATACCATTTTTTAGATCTTCAGTTCTTCCATTATTTCCTGCAAACCAAGTCTCAAAGCATAATAACCTTCAAAAATATTACAACTGCATCAATGTCTTTCACATTAAAACACACTCACACCTTCTACCTAAGAATCTCAACAACCAAAAACATTTATAACAAACCAACAATTATCAAAAATGCTTGGTTTGCCTTCCAAGAAGCGCCTTGTTTAACATCGTGGCTCGACTTTGTCATCATCCTTCATCAACTATCCTCAAGGGTACACACCTCACTCTTGAAATCATCCGGGTGTTTCATGGATTGGAAAATATCGAACACTATCTCTGTATCATTAACCCTAAATCGCAGTTGACCTGAATCCATATCCACTAGGGTTCTCCCAGTGGCCAGAAATGGTCTTCCCAAGATGATGGACACTTTAAAATTAAATTTGCAGTCAAGGATCACAAAATCCATGGGAAAGATGAGTTTATCAACTTTAACAAGCACATCCAAAAGGATTCCCTCCGGCTTTTTAATGGTCTAATCCACCATAAGCAATCTCATTCTTGTCGGGGTAAGAGTACCAAGGCCAAGCTTTTTGAATACAACAAGAGGCATTAGATTGATGCTCGCTCCTAAGTGACACAATGCTCTTGCGAACTCAACATCACCAATGTTGCAAGGGATGGTGAATGCATCAGGGTCCTCTCATTTTTGAAAAAGGCATTTGATCATAATCGCATAATATTGTTGGAGTTCTTGCTAGAACTCTTGGCTCAAAGTGCGTTTCTTGGTCACCAAATCTTTTATGTACTTGGCATACGCGAGCATTTTCTCCAAGGCGTCTAGAAGGGGAATGTTGATGGAGAGTTGCTTCAACATCGAGAGGAAGTATTTGAATTTGTGTTTCTCTCCCTTTTTCTTAAGCCTTTTAGGGAAAGGAGGAGGGGGTTTGGGAATTGATTTCAATTTCCCGTGCTTCCTTGCCTCTTATTGTTGCATCCTAACAACTTTTGGATCTTTTTTCTCAACCACAACTTTTATCATCAACTTTATCCAGAGGTACTGGCATAGGGGGATCTATGGTGCTTTTTTCACTATGGGTCATGATCGCCATGCAATGCCCTTCATTTTTAGAATTTTGAACCGTATTGCTTGGTAAGGTGTCCTTTTGGCGTTGGTTCAACTGTGAAGAAACTTGTCCAAATTATTGTTCAAGCTGCTTAATCGCCACTCAGTGAGACTCTATTTTTTGGTTAATACTTGAAATATCCATTTTCATTCCTTTAAAGTCTCATCTTGGTGGTCGAATCACTTCAATAACTTTTCAAACTTCTCTTCGATCCTAGAGTTACTTGTTCTGGCACCACAATTGTGAGGTGGCACATAAGGACCATTCCTGTAGCCCTCTCTTCTTCCCCATTCGGCTTCTGGCACTCTCTCTCTCTCTCATAGTATCCACCCATGTAGTCTCTATACACCCCATCATGGTTGAAGTTCCGACCTTGATTCCTGGACCTTTGCCTCCAATAGTCTGAATTGGACCCTTGGGGGTTGTTCCGGAAACTCGCCGCTTGGTTGCTTACAGAACATGCATCCTCATCAAATAATAGATCATCATAGGTAGGAGCTTTCGGAGGTTGGTGGGCTACTTCCTTGACACTTGCTTGATTTTGATTTAAAACCAAGTCCATACTTGTGCGAAGTTGAGCAAGTTGCTCCATGATCTCTTTGGAGCATTTAGAGAAATCCACTTTATACTATGAACTTAGTATTTGTTGGTAAAGGAGGCTGTACTATGGCACCAGTAACGTCCATAGCTATAGGGTTCAATCGGTATTGATTCCATACATAAGCGTTTTCATTGAAATCCCTCAGCTATGGCCTGTTACCCCTAGGTTGTGGATTCTCCTCTCTACCCATATCCTCATTCGTATTCATATACTCCTCAACCTCGATATCCTCATTCACGTGAGCCATTCTTCTTAGTAGTCGATGGATCTCCAAATTGAGTGGAGCTAAGGGATTGCCTTAACTCTTGGTGTTGTGTATACAACCTAGTACACCCTGCAAATAAAATCAAATAAAAATAAAAAATAAAAGTAAAATACAAGATATTCTAGAAATCAATACTAGAACTAACTAGTAGTGAATTCAAGTCAAAACCTAGCCCTATTCCCGGCAACGGCGCTATAATTTTTTTGATTGCTCCTAATGTTCACGCTCCAATGAGAAAGCGGTCATTGTCAGTAATTAACCTAACCAAAGGTTAGGGTCGAACCCACAAGGAATACGGGGCATGACTACAAGAATCTACTACTAATCATTTCAAGCATAAATAACTTAAATATCTAAATGGGTTTTTTTTTTGTGAATTTAAAAACAAGTAAAATAAACACTAAACTAAGACGCGAGGAAACACTCAATTTTGGAGACAACTTAGGAATTGTGTTTACCATGGTTCGTTAACTCAAATTCCCTAGGAAACATAACTACAATTAGAAATTCGCATGCAGGATGGTAACTCAGGTTCTTCCAGCCCTCTTGTGAAGTTGAAGGTCGAATTTCACCATGGCGCTTGGTCGGACACCTTGGCTGCTAACTAACCATTACCAATTGTTCCAGTCAATCTCCCCTTGGTCAGGTTTGGTTGATTAGACGAGAACACATCAATCAAATCGTGTCATCTACTTCCTTTTTCCTATTCATCACTACCTTGGTTGGGCTAGTAATAATAGGCAGGGTTTGGTGTTGGCCTCCACCAAACTATAATCATAATGAAGGGGAATAGACAATAGGTGTAAACCCCAATCGTAGAAATGCAAAAAACCTAGATTATTTCAAGTCAACTACCTATAATTCCCACAGCCCTAAGTTGTAGGTGCTTAGCTACTCATGGCCAAGGTAAGACATGCAAAAATGCATATACAAGAGATAAATGAAAGTTTACTAAAAACTTTGAAGAGTGTAGGCACCACAAGTTGCAAACCCAAAAGCTTGATTGATCAACAATGATTACAAAGAAAGATTTGCAATCCTTAAAATGGGTTTTCTAAGAGAAAATAATAAACTAATCTAAAGCCCTAAAATATTTTTGAGATTATATTCAAAGGCAAGTTCTATCCTAAAAAATCTGAAATCCTCCCTCCCCCTAAAAAGACTAACTTAAGATATTTATAGTATTTACAAGTAAACCCTAAAAATAACATAAAAAAGATAGCTGGTAGCTGGTACACCTTGAAGGTACGACTCGTAGAGTGATCTACGAGTCGTAGTTGGGGTCTCGTATCCGGTTCTTGGCATCATGGACTGAACTGATACGACCCACAAGTACGAGTCATTGCTTGAGCTACGTCTCGTGTGTTCTTCTCGTAATCTTGGCCTTCAGATTTTGGTCCAACCTTTTTGGTTCTCAGATTCTTGCTACGAGTCCACCTATACGAGTCGTAGTGCAACTTATGACTCATAGGTTGACCTTATAGGGGTAACTTCCACTTAGCAGATTTCTGAATTTGGGTCTCTGATTCCTGCTACAACACACCCTACGACTCATAGCTTGAGATACAAATCGTAGGTGTGCTCATATGGTTTTTGCTTCAGGAAAATCTGCAAATTTTCTTCAAAATCATGCCAACCTAAATTTTCTTTAAGAACAACACAAAAACACATAAAAACCATAAAAAGTAACATTAAGAACTCATAAAATCCCTTATTTTAGGCATCAAATGTTCTATATTTTGACAGCACATCATGGATCAGCCACGCTCTGATACCATGTGAAAGTATTGATTTAGATCAAAGAGAAATACTAAGGAACTTCTACTAACAAACAATAGAGAGGTTAAAAAACTCCATTGAAGGAGAACGGATTGAGCAGAGAGCAAATTCTCTTGATTTCTTTAGATGATAAAAAGTTCAAGTACAATTGTTGAGCAATTGTTCTATATTCGAATGAACAAACAAAAAAATGGTAACATCAGCCTACAGAGATAAAGATGGTTTTGTAACATCAGCAAACAAGTTAAGGGTCTTGCAGCACGAGAATGTTGTTGATTATCATTAACTTCATTCACAAATGATACAGATTTATCTGATTTCAATATATATGATTAAAAATCACAGTCAAATGTACAAGAAATGTAATCGTTAGGGAAAAAATAACATAATAAAATAGATATTGAGCTATGTTTTGTAGTCTTTTCTAACTAAAATCAGTTTAGTTCAACCAAACCTACTGAGAAAGGTTTGATTTAACTGATACCTAAGAATAAAGAAAGGAGAGCTAAACTAAACCCTGAGTGAAGAAGTAATAATCAAATTTCATTGTCTTGATTATTCCAGGAAAAAATCATATAGTATTTTCCTCCATGACATTTTTATTACGTATATCCAAATTTTTTTTAAAAAATTAATGTTTATATAGTTTAACTCCATTATACAATGAATACAATTACATAGGCACAAGATTAGTCAAGGACTAAATGTTTCTAGACTTTAACCCCTTGTTTGGATGGTTGTTACCTATTGTATTGTATTGTATTGTTAGCCTAGAAATAATGTTTGTTTTGATTGTTGCTTAAATTTCATTGTATCATATCATTTAAATCCATTGTTTGGTAACAACGAAAAGACCCATTTCATGTAACGACCGATTTGTGTGGTTATGTTGTTACTTTAATGCCTTCTTTTCATTTTTAATTTTATTTATTATTTAATAATTTTATTTTATCAGTTACCCTATCTTTTTATGATAGTTGTACCATATACCTTACAATTTCTTGTAGGTTTATCATTTAAATTATGGATGTATGTCATTATATAACAACCGATAACAATAGAATCTATCCAAACATTATATTCATTGAAACAATACATTACGATACAATACAATTCAATACATCACAATATATTATGAAACAATACATAACAACCATCGAAACAAAGTGTAAGTGTACCGTTGAAATTGACATTTAGTTGATTGCCTTTATATTGGTAAAGTCTCATATCAGTGAAATAGTTGTTCCTAAAATTGGCTACTGTAATATTGTACCTGTTGGAAGCGTAATGGACCAAAAAGTAATATTTTTATTACACAAAGAGTAAAAGATTACAACACTCAAATATTACAATTTATTATTTAGAACATAAACTCTCAAATCTTTCTCTCTTTCTTTTTTTCTTGTTAGTGCTACGAAACTTCTTTGATTGAGACTATGCCTTTTTTATTTTTTTATCACACATCCATGTATGTCTTAAATACAATACATATATATATAGACTAACTAACTGTCATATTATTTACTACTCAAACAAAGAAGGCTTCCATATTTCTAATGCTCAAGTACGTGTCACCAAATTGAGCATGTTTTCAAATTGAATTAGGATTCCTTTAAATATACCATATTTAACTTTTCCTATGCTTATTAATTAAGCATGCTTTTCAACCACAAGAGGTGGCAGTAGTAGTAGTATTCGACCTTTTAATAGTTTGTTTTGATTTTAACACTGCCCCTCAAACCAAACTTTTCATTCCGAGTTTCTTTTTTGAGCATGTAAAATATGTCCACTTTCAATGGTTTCATAAAAATATCTGTCAATTGATCTTCTTTGCAACAATAGATTAATTCCACTATTTTGTTCTTCACTTCCTGTCGGATAAGATGATACTTTGTATCAATATGCTTGCTTCAGCTATGTGACACTGGATTCTTCGCAAGTATTATGGAAGACTTATTATCAATGTAAATTTTGATCGGTACTTCTTGAGTAAAAAACAATTCCTTCAAAATATTCTTCAACCAAATAGCTTGACAGGCACATGCTGCAACTGCTATGTATTCTGCTTCACAAGTTGAAAGAGCAACAATTTGTTGTTTCTTTGATGACTATGAAAATGTTGTTGAGCCAAGACGGAAGAGATCCTACTCAGTTATTGATAGAGTGAATAGATGTACCATTTCTTAAAATCTCTCTTTTGATGCAAAATCGTAGTGTAACATGTATCCTTCATTATTTCGATCATAAAATAGATGAAATAAATCACAAAATAATTTTTTTTTCAAGAATGAAATCTTATTGGAACTGTCCATATTTGATTCATCCTTACCTCTGTTCTTTTTTCTCTTAGACTTTGTTTGGCAAGACCTTCCTTACCTCTACCTAGTGAAACACAACAAAAAAACGTAGTCTTCTTTTTCTGTATTCAACCAAGAAAAACTCCTCCACCTGGATTCGAATCCGGAACCATATCACATCTCGGATTAGATGAAATAGGATGAATTAAGATGGTATTTTGTAAATACATAATTATCTTAAATATATTAACCATTTCTTTATTTTTTCATCGCCTGGAACAGACAAAAGAAAAATCTTGTTATTTCTTCAACAATTTCTGATCTCTAGTAGACCTCTCAGTAGGATGATTCAAACCCAGATGAAGTTCTGACCATCTATCAATGAAAAAAGAACGAATGGATCTTATAGGATTCCCAAGAAATTCTTCAATTTCTCTCAGAATATAAATCATCTGCTTCTTACGTTCCGTGATTAGATGGGACATTAAGGAATATCTAGAAAGGCATTTCGAGAATCAGTTTGATTCTATATTTTTTCATTCGGTTTGAAGAAAGGAAGGATCCTAAAGAATTGATCTTTCTTTTCATTGTTGAATCTCTCTTTAATTAATCAATATGTGATATTTCGAATTCTGATTACTAATGAAATCCAAATAATCTTTGGATTGATCAGAAGATCCTTTCAGTTGGCTAGAATCCGTCACTTGAATGAAGCTAGATCTTGTGGAATCATATTGAATATTTAATGATACATTATGTACCTTGATAAAAAATAGTTCCTTGTTTACCAATGATACATTGTCTAACCAAATCCAATTCTCTCTCGATACATTCCTAAAAAAATTCGATTCAGGTAGATTCTTCCCCTAACTAACGAAGAGATCTGGAAGGAATTGCCACATATGCAATTGAGCATAGTTTTGAAAAGTAATAGCCTACTTGCTTCTCGAGAAGAGATGATAAATATGCTCAATATTATTTGGTTGAATAGTTGACTCAGCCCGTTGTTGTTTGAAGAAACTCTCCAATTCAGTTGGTATTTTTTCACGAAAAGTAGACATGAGACAAAAAATCAGTGTTTTACTAAGGTTTTGAATAGCGGTCCAGAATTTAAGTTGATTCTATTTCGACTCTTACTCAGAGAAAGACGATCAAACAATTCCCAATCATGGTCCTTGTGGATCATCCATATCATATACAAATAAGAAACTCCAGATATTTGAGATCTTTTTCTTTAAATAAGATCTCAATCCAGTGATGGTTTCGTTAGATATCTTATAACTAAAATCCCTCTTTTTTCGATCAGTTCCCCCACCAAATCGAACCCCAGTTGGATTTTGGCATGCTACAGTTTTTAGTTATAGGGAGAACCCAAGTACTCTCTTTCGAATTCATGAAATAACTCTCAGAGGTCTTTTTCCTTTGGGAAGATATAGGAGCAAAACAATCAATCTATTGATATTAGAAGACCCAACAGATTCTCCTAATGTATCATTTCTGGGTCTAATGGAATTTACAGGTATAGGAAGAAGCCCTATCAAATACATATTTTTTTTACCATATTTCAATATTTAATATAATATATAAGGGCCGCTACTACAAAGAATATTACACCCTTGATCTTGAAATATCGATTGCTTGTTGAACCCTGTGAATAACCGGATGTGCTTTTTCGGCCATCCAAGTCTCCCTCATAATCACTATCTAAGTAACAAACCAATCTTGATTTTCCTGAGTGTGTATAGTATAGACCATGATCCACAGTACCTTTGATATATCTCAAAATTCTCTTTGCAGCACTCCAATAATCTTGCTTTGGTTTCTCTATGAACCTGCTAACAAGTCCAATTGCATAGATGATATCTGGCCATGAGATAGTTAAATACCTTAAAATTTTAATGATGTTTTTGAACAACGTTGGATTTACAAGCTCACTTATGGAGTCAACACTTAACTTCATGCCTGGTACTGCAGGTGTGGCTATGGGCTTACAATCTTGCATTTGCATTTTGAACTTTTTTAGAATTGTCTGCATATTTCTTTTGAGACAAAAATATGCATACTCCATTTGCTTCACTTCGACTCCAAGAAAATATGACATTTCACCTATGTCTGTCATTTCAAATTCTCTAGTCATAGCTTTCTTAAAATCATCAAACATGTCTAGATTGTTTCCTGTGAAGATCATGTCATCCACATATAAGCACACAATCATAATGTCACCAACTTGATTCTTTTCGTGTATAAGGCATGCTCATATGAACTTTTCACAAATCCATTCTTCTAAAAATATTCGTCAATCTTGGTATTCCATGGTTGTGAAGCTTGCTTTAATCCGTACAAAGCTTTCTTTATATAGTAGACTTTGTCTTACTGTCCTTTCTTTATATAGCCAGGCGGTTGATTGATGTAAACTTCTTCTTCCAGATAGCCATTTAGAAATGTTGACTTCACATCCATCTGATATATCTTCCGCTGATTTTGTGTTGCAAGGGCAGTGAGAAGCCTTACAGTATCAATTGTTGCGACCGGAGTAAACACTTTATCATAATCAATTCTATATTTTTTCTTGTATCCTTTGGCAACAAGTCTTGCTTTATATTTATCCACCTTTCCTTCTTTGTTGGTCTTTATCTTGTACACCCATTTGACTCCAATAGGACTATGTCCTTTTGGCTGACTTGTTAGCTCCCATGTGTCTTTCATTCTTATAGCTACAATCTTTTCGTCCATCATATTTTTTCACTTTACATCTTCAGTTGCTTCTTCAAAGATGACTGTATCATATTTATCTATTAAATAGAACAAAGAATAATCGAGAGTTATCTCGATTGGTTCTATTTCATTATAAATTTCACGAATGCTTTGCATTTTTGTGGGAGCTTCACTCGAGCTTCTGCTACTTGATGATGCAAATGTTGAAGGAATTATTGCACCTGGACTCTGTGGAGAACTTTTTCTATCACCTTGTTCACTATGAACACTAAAATCATCATCATCTTCGTCATAGAAGAATAATCCTTCAACTTTTTTTCTTCTTCGCTCCATCTCCAGTAATTGGCTTCATCAAATTAAATTCTACTTCTCTTGAGATGATGAACTTCTTGGTGAGAAGATTATAAAACCGATAAGATTTGCTTCTTTTGTCATAGCCGATAAAGATGCACTTTTCTCCTCTATCATCTAGCTTCTCAGTTGTTCAGAACATGGGCATACGAACACTCCATGCTTCATTTCGCGTCATACATCGGACACTTTTTTGTTGGACAATGATTCAACTGGTAGACTGCAAACTGAATTGCTTTAGCCCATAAACTTCTAGGTAAATGCTTACCTTTCACCATACTCTTTGCCATATTGAGAATGGTGCGATTCTTCCTTTCTACTACTCCATTTTGTTGAGGTGTATATTTGACTGTAAATTGATGAATGGTCACATGCTTCTTAAAAAATTCTTCAAACAAGTTTGAAGTCTACTCGCCTCCTATGTCAGATCTGAGTACCTTTATAAAATACCCACTTTGTTTTTCCAGCGTTGCCTTGAACTATTTGAATTTATCAAGAGTTTCTAATTTTTCTTTGAGAATATATACCCAACTTTTTCTACTAAAATTATCAATAAATATTTGGTAATACCTGTTTTCACCAAGTGATGGTATGTCAAACGGACCAGCTAGATCTAAGTGTATAATCTCCAGTGGTCTTCTAGCTCTACTACACTTTCCAACTTCAAAACTTTGTATGTGTTGTTTCCCTTTGATACAAGCTTCACACAGTTGATCCGATGGATTTATTTCTAGTAATCTGTTTACCATATTTTTTTCTATCAACAACTTCAAGCCAGAAAATCCAAGATGACCATACCTCAAGTGCCAAGTCCATGAGTCATCTTTTATGGATGTTGTTATACACTTTACTTCTCGAAATTTGATGTTGATAATGAAGAGACGATTCCGTGTCATATCAACCTTGGAAATTAATTATCTATTTTTGTTTCTCAAGGTTAGTTAACAGTCTTTTATTAGTATCTCGTATCCCATCTCACTAAGCTGGCCAATACTGATGATGTTGCTTTTTAAAGTTGTTTCATAGTACACGTTAGTGATGTACTTCTTCTCTCCATTCTTCTAATTAATCATAACTTTGCCTTTGCCTTTGACATCGACATGTGAATCATCTCCAATAGTTACGCGTCCATTGAAAGATTCATCTAGCTCCACAAACAATTCCTTCTGTCCAGTCATGTGATTTTTTGCATTATTTTCAAGATACTAAATATTTCTCTTGGAACTTTGATCTCCTTTGTATGTGAGGAATATGTGAGATTCCCCATTTTCATCTTCAACAACTGTTACATGGCTTCTTTCATCTCATTTAGGAGCTAATCTACACTCATAGCTAAAGTGGTCATATTTATCACAATTATAGCACTGCACCTATGATTTACAACTTTGTTGAGATCTTCCTCTTCCGTGACTTCTACCTCGATCTGTTCGTCCATATTTTCTCTATGATAATCTTCGTTTGACTTACCTCTTCCATATGATTGATAGCCACGTCCATATTATCCACGGCCACCTCTGTTGTCACCACTATATCCTCCACAATATTCTACTTTGTCCTGAGCTACTGCTTGTATTTCCTTCAGTCAAAGATAACATGCTTTTCAAAGCTTGCTCAAATCTTTAGAATCATCATATTGCTTCATCTTGTGCTCATGAGCTTGAAGAGAACCCATTAGCTCATCAAAGGACATCTTTGATAAATTATTTGATTATTTGATTGTGGCAATCATATAGTTAAATATGGGTGTCAATGATCTTAAAATTTTCTCCATCATTCGAACATCATCGAGCATTTCTTTATTTCTCTCCATCTCGTTTGCCACCGATTTTACTCGGTGACATACTCGTCTACGCTTTCAGACGTTTTCATTTTTAAATTCTCAACTCAGCTTTAAGGGATTGCAAGCGTACACTTCTAGCTCTTTCAGCTCCTTGAAGAGATTTTTGCAAAATCTCCCATGCCTCCTTTGATGTCTGGGCTCCAAAAATTTTTTCAAAGGTTGATTCATCAGTACTTTGATGAATTGCATTCAGCGCCTTCTTATCTCTTACTCGATTTTTCCGCAATACTTCTTTTTTTTATTTGATAAGGCTTCTTCAGCTGTTGCATTTACCAGCATCTCATAACCAGTCTCAATATATCTCAGCAATCAATTGCTCCGAGTAACACTTTCATTTGGATGCTCCAATTCTCATAATTTGACTTCGTCTGTTTAGGGACTTGCAACTGAAACATATTTGACATCATGGTATTTACATGAACCCTCTGATACAACTTGTTGGTTAGCGTAGTGGACCAAAAAGTACTTCCTCTGTCCCATTTTATGTGGTACCCTTTGACTTGGCACGATGTTTAAGAAAAAAAGGAAGACTTTTAAAACTTGTGGTCTAAAATCATTCTTAGATATTTGTGGGATTGAGAATTATTTCATTAAGGGTAAAACGAGAATTTTAAAGGTAAATTATTTTCAATTAGAGTAAGAAAACATTCTTTTTGGGATGGACTAGAAAGGAAAGGGTTCCACATAAAATGGGACAAAAGGAGTAATATTTTTATTACATAAGGAGTAAAAGATTACAACCCACAAATATTACTATTTACTATTTTGAACATAAACTCTCAAATCTTTCTCTCTCTTTTTTTCTCTCTCTCTTTTTTAACTACTAGTACTACGACACTTCTTTGATTGAGGCTATGCCTTTTTTAATTTTTTATCACACATCTATTTATGTCTTAAATACAATACATATCTGCAGAGTAACTAACCACCATAGTATTTCCTATTCAAACAAAGGAGGCTTTCACATTTCTAATGTTCAAGTACGTGTTTCCAAATTGAGCATGTCTTCAAATTGAATTAGGATTTTTTTAAGCACACCATATTTGACTTGTTCTATACTTATTAATTAAACATGCTTTTTAAACCACAAGAGGTGACATGTAGTAGTAATTTTGACCTTTTGTAATAGTTTGGTTTGCTTTTAACGGTACCAAATTAAAGAACCAAGTACACTTTCCTATTAACTACGATGAAACCCAATGTTGGTTAAAAGGACTAAATACTTCTTGTTTTGGAGCTTCTTTAATCATACTAGTTCAGATGTTATAATGTTGCATTTAGAATAAGTAAACTCTCTTTCTAAATCCAGAGGAATAAGTGTACAGGTAATAACTTGTCGAAAAAATATGGTCAAACACAAAAATATATGGTAAAAAATAATAGAAATAAAATAGAAAAATAATAACACCAAGAATTTTACATGGAAATCCTTTTTAATAAGGAAAAAATCACGGACTGAGAGGAGCAACTAATATCACTGTAGTAAGAAATTTTACAATATATAGTTACGAGTATAATACTCAAAATGATTTCTACACATACAAAAGAAATAATCCTCTTTGACTTTTCACCTTATTAAAATATCGCTCACACTTTTTTTTTCACAGATTATTTTCTTATATAATCTATGCTATACTTCACAGAAAAATATTCTCTAATGTTTTATCTCTTCTCTCTATAGCGTCAATAAAATGAGTTGATATACTCCTTTTATGAAGAAAATTTTATCCTCTTGATGTCATTGATAACATCAATGACAATATCAATTAAAAGATGCTAGGTGCTACTTTGCAGTAATTGTAGAATTTGTTTCACTTTGCAACAATTGAAGAATTGAAAAGTTTGCAACACCTTTTTGACTTTAAAAAGTTCGGGTTGGACCCTATAAATCTCTGACTCCAGACCTATTCACCGGACAATGAAGGTATCTCTCCCTTCTTAGGAAGAGCTCATGTTGATAAGTTCTTCGCACAACTCGAACGTATCCCTTGTCACCTCCTTGGTCAGCATATCTGTAGGATTCTTATTTATAAAGATATTTTCATTCTGGATAGATTCTTCTATCTTTCTCGAATTTAGTGATATCTCACACTTAAGTGTTTTATCCTTACATAGTACATGGAGTTGTTGGTCAAGTCTATTGTACTTTGACTATCACAATAGATGAGATGCTCCTCTTGATGCAAGCCAAGGTCTTAAAGGAATTATTTGAGTTATATCATATCTTTGCCAGCTTTAGTAGCCACAATATACACAACTTTAGGTATAGATAATGCAAACACTTCTGTAATTTTCACTGCCATGATATAACTCTCCCTGAAAAAGTAAACAAATATCTAAAAGTTGATTTTTTTAGTTATAAGGTCATCTGTCATATCAGCATTTGTACAACCTTTCAAAACACAAGCATTCTTCTAAGCTTCCTCTCAGATATTTGAGTATCCGCTTCACAAATTTTCAATACTATTTTTTGGGATTATCGAGACATCTGCTGACAATACCAACTGCATGAGCAATATCATGTCTAATACATACCATTGCATACATTAAACTTTTGAAGATGGAGGAATATGGAATTCTGGCTATACTTACTTTTTCCTCTCTTGTTTTGGACACATCCTCTTGCTGAACTTCATATGAACAATAAGAGATGTGCTAACGGGCTTATCATTCTTCATGTTGAAGCGCTCCGGTACACATTGCAATGTACTTCTTTTGTGACAAATAAGTCTTTCTTTTATCTCTCAAACGAGTGATTCTCATGCCCATATCTGAGATAAGATAACCTTTTTATAAAAAATAGAGACAAATCTCAAAAATACACTTAAATTATCCATTTTTTAGTTTCATACTTAATCAATTGAAAGTATCAATTTCAAGTCTAAACTATCACTCATTAGTTTAAAAAATACACCTCGATGATTTGTGTAATATATGTTTGAAATCGTACAGTGGAAATAACTAACAGGATCAAGATTCTTACATTATAATGAAGTAGTATGAATAGTATCACAAAAAACTACTGAATTTTAGAAGAAACTACTTACCTCTTGGAGCTCAAATAACAATCTCTTCGATGTTAGTTGAATCCAGAGACGAATCTAGGACTTCAATCTTCTATTATTTCCTAAAGAACTATTCCAACCAGTGACTTGTGTGAACAAGAATATTAAAAAACTTGTATTTTTTTGTGTGTTTGCTTTTTTTTTTCTCTCTCCAGGAACAATCCTTTTTTTATTCTCAAGTACAGAAGAAGAAAAGCTTAAGAATCAACATTTCTGGGGCAACTAAAAGAGGCAATAAAAACCTACTAAAGCCCCAACTATTTTTTATTCCTTTTCAAGAAAAAAATTGATTTCAAATTATTAGACCTTATTTAGGAATTAGGATTAATTAATACCCTTAAAGCTCAAAACGTTTTGATCCCTTCTTAATTTGAAAAAAAATTCAAATCAATGTTTTAATATATAATAAGACCCACTGATTAGGTCTTAGTACCTATGTACAACACTACGTCTCAATTGGGGACAGTTGTGATATGGGCCTACTCAATCTTTGTCAGTTTATCATTGTTCATCACTTGAGTTGGTTCAGTTTATCATTGTTCATTACTTATATTAGTTCAATTTAGCATTGTTCATCATTTTAGTTGGTTCAGCTGAGCGTTTAGGAATTCTCCAGACATGTTATTTCCTTGATCTGGGTTCCGTTTCACTAGACTTGCTATAGTTCTCTATATTTAGGTCTTCTGGACTTACAATATTTCACTCAATCGGTATATGATGCCTACCAGGTGCCTTTTTCTTATACTTATCCCCCTACATTTCTGCATCTTCCCATGGTACAAGTCCATGTACTAGCCACAGTCATTGGGTTAGAGGTTTGGGGATGATTCGAGAGATTTTGGTGAGCACTAGCATCCCGGGACATTTTGCAGTCTTCTTCTAGTTGATGGCCATCTATTGTATTCAGATGTTAGCCTCGTACTCTGTAGTTATAGTTTGTACGTACTTGTAGGGTATTCCTGAATATGTATATTATGATTATTATTATGTATATGCATGAGTGCGTGCTTGTGTTTATTGTAGTTTTGTTCTCTTAACTTCCAGGTTCTGGGTAGGTTATGTTGATTTATATTGATGTATCTATTATATTTGAGACTAGAGATATAGGACATGTACCCTAAGGTTGGGTAACTGACTTGCCTGTAGGTGGGATTTTACAGATGCCATTATGACTGGGGCTGGGTCATGACAAAATTAGAACGTAAAAGTTAGAGTCAATAAATCACATAAATACATATAATCAATAAATAGGGAAACACATTTAAATTTTGGGCTAGGCAGGCCAAAATCTTCAACCTGTCCAAATCTAAGAAAAGTGTCAGTTGAGCTTGCTTAGCCTATTTTCCTATAAAAAAGTTGAGAACTGCCACAATCTTTTGGGGTTTTGGTGTAACAACCTATTTTAAGATGAAAAGTTTCATATTGACAAAACACAGAAGAGATGTTAAGTATATAAGTAAACAAAACTTACCTACTAGTGATGTGGTTTAGAGTCATGCAAGCTTAGTCTCAAAAAAAGAATATCACTAGCAAAATGGGTCGCTACAGATGGTATCAAAGCAACTCATGTGTCAGACACCTTGTCGATATTGGTCAGTATTCAATTGAGTTTAGGTAAATCTCAATGAGGTGGGCCAAACCTTAGTATTGAGTTAAGGTGAATCCCATACAATGGGACAAACCTTAGCGAGGATGCTGAGTCTATAGAGGGACTCTATATAACAAGTCATCTTAAGATGAGAAGTCCCACATATGCAAAACATAAGAGAGATATTGGGTTTATAAGTAAACATGTCTTACATACTAGTTATACATTTTAAAGTTATGTGGGCCTAGGCCCAAAACGGACAATATCACTAGCGGGTTGGGTTGTTACATTTGGCTCATTTTTGTTTATGTATACATTAGGTGTATATACATTGTATAACAGTGTATATCACCCAATTTTCCCTTCATATGGACTGTAAACAACCACTTTTGCGCCTGTAAAACTCCCTTCAAGATGTATGAGACACCCTTCTCCTGCAAGAACGATCCAAAAATTCAAAATGGCCAAATTCGGGCCTCCACGGTCTCACAAAATGCAAGTGGGAGTCCCTAAAGGACTCAAATGCAGAGGGATTCATGCAAAACTTCAAGTACCAATTAACCCGTCCAACTCAAGAAAGACAAATCCTCCAAAACTCAAGTCATAAGGAGAATTAAACTATAGCCAATCCATAATGAGAGCAAACTATATAAATAAGAATAATTAATTAGGATATATTCTAGCACTGTTCAAGTAATTCTCAATGTAAAACAAGTCTCCAAAGCCCAATGTAACTATCTTATATACATACATTATAATAAGGGAAAAGTATACAAAATACACCTAATTTGAAATTAGTATACAACAACATACAACAACATACCCCAGTGCCTCAAAAGGCTCCCGCTTATTGCGGGGTGAGGGGGGGTCGGATGTACGCAGCCTAACCCCTATGTTTAAAAACATAAAGCGACTGTTTCCAGATTAATTTGAAATTAGTATAAATTATATAAATACCATACTATTTAAAAATAATATCTAGAAATCCCCACTCTTTCTTAAATTACTAAAAATTCCTACTTTTTAAGGCCACACGGATACCTGAAATTTGTGTGTGATACTTAGAAGAATCCTATTGTGCATTTAAGTCTATTGAGATAAATATGAAAAAATAATCTGGTTGTGTAATTGGAACTCCATAAATTGCACTATAGCATTGAAGTAAGTATAATCAATTCCAACAATTGTGTAACAAATTATTAGTTTCAAAATTCAAAAATTTTGAATCATCTTTTTTAATTAGGCATATCGATTTTTGGAGAAAACAAAAAGAGCCTGATTTCGAAATATATCAACTATGCGTTGATAATTTTGATTTAGAGGTAGATGGTATTTGTTTATTTGACACAATATTGAATCTGATCAAGTCGGAAGGTATTATTTTTTCTTATACACCTGATTGAACGAAAATATACGATAGAAAAGGGTTTCAATTCCAAAGTGAAACGATCTAATGGAAAAATATGATTTCATATGAATCATCTGTTGATTCTTTGTTTGTTGATGCATCTATATTTCAAAAGAAAAAAATTATTACGTATTTACATTTGATTTGATTCTAATAGAAGAAAAAAGTTGATACCATCCGCTTTTCTCTTTTCATGTACGTATCACCATGTCGCAAATCACATGCTAAAAGAAAAAAAATTGAATTCATTACTAACCAACCTTATTTGCCAAATGTGTGTTTTTAGGTATCAATCTATAAATCACCGCTACTATTTCTTTTGATAGAAATCTTTTGATATGATAATACAAAATTTGATGCTAATGTAGTTTGATATCTCTCAAATTTATTTGATTTGGATGAAAAATATTGTTAAATTAATACACAAATGGATGCTAATGTATTTTGATACTTGTTACTACTTTTATCTTTTTTTGCCTATAATTATTTTTTTATTTCACTTTTTCTAGTGACTACGGTCTATTGACTTCTTTTATCACCCATATTGCTTCTGTGATAGTCTTTCATGACAAGATAAATGGTGTGAAGATAATCGCTGTGCTGATGACAATTTGGGGACTTTGTACTTACTTATAGGAGAATTACATCAATGATGTTAAGGCAGGCAAAGGACCAAGCACTGTTGATGATACTCCAAACGAGTCAATATCTTGCTGAAGTCTTTGGCCTGACAATTATATAGGATATACTTTTGAGAATTGTTAAAAAGTTTCTGGAGCACACAACTAAAATTCTTTAGATACTCGTTTGTAGTTAGAAATTGTTTATATGAAGAATTTTCATTTTATAAATGTTTGTTATTAGCAATGACAATTTAATACTAGCAAAATCTTGATTTTCATGTCATTATTATTTATAATTTTTTTTAATGACATATTAAATGCTATTAAATTTCCTTATTAACTGTAAAATTAATATCCAATAAATTTTATCAATATTAATTAAATTTTAAACTTAATAATTAAGTAATTTTAAATTTTTATTTATATATTTGTAGTACCTCTTTTTTGACATAAATATAATCATGAAAAAATATTAGAATAGTTATTTAATTTTATTTGTCCGAGAAATTTATTTTATCCTAATTTCAATATTTACTTAAGTTAAAATAACTGATCCGGGTGATATAGTGAAATCATAGTTGAAACAAGAGGAAAAATTATTTATTAAGAGTAATATTATAAAATTATAGTTGAAGTAAGTAGGTGACTGAAAAAGATTAAATTAAAAAATTCAGGAAATATTTTTATAGACCCTATATAATGTATAAGAGGAAGCAGAAACGTCGACGGAAAGCTGTCTGCTTAGCCGCCCAACTCCCACTTATAAAATAAGAGAATAAATAATGAAATGATTTATAAAAAAACATCCAACCGTGAGGGAATCGAACGTCTAAACGATAATAGGACCAGGTCAGAACATTGAGAAGCGATCAGTTAATGACTTAAAATGGAAGCTTATTATTGAAATGCATAGATTCTAAACCTTTAACCGTGTAAAGAAATATAAAATGACCTTAGGCATCTATCAGGATAACTTAATATATACAAGAATTAACATAGCAGGAAGAACGACATGGGTCTGTTTTCTTTCTGCGAGAGGCTATAAGAAATTGTTTATTCAATGAAGTGAAGTGTGCTCTCGCGTCCTTGTAGCTTATTCAGTTCCTTTTGTCTTCCTTCTATCCAGCATTTTAGTTCAGGGCTTCAAAATATAATAAATATATACGGAAAAAAATTATAAGTTGAAAAGAAAAATGAGGTGTATCTAAATTTTACTCGCCTTATCATACTTTTTTAACATTTCTTTTCATTTTTACTGTACACTCAAATTCTTTTTAAAAAAATATCGTTTCTCCTTTTCCTTTTCTTACTTTCACTTTGTAGTGTTCTACTTTATTTTAAAACATACAAGGATTGAATTATAGATATTGAGTAATATATATTTAGTACTTAATAAAAAATAAAAATGAAAGCTATAGAACAACATCAATATTAATACGGTGAGTGATAAAAATATAACTGAAAAAATGATATATATGACTCGATAAAGAAAATTGTAAAAGTCGAAAAAATACAAGAATCTGCATATATAAAGCTAGTCAACTATAAAAATATTTTGAACAAACATGGCATAGAATGTATAAAAGGAGTGCATCGTATTTTCTCTTTTAATTTTGACCGAAAATGTATTAATGTTTTAAAACAATAAGAAATTAGAGAAATTTAATTAAGACTTTAAACTAGTAAAGAGAGCATTGAAAAACAAAAAATCAGATTTTTTTAAAAAAAAAATCAATTATGCAAATAATCATAACATTTTAAGACTCATTATTTAGTTTTGGGGCAAAATAGAAAAAGACTATCAACTGTACACACTTTGGTTAAATCAAAATAAAAAATATTTTAGCTAATTTATATCTAATGCAAGCCCAAATAGTCATCAAACCCATTAAAAAGGGATTGAAAAGGGGCAAAGCCCAATTGCTTGTTAAAAAGGATTTTAAGAAGTGAGAAAAGATAAAAAAATTTAAAAACTAAGATGGGAGCGGAATTCAAACCTGCAACCATTAACAAGACACTGAACTGCTGGACCATTGAGTCGTGCCATTCTGTTGTATTGAGGGGTTTCATTATTAATTATATAAATGTAATACTTAAATTTGATCCTATATATAAATGTAATTTTTTTACCGAGGGAGTTCGGATGAACCCCCTCTGTCCAAGGTAGATCCGCCCTTGTTTATGATGATTGATTTTTTAAGGGCATTTTACACAAATTTCATATTTTTTGGAGCTAATTCTAATTAGTACCAACTTTTTCCAAAATTACCAAAATAACATTTCTTTTTTATACAAAAAACGAAATCAGTGATACATGTCAAAAAGGTAGTAGCATTAAGGGATTTTAATTATGATACATGGAGAAGTAAGGATTGTAATTTGTATCAATAAGTGTTATAGTTTTATATCATTTTAAGAGATTTTTGTAATTTTTTAAAAGAGTAGGGATTATATGAAATTATGTAAATATAAATTGTGTATGTCTGTAATTTTTCTTTAAGGAAATGGGCCAGTCTAAGGGATTTTTGGGCCACAAAATGGTCTAAAATTGGAATTGAAATTGATATGAAAAGGGATTATAAGGAGGTGAAATATAGTAGCAAATTTGGCCATTTAATTTGAAATCATGGCCAATTTAGAATTCTTTTAAAATTATCAAAGTGAAACAGTTATTTAACTAACTAGTTAAGTCTAAAATAATTTATGATTAAACTAAGATAATTGATAAAAACAAAATCTTTTTTCTTGAGATGATTTTCAATATATATATATATATATATATATATATATATATATATATAAGTAATAAATATTCATATCAAATATCTACAGATTTGTTTAATTCAAATTTCTATTCTAA
>JAABOM020000012.1:13173731-13188809 GCA_011800125.2 Solanum clarkiae | reverse complement strand
ATAGTCATACAAGACAATATGACAATGAAAAGAGTATGTTACACAAATAATGGAATGTGTATGAGATGAAACAACTCCTGAACTTTATTTAGCAACAAGAACCCATGTAACCTAGTAGCCACGTATGTATGCAGATTTAAAGGTGACTGTGCATGGGAGCATATGAACATGTGAAAGAGTGGAGACATATTTAATAGTCATGTCAGAGTTGGTAAGTGCCTTTATGTGCCAAGGAAGAATCTAGATTTCATGTCAAGTAATACTAAATCAAGTAGCCCTACATACCTCGCTATACGACCTCCCTATTACCTCGGGATAACCTTTCCTTCCTCAAAATATTTATCTACAACATAGTAGGTGATAATACTAGCATTAGCAGCTAATAGATAAATCTTGGCAGCCCAATCTCATAGAAAAACAATACGCGGGAACAAGCGTATAATTATAAACCCAAGCATATTCTTTCAACCTTTTTGCCCCTAATCGTATTTTCTAATACACATTCTCATATACGTATCATGTGCAGCCTGTTTTAGTGCCATATCAGTCTTACAATAGCCCAAAAGGTACAACACATAAAAATTTTACACATCATACAAATAGGCGGCATAACGTTATATCACTTTGCTACATTTTGACGTCGACAATTCCAAACCTATTACAACTTTAACCAAATAGTCCCCACCATATATACACATAAAACTAGTCCTTAAAATATGTGGAGGATGTTAGACAATAGTACTCAATCAATCAGCCCACAAGTTTCTATTACATGCACAATTACAATATCACTCAAGAACTTAATTTCGCGGATTGTAAAAATGGTGCAGCAGCCTTTATACATCATTATAGAACCAATATTCATTAAGAACAGTAGCCTCCCTTCATAATCAGTCCAACCAAAAGGAGAAAATCTTCCAAATAAAAAAGAAAAATGTACAATAACTTTCCTATTTTTGAAAGTGCTTGAATCTCAAATTAGAGGGCGATATGTAAGTCTAACACTGAAGAGGGTCGAGTATATACAATTTTAAGTCAAATCGAGGAGATATTCACCTTAAACTAGGTGAAGAAGTGAGGTTCTTGTAGGACTTAGGAAGTTAGCAGGTGAGTCACCTACTTGCTTAGGTTGAATTTGCTAGCTAAACGGAGATGAGGCCTGACGTCGAATTTGTCCAAGTCCGATTATGAATAAAGTTTGTGTTAAGGGTGTGACTTTAGCCCATCTTTTAGCATCATAAATGAACTATATTTATAGCCCAACAAGAATATAAAAAGGGCCCAAGTACATCACAATCCACTTGACTAATTGGGCCCAAACTAAGTGAAGTGGAATTAGGAAAATGGGCAGCAAAAGGCCCATCAATTTGGAGCCCCTTAAGGCCCAAATGAAAGGAGAAAAATGGTACATTACTAATTTGATAGAATAAAGCCTAAAATGTAAAGAAAGTCGGCCAATGTAATCCTTTAAAAGGGGTTACAAGCAGCACCTTTAACTCATTCTTAGACTTGAAAAATTTCAACTTTTACAAAGGTTCTTTGTTATTATTTCTTGACTTTGTAAAGCATCTAAAAGAAGCTTTTAAGGTTCTTAAGGAGGCCCTCAACCTTTACGGTAAAGGCAACTGATTATAGTTGTGTGTTTAGTAAGGTTTCTTCATGAAAAACAAGAGATTTTATTGGTTAGGTATACGCTAAAACTTTTTCACAGCATGTGTTCCAAAAATTGTTGTACATTTTTCTTGTTTATTTGGAAGCTTTTCTCTTTTTTGTTGGATTAATTATGAAGGGAGGCTACTGTTCTTAATGAGTGTTGGTTCTATAATTATGTATAAAGACTGCTGCACCATTTTTACAGTCCGCGAAAGTGAGTTCTTGTGTGATATCGTAATTCTGCACGTAATAGAAACTCATTGGCTGATTGATTAAGGACTATGGTCTAACATCCTCCACCTATTTTGAGGACTGTTTTAGGACTGGTTTTATGTGTATATATTGTGGGGACTATTTAGTTAAATTTGGAACAGGTTTGGAATTGTGGACGTCAAAATGTAGCGAAGTGAAGTAACGCTATGCTGCTTATTTGTATGTTGTATAGAATTGTTATGTGTTGTACCTTTTGGGTTGTTATAAGACTGCTATGGAACTAAAACAGGAAGCACATGATACGTATATGAGAATGTGTATTAGAAAATACGATTAGGGGCGGAAAGGTTGAAAGAATACGCTCGGGTTTATAATTATACGCTTGTTGCCTGTGTGTTATTTTTTTCAAAATGAAATTGGGCTGCCAAGATTTATCTATTGGCTGCTAATTCTAGTCTTATCACCTGCTACGTTATAGATAAATATTTGGAGGAAAGGAAGGCTATCTCGAGGTAACAGCGAGGTCGTACAACGAGGCATGTAAGGCTACTTGATTTCGTACTACTTGGTGTGAAATCTAGATTCTTCCTTAGAACATAAAGGCACTTACCAACTCCGACACGACTATTAACTGTGTCTCCACTCTTTTACATGTTCATATGGTCCTATACATTGTCACCTTTAAATCTGCATACATACGCGGCTACCAGGTTACATGAGTTCTTGTTTCTAAATAAAGTTCACGAGTTGTTTCATCTCATACACATTCCATTATTTTTGTAACGTACTCTTTTCATTGTCATATTGTCTTGTATGACTATTTACATGTTACATGCTACATCTACAGTCCTACAGCTCTAATATTATGGCCACCAAAAGAGTCATCTCAAAATTAATTGAAAGATAAAATATATTGCTTGTTGATGGGTGGTAACCCAAGGGGTGGATGAATCACCTAGCCAGGGTTGATCCTATCACAGGGGGTAGGCAAACGAGTGAAAGGAAAATCCTAGCCAGAGCCAATCCCTATAAATATTTACCACTAATCAGCTGATCATTTGTATTACTTGTTGTGCATAGATTATAAAGTAAAGGTAAAGTAATAAAAAGAACATAAAGTACATGATCCCACCATATGACTAAGGGGGGTCTCTTCTCCTACACCAGTGCATAGCTTCATTTGAGTTGTTACTTTATATAAAGTATTTCCTACCTTACATATTCAGTATATTATCCCATACTGACGCCCCTTATGGGGGACCTGCATTTCATGTTGTAGGTGCAGGTGCTAGTAGATCTACCCAATAGGAGTACAGGATATGCAGCTGCTGTTACCAAGCTCCAGGTTGCTTCGAAACTTTGTGTGTCTAGAGCTTGTATTTTTGTATTATATAGTTAATCGAGGCGGGGCTTGTCCCGACCCTTATCAAATACTCTTCCTTATCCAGAGACTTTGTAGACTATGTAACTTAAAGTGTGGTCATGTCTCGTACTTTAGACAATGTGGCCCTAATGGTCTAGCCATATGCACTTCCTTTTGCTTGTTATTACTGTTTACATTCCTAAAGGTATGTTGAATATTGAAGTTCCTTATAAAATGTACAGAAAGCACATGGATATAGGTTGGTTCTCCCGAGCCTTATCGGCAATGGGTGCCAGTCCTCCCTAATGGGACTTTAGGCGTGATAGAAATGGTATCAGAGTGGGACATCCTAGGGAGTCTACAAAGCCATGTCTATGTAGATTCTTGTTTATCGATGTGTTGTGCACCATATTTATTAGCAGGAGGCTACGTGACATTTTGGAGTGGTTACTTTCTTTTCGTTCTTTAGATCCTTCCGTAAAGCTAAGTGTAATGGGTGGATTGTGTCTAACCCCTAAATTGTTTTGTACAACAAGTATGCCAGAAACCATGAAGAACAAAGGTAAAGGGAAGGGAATAGAAGTGGTGCTTGGTATACCCAGTCAGGTGAGACCACGAGATGAGACTCAAGATGAGTCTCTGTCACAGACATCTCCAAGTCCTCCAGCCTAAAGTAGTGAAATTCTCCCAGAACCACCTATCGATGCCACCGTGCGGGATTTGAGAAATGCAGTCCAACTATTGACTCGTATAGTTGCTGGCCAAGGTCAAAGACAGGAAGGTCCAGTTATAGGTACTGGTGGTGTGAATAGGGCAGCTGGCACGAGAATATGTGATTTCCTTAATTTGGACCCTCCATCCTTCACTGGGTCAGATCCTATTCAAGATCCCCAAGACTTTATTGATAAGATTCAGCGCATTCTAGATGTTATGCATATGAGTGGTACAAAAGTTGTTGAGTTAGCCACATATTGGTTGAAGGGTGTGGCTATATTGTGGTATGAAGCTTGGAAGCAATATAAGGGTATAGATGCACTACCAACTACCTGGAAGGAGTTCAAAGAGGCATTTCTCGACCATTACTGGCTATTAGAGATCTGAGAGGCCCGTACAGGTCAGTTCTTGAATCTCCACCAAGGGAATATGAGTGTGAGGAAGTATAGCCTTCAATTTAATTCCCTGGCTAGGTATGCTCCTAATGTAGTTGCTACTATGACAGATAGAGTTCATCGATATATGGATAGATTGGATACGTATTTGGTCAAAGACTGTACAATTGCTTCCTTGAACAAAGACATGGATATAGCGAGAATGCAAGCTTTTGCACAGAAATTAGAGGGTCTAAGGCAAAGGAGGAGGACACAAGAGTTAGAAAGGGCGCAGTCCAAGAGGATTAGGTCTACAGAGTAGTATATACCACCCCAAGGTAAGCTTAGGCCTCGATTTTCTAATAGACTACCTAGGCCATCATCCTTCTACTCTGCAGCCAGTGCTCCACCACAACTTCAAGGGTCTAGGAGAAATTAGTTTGGTCCAAGAAATGAAGGGCAGCGTGCTCGGATAGCGAGATGTTCAGTAGGCCAGCAAATGACCCCTACCCAGCCTTGTAAATAGTGTGGAAGAAGTCATTCAAGTATATGTCTTGTTGGGATAGACGCTTGTTATTGGTGTGGTGCGCCAGGGCATATGATGAGAGATTGCTCGAGGAAGCATATGGGTGATATAGCACAACCTACTGGATCAGTTATTGCATCCTTATCGTCAGTTCCACCATTAGGTAGGGGTCAACAAGCACCTATGGGTCGTGGTAGAGGTGTTAGAGGGGAAACTACCTCTAGTGGAGTCCAGAATCGCACCTATACTCTAGGGAATCGGTAAAATTTGGAAGCTTCACCAATCTTGGTCACAGGCATCTTTTCCATCTTTTCACATAATGCATATTCATTAATTGACCCTTGTTCTACACTACCATACATTACCCCACTAGTTTCTGGGAACCTTAAGAGAACACCAAAATTATAGAGTCAACCATTTGAAGTGTCTACACCAACCGGTGAATCTATTGTGGCTAGAAGGGTTTATTATGATTGTGTAGTAATTGTTTGTGACTGTGACACATTGGATGACCTTATTGAGCTAGAAATGGTAGAATTTGATGTTATAATAGATATGGATTGGTTAGCTTCTTACTATGCCACTATAGATTGTCGAACTATGAAAGTGTACTTCCACTTTCCAAATGAGGCAGTTCTTGAATGGGAAGGCAATGTTGGGGCACCAAAGGGGAATTTTATCTCTTATTTTAAGGCCAGAAAGATGATAGCTAAGGGGTATATATGTCATTTGGTTAGAGTGAGATATGGAGGCATAATCATAAACTCTTCAATCAGTTCCAGTAGTGAATGAATTTGTTGATGTGTTCCTTGAAGAACTTCAAGGCTTACCTCTAGAATGAGAAGTAGATTTTGGTATTGATTTACTTCCCGGCACTCAACCTATTTCCATCCCATATAGAATGGCCCTGGCAGAATTTCATGAATTAAAAGAGTAGTAAAAAGCCTTATTGGAGAAAGGTTTTATAAGACCTAGTGTGTCCCCTTGGGGTGCACCAGTGTTATTTGTACGCAAAAAGGATGACAACTTGAGAATGTGTATCGACTATCAACAATTGAATAGGGTGACAATTAAGAATAAATGCCCCCTCCCCAGAATTGATGCTTTATTTGATCAATTACAGGGTGCCAAATTCTTTTCAAAAATTGATTTGAGATTAGGTTATCACCAAGTGATAGTAAAGGAGGAAGATATACCTAAGACTACTTTCAGAACACGCTATGGTCACTTTGAATTTTTTGTTATGTCATTTGGGCTAACGAATGCACCAACAACTTTTAAGGATCTGATGAATAGAGTATTCAAGCTATTCTTGGATGTGTTTGTGATAGTGTTTATAGATGACATTTTGGTGTATTCAAGATCAAAAGAGGACCACGTGAATCACTTACGATAAGTGTTACAGGTTCTTCGTGATAGAAAATTGTATGCAATTTCTAAATGTGAATTTTGGCTAAAATCAGTGGCATTTTTGGGTCATATTGTATCTGACGACGAAATAAGGGTTGTTTCACAAAAGATAGAGGTTGTGAAAGATTGGCCAAGGCCAATGACACCCGCGGATGTTTGGAGCTTCCTAGGGTTGTTAGGTTATTATAAAAGGTTCGTTGAAGGTTTTTCTTCTATTTCTGTACCTCTAACAAAGTTGACACATAAGGCAACCAAGTTCTAATGGAATGATGCATATGAAAGGAGCTTCTAGGAGCTAAAAAAGAAGCTAACTTCTGCACCTATGCTAGTACTTCTAGTACTTCCAGAAGGCATCGAGGGGTATCCAGTGTAAAAAGATGCTTTAGGATTTGGCTTAGGGTGTGTGCTAACATAACATGGTAGGGTAATTGCTTATGCATCTAGACAACTACGACCACATGAGAAAAACTACCAACACATGATCTTGAGCTAGCAGCGGTTGTGTTTGCGCTGAAAATATGGCACCACTATTTGTATGAGGTGCACATTGACATATATACTGATCATAAGAGCCTGCAATACATCTTTAAGCAGAAAGACCAAAACTTAAGACAGCGGAGATGGCTAGAGCTAATAAAGGATTATGACGTTGATATACTTTACCACCCGGTGAAAGCGAATATGGTAGCTGATGGTTTGAGTCATAAGGCAATCATAAATTCTAATGACCAGGCCATGATAAGTCGAGGAGTGTCGAAGGATCTATGACAACTAGCTAGTTTGGGAGTCCACCTTCTCAATACTTCAAAGGAAGGGGTTTTTGTGCATGATGTTGCGGAGTCTTCATTGGTAATGGAGGTGAAAGAAAAATAGTTCGAGGATCTTGTTCTACGACAGCTTAAGGAAAAGGTAAGTCAGAGTACGATAAAAGGCTTTGAACTTACACAAAATGGAGTACTTTACTACCAAAATAGATTATGTGTGCATGATATTAATTGATTAAGAAGGAGAATAATGGAAGAAGCCCATGATTCCTGATATTCAATCCATCCAGGATCAACTAAGATGTACCATGACCTGAAGGGAATGTTTTGGTAAGGAGGCATGAAAAAGGACCTCGCAGAATTTGAGGCTCAATGTCCAAATTGCTAAGTGAAAGTAGAACAGCAAAAGCCAGGAGGTTATATGCAGTGCAGAGAGCTTCCAACGTGGAAGTGGAATATGATCAATATGGATTTTGTTACCGGGTTGCCTCACTCATTTCAGAAGTTTGGCTCCATATAGGTAATAGTTCACAGACTCACAAAGTCAGCACACTTCTTACCAGTCAGGAGTGAATATACAGCTGAAGAGTATGCCAAGCTATACCTCAAAGAGATAGTCAGGATACATAGAGTCCCAATCTCCATTATCTCTGATCGGGGGCTCAATTCACTGCAAAGTTTTGGAAGTCCTTTCAAAGAAGTTTAGGGACACAAGTGAATTTGAGTACAGCTTTTCACCCTAAAACAGATGGTCAAGAAGAACGTACCATTCAGACACTTGAAGATATGTTGCGAGCTTGTGCATTAGACTTTAAAGGCATTCAGGTGGACCATTTGCCACTTATTGAATTTACCTATGATAATAGCTACCATACGAGTATCAAGATGGCACCTTATTAAGCTTTGTATGGAAGGAAATGTAGATTGAACAATTGGATGGTTTGAAGTGGGTGAAACCACCTTACTTGGGTCAGATCTAGTATAACAAGCCATGGAAAAAGTTAAGGTAATACAGGAGCAGCTAGAAATAGCCCACAGTTGTCACAAATCATATGCGGATGCTAGAAGGAGAGGACTGGAATTCTTAATAGGGGATTGGGTATTTTTAAGGGTATCTCCAATGAAAGGGGTTATGAGATTTGGTAAGAAAGAAAAACTGAGCCCATATTACATAGGGCCATATAAAATTAGTAAAAAGTTTAGGCAGATTGAATATGGACTAGAGCTACCCCAAGAGCTTTCGATGGTTCATCCAGTTATTCATGTCTCATTGCTTCGAAAATGCATAGGTGACCCATCCCGTATCACTCCTATTGAGGATGTGCAGTTTACAGAAGATCTCATATATGAAGAGGTACCTATTGCTATTCTAGATCATCAAGTTAAGAAGCTAAGAAATAAAGAAATAGCTTCAGTAAAAGTACTTTGGAGGAATTAGCAAGCAGAAGAGATAACATGGGAGGCTGAGGATGTGATGAAATCAAAATACCCTTATTTGAAGCTAAAGAGGAAGTCCAACATGCAGAGTTGGGACACTAATAGGTACGTGTGATTGAATATTTAGTGTGTTGTCAAAAGTTTGTTTAAGTAAAGGTTTAAACTTGGTTAAGCTATCTAATTATACTACAATTCGAGGACGAATGTTCCTAAGTGGGGAGGATATAACACCACACCTCTTACATGTACTAGTTCTATGCAAATGAAACGTGATATGACTTTTCAAATTAGCGCCTATTTTTAAAAGTGCTTGAATCTCAAATTAGAGGGCGATATATACGTCTAACACTGAAGAGGGTTGAGTATATACAAGTTTTAAGTCAAATCAAGGAGATCATGGCCTTAAACGAGGTGAAGAAATGAGGTGCTGGTAGGACTTAGGAAGCTAGTAGATGAGTCAGCTACTTGCTTAGCTTAAATTTTCTAGCTAAACGGAGACGAGGCCCTACGTCAAATTTGTCCAAGTCCGATTACGAATAAAGTCTGTGTTAAGGGTTTAACTTTACCCCATGTTTTAGCATCATAAATGGACTATATTTTCATCTCAAGAAGAATATAAAAAGGGCCCAAGTACATCACAACCCACTTTACTAATTGGGCCCAAACTAAGTGAAGAGGAATTAGGTAAATGGGCAGCGAAAGGCACATCAATTTGGAGCCTCTTAAGGCCCAAGTGAAAGGGGCAAAATGGTACATTACTAAGTTGATAAAATAAAGAATAAAATGTAAATAAAGTCTGCCAAAGTAATCCTTTAAAACGGTTTACAAGCAGCACCTTTAACTCATTCTTAGACTTGGAAAATTTCAGCTTTTACAAAGGTTCTTTGTTATTCTTTCTTGACTTTGTAAAACAGCCGAAAGAAGCTTTTAGGATTCTTAAGGAGGCCCTCAACCTTGAAAGTAAAGGTAAGTGATTATATTTATGTTTTTAGTAAGGTTTTTTCATGAAAAAGAAGAGACTATGTTGGTTAGGTATATGTAGAAACCTTTGGACAGTATGTGTTCCAAAAGTTGTTGTACATTTTTCTTATTTATTTGAAAGCTTTACTATTTTCGGTTGGATTGATTATGAAGGGAGGTTACTGTTCTTAATGAATATTTTTTCTATAATGATGTATAAAGGCTGTTGCACCATTTTTATAGTCGGCTAAAGTTAGTTCTTGTGTGATATCGTAATTGTGCTCGTAATAGGAACTTGTGGGCTGATTGATTGAGGACTATGGTCTCACGTCCTCTACCCATTTTGAGTACTATTTTTCAACTGTTTTAAGACTAGTTTTATGTGTATATATGGTGGGGACTATTTGGTTAATGTTGGAACCGGTTTGAAATTGTCGACATCAAAATGTAGCGAAGTGATATAATGTTATGCCGCCTATTTTTATGTTGTGTAGAATTGTTATGTGTTGTACCTTATGGGCTGTTGTAAGACTGTTGTAAGACTGTTATGGAACTAAAACAATGTACCGCCTATATGATACGCATATGAGAATATGTATTAGAAAATACAATTAGGGGCGGAAAGGTTGAAAGAATACGCTCGGGTTAATAATTATACGTTTGCTGTCATGTGTTGTTTTTTTATGAGATTGGGCTGCCAAGATGTATCTATTGGCTGCTAATGCTAGTCTTATCACCTATTATGTTATAGATATGTATTTGGATGAAGGGAAGGTTATCTCGAGGCAATCACAAGGTCGTACAGCGAGGTATGTAACGCTACTTGATTTCGTATTACTTGGCATGAAATCTAGATTCTTCCTTGGCACATAAGGCACTTACCAACTCCCACACGACTATTAACTGTGTATCCACTCTTTGTCTCATACCTATTTCCAGAAATATTTTCAAAACTTAGCAAAGCTTACGAAACCCTCACTACGAATCATAGCAGGCACTATGAGTCGTATGTGGGTCTCGTATGAGAAACATAAATGAATTATAGGTGACCGATGCTTGCTACGAGGGGCCACTACGGCTCGTATAGGCACTTTTGAGTCGTAGGAGTTCCTCATAGCTTAGCACAAAAGTCACCAATAATGCCTAACGTTTTCCCATGCAAAGCACAAATCAACCACACAATTCAACTCAAATTTGGCACATAAGAGCAATATAAAGCCACATAGCACATAATCAATTCCATCCCAATATCAGACATTGAAAACGACCATCATCCCCAAGAGTTGAAACTAATTCCGCATTACGTCAAGCACACTTCAAACTATGAATGTTGCAAACTAACACTTGACAACCATAAAACACTCTAAAGGATGCAATTTCCATACACAACAATTCAATCAAATCCTGCATGCTAAATCATAGGCATCATACCTACACTTTCTAAATTTTAACTTCGACAACCATTTAGACCATGAAAGGGCAATGATCACACATCACATAACATGGATCACAAACTTCACATTCAGAATCACCCACTCAAGAATTTTAACAAGGATCGATTCATAACTCAACACTTTAAAGCTTAAAAACCCTAGATTACTAGTCTAGCTCAAATGTCACTGAATGGTGTGAGTAAACATGATCCAACCAAACATATACTTATATAGAGAACAAACTCATAATCAAAGATTGTGAAATATATCCAAAGAGCTTACCAATCTATTATAGAAGTGAACCAAAGCAAAGGAAACTCAAACCCACACTGAAATCATAAAGAACAATAACGTTGCCAAAATTTTTTCGTCGAAAAATAATGTGGGTAGTTGGGATTTTGGTCGAAAAAATGACGTGGGTGATGGGGGAAGGTTTTTCCGTCATCTCCTAGGGTTTCAAAATAAATTTGGGGGTCAAATATTATTTTGACCCCTTTTAAATGAAATCGGGTTGGCCTTTAAAAATCTGCAGATTGGGGCTACGAGACCTCGACTATGAGTCGTAGGCTATCCTACAACTTGTAGATCCTGGTCTCTATCATCCCTAAGCTTATAAAACTTTAGTTATCTTACTTGGGCACTACAAACCTCACTTACGACTCGTAATGTGTCCTACGAGTCATAAGGTTAGCTCGTAGCGTATATGCCAACTTCTGATACTCACTTATCCCTCTACGATACACGACTATGAGTCGTGGTGAGGACTACGACTCGTAGGCCTGATCGTAGAGGTTGCTTCAAGTGTCATTTTTCAGATCTTTATTTCTTCAATTTTTATCTGCAAACCAAGTCTCAAAACACAACAATTCCCAAGATATTACAACTGCATCAATGTGTTTTAGTTTAAAACAAACATTTACTCTAACACTTAAGTTTCAAACAAACAAACAATTATCAAAATGCTTGGGTTGCCTCCCAAGAAGCGCCTTGTTTATTGTCGTGGCTTGAATTTGTCATCTTCCTAAATCAACTATCATTGAGTGTCCACACCTTACTCTTGCACTCATTTGGGTGTTTCATGGATTGGCGAATATCGAACACAACTTCTGCATCATTAACCCTGAACCACAGTTGACCTGAATACATATCCACTAGGGCTCTCCAATGGCCAAAAATGATCTCCCCAAAATTATGTATACCTCAAAATCAACTTCACAGTCAAGGATCACAAAATTCGCTGGGAAGATGAATTTATCCACTTTAACAAGCACATACAAAAGGGTTCCCTCCAGCTTTATAATGGTTTGATATTCTATAAGCAACCTCATTCTTGTCGAGGTAGGAGTACCAAGGCCAAGCCTTTTAAATACAGCAAGAGGCATTAAATTGATTCTAGCTCCAAAGTCGCATAATGCTCTTGCAAACTCAACATCACCAATGGTATAATGAATGGCAAATGCACCGGGATCCTCTCGCTTTTAAGCAAGGCATTTTGTCATAATTGCACTACATTGTTGGAGTTCTTGAGAGAACTCTTGGCTCAAAGTGCATTTCTTGGTGACTATGTCCTTCATATATTTAACATACCCGGGCATTTTCTCCAAAGCTTCTAGGAGAGGAATGTTGATAGAGAGTTGCTTCAATATAGAGAGGAAGTGTTTGAACTTTCCCTCCTCTTCCTTTCTCTTGAGCCTTTAAGGGAAAGGAGGAAGAGGTTTTGGGATGGATTTCACTTTGTCACGTGCCCTTATCTCTTCTTGTTGCATCTCAACACCCTTCGGATCTTCTCGCTCAACCAAGACTTCACCACCAAGGCCTTTCTCATCAACTTCATCCATAATTACTGGCATAGGGGGATCTATGGTGCTCTTGCCACTCCTAGTCATCACTACCATGCAATGCCCTTCTTTCCTTCGGTTTTGAACCGTATTTCTTGGTAGGGTGCCGTTTCGACGCTGATTTTGTTGTGAAGAAACTTGTCTAAATTGTTGCTCAAGTTGCTTGATTGCGCCCGAGTGAGACTCTATCTTTTAATTAATACTTGAGATATCTACTTTCATTCCCTTTAAAGTCTCATCTTGATGGTCTGCTTGCTTTAACAATTTTTCGAACATATCTTCGATCCTTGAGTTGCTTGATCCGGAATCACGATTGTGTGGTGGCACACAAGAACCATTCCTGTAGTGCTCTATTTTCCCCTATTCTGCGTCTGGCACTCTCTCTCTCTCATAGTAGCCACCTCGGCCATTTCTATACATCCCATCATGGGTGAAGTTCTAAACTTGATTCCCGAAACCTTGCCTCCAATAGTCCGATTGAACCCTTGGGGGTTGTTCCAGAAACCTGCCGTTTGGTTGCTTACAAAACATGTATCCTTGTCAAAGAATGGATCACCATAGGTAAGAACCTTTGGAGATTGGTGAGTGACTGCACAGACGCTTGCTTGCTTTTGCTTTAATACCAAGTCCATACTTGTGCGAAGTTGAGCAAGTTGTTCCATGATCTCTTCATTTAACTTTGCTTGCTCATTATTGTTATTAACCATACAAGAGGATTTCATCACACCTCGCACTCATTGCCCTCATGCTCTATTAGTTTTTACCACTTGCTCCATCCTTGTGGCTATCAATGCGAAAGGTTGGTCTAGGAACATACCTCCTATAATGGTATCAGTGCAAGCTTGACAATTCTCAACAAGTGGTGATAGAAAATTTCGACCAGGGCATCATTAACAATCTTGTGATCAGGGAACATCCTCAAGAATTTAATAAACCTCTCCCATGTTGTACTAATAGACTCAACTGGAAATTGCTCAAAGTTGTTGATTTGGTCGTTGAGCTTCAACGTTTTGGATCTTGGGAAGTATCTTTCAAGGAATACCATCTGAAGTTCACCGCAACTTCTGATAGTTCTCGGAGGAAGCTCAGACAACCGTACGACTGCATTTCTAGTCAATGACAATGGAAACACTCTTAACCAACAACATCAAGAGAAAGGTTTTGTGTCCCCATGACACTTTTGCACACAAACACCACATTCTGAAGATGATGGTGGGGATCCTCCGAAGGTAGCCCTGTGAATAGACTGCAGTTTTGGATCATTTGGAGCAATCCACTTGATATCGTGAACTTAGTATTTGGAGGTAAAGGAGGCAGTACTATTGCTCTAGTAACTCCCATATCCATAGGGTTCAATCGATATTGGTTCCATCCATAAGCATTTTCATTGAAGTCCCTAAGTTGTGGCCTATTACCCTTTTGTGATGGATCCTCTTCTCTATCCATATCCTAATTCATATCCATATCCTCCTCAACCTCAATATCATCATTCACTTGAGCCATCCTTCTTGGTAGTCGATGGATCTCCCAATTTACTGGAGCTAAGGGACTTCCTTGGCTCCTCATGTTGGGCATACAACCTGGTATATCCTGTAAATAAAATCAAACAACGAAAACAAAAACAAAAGTAAAGCACAAGAGACTCTAAAAATCTACACTAGAACTAATGAATAGTGAAATCAAATCAAAACCTACCTGTATTCCCTGGCAACGGTGCCATAATTTTTTATAATGGTCATGCTCTAATAAGAAAGTGATCGCAATTAGTAATTAACCTAATCGAGGTTAGGGACTAATCCACAGGGAATACAAGGCTTGAGTACAAGACTTCACTACTAATCATTTTTAGTATTTATGACTACAATCTCCAAATGGTGTTTTTTTTCTATGATTTAAAACAAACTAAAAGAAACATAAAAGAAACACTAACTATAACGCAAAGAAACACTCAATTTTGGGAACAACTTGGGAATTGTGTTCCCAATGGTTCGTCAGCTTGATTACCCTAGATACATAACTATAATTGGTGAGTCACATGCAGGATGGTAACTTAGCTTCTTCCATCCCTCTTATGAAGGTGAAGGCGAACTTCACCATGGCGCTTGGTTGGCCACTATGGTGTGCCAACTAACTGTTACTAATAGACCCATTCAACATCCCCTTGGTAAGGTTTGGTTGTTTAGACGAGAACACACCAATCAAATTATGTCATCTACTTCTCTTTTCCTATTTGTCACTACCTTGGTCGGGATCGTGATAGTAGGAAGGATTTGGTGTTGGCCACCACCAAACAATAATACAAATGAAGGAAAATGGATAATACATGCAAAACCCCAATCATAGAAATGTAAGAAAACTAGGTTATTTCAAGTCAACTACCCATGGTTCCCACA
>JAABOM020000012.1:13148745-13173631 GCA_011800125.2 Solanum clarkiae | reverse complement strand
GGACCAATCACAATTAAACACACATATGACCCCACAAAAATTTTAAATCTTAAGGACTAAACTTTAAAGAAATTTTACATTTGGTCCCAAACTTTTCCAACTTGAACCAATTAAAGACTTACGGATTCTAACACTTAAGACGGTTATATTCACACAAAGCTAAACCTCAATACTTAGCTCTATACTTCCATAGCTAAGGCTACCTATCCTGAAGACATGGGATTGTCGTAGAAGTCTCATGCCAAACAAGTTCTTACCTCTTCTTCCTCTACCTATCCCGGCTACATCCATACATAGTCTAAGCCTCTGATTGACTATACTAGATAACAGAATCTTAGTCCCAATAGTTTTCTTACATGATTTCACTCTTGAATTATATGATTTTGAACTAGCATTACACACCCACCAAGTATTTGATAAAATGTTCAGTTAAGGATTCTTGAGTTATTGATGATCTATTGCATGGCCTATGAGTCAAGTGACTTTATGATGATGAAAGGAATGTATATATGTGATGAATTATTCAAGCCTATCACTCTAACCACTCTCCCCAACTATGCTCTTCCTCTTGAATTCTACACTTTATTAACTAAAGCTTGTAACTCTCATCATCATCTAAGTCTATTTCATACTCTTATCATTTTCAAGCCTAACTCAAAGTCACAAAGTGCTACCCATAAGATGATTATACTTATACCAATATAATCCATAAGGATTAGGTTCTGCACTTGCATAAAGACTTTCTCATAGAGAATACTATTCTCATACATCTACTTGGAATCCATTGTAAAAGTCATCAATAGCCTGCAACTATCACTCACTTAATGGTGATCACACATTCAAGCTTATCATTCTAATCACTTTATAGCTTCTTAGAGGTTAATATTACTTAGACGTCTTTAAACTTATGATAGCACCTTTACACCCACAACCTTATTAACTTATATTAGGAGGCATACCAATCTACTCTTACCTGTTTCTTATACAAAGCAAAATCTTATCTCTCTTTTTTTCTCTTTGCCTATAACCTTAAATGGGATAAGCATACCATACTTGTTAGCATAGGTGACACCTATTCTCTTTCATTTGTCGCTACTTGTCTTCTATCATGAACATCACTATAAATACCAAAAGAAGGAATTATTAAAAGGGCTTAGAGTATAATATTTCAAGCATGATTCATTCAGGATTAATATGAGAACATTCGTACCATAATATGATGCCACTAGTGTTTTAGGACTCATCACGAGTTTATGGAACTATGTATATTGTGAAGCTCAAGTCTTTTCTTAGGTAACATAAGGCTGGAAACTATTAGTTCATGAGATGGAATCGGAATTGTTGAATGAAGATATCACATCTCACTTTTAGAACTGAGCATGAACATGGATCAACATGGAGTGAATGGGTCTGAATCATGGGCATGGTGCCCTTGCATAAGATAGGAATAAAGTATCATCACAATGAAGTATAAGGAATATATGAGATAGAAAAGCATCAATTTCTCATTCTGATCAACTCAGTACTATCCAAAGCTCAAGATCTACTTTGGTTTATTACCTGACCATCTCCCCCTTAGCTCAAAGGTCACCTTTCTAAGTCTGTGAACTGATTCTCTTCACTAAGCTATAAGCACAACCCTCCATATGATTGGAGCAGCACTATACATAGAATATTTATATCCTTCTATTAGTTAATACTCAAAGATATGATACTGCTGCTAAAACTTCCTTCTGAGATGATATTCTTAACTTCCTTCTGTCCTTGTAGGCACCTATCTATACCTATTGCTCTTATTGGCATTATAATTACCTTCTATGACTCTTATGATCTAATTATTCCTTTTTAGTCTGCTAACACCTATCTTCTATGTTCATATACACTTGACTAAAAAAAACTTGGAATATAACGGGAGATTCCTCATTATCTATAACTATCCCCCTTTAACCCAACTCTTAAGGATAATAGAGAATGTTTACATTATCCTACTCCACGTTGGCAACTCAAATATACTATCTAGATTCTTGTAGAAGTCATAACATGGAGCTTCACACAATTTTACATTATCAAGATTACACATGTTAAGCGTCTTGTTATCTAATGAGTTAGAGCTTCACAGAATTTTACACAATCAAGACTACACATCTTAAGCCTCTTGTTATCTAATGAGTTATCCTCAATCCACTATTCCTACCAAAGATGCACCTACACCACACTCATACATATTCCTTGAAAGTCAACATTTTAATCTTGAGCCTACAATATGGGGAGCCTCTTAAAGCAATTCTCCAATTAAGACTATCACTGTCACAATATTTTCTCCCTTTTCACACTACTCCTCAAAATTTAAACTTAGGGTCTAGTACTATCATGGACATTACACACTACTGTCATATCAACCAGCTCATAACTACTAGGTAAAATTTTCGAAATCTAGGCCCATTAAAATCTCATAGCAAATACTTAATCAACACATGTCACATTTATAGACTATCTTGGATATACATCTTAGGCCCTATTCTTATCTAATGACTTAACCTCAATTCAGTATTTTCATCTAAGGATCACATACACTATACTCGTAACATCATTTCTTACAAGTCAATAGCTTAATTTCTCACTTATTCTATGTTAAGCCTACTAGACCAAATCTCCAACTAGTAGTGTCACTCTCAATCTGCTATCCCCTTTTTTCATGATGCTCACTTAAAGTTTAATCTTCAGGTTTAATACTAAACGTGTACATCTACACTTCTCATGCACTATACTAACTTTAAACTACTAGATAAAGTCTAGAAATGTTAGATCAATAAATCTTATGATAAGAAATAAATCTTTAGCTCATGGTCTATCTAAGTATAGTCTATCATCACACTCCCTTTCATAAATTAGATAATATTCACTCATCCATTATACCTCCTTACCTAGCTAAGCTCATAACTATATAAATCTTGTAGTACCATTTTTTCCAAAATCGCAAGCCTAGTTTAGATTTACCACCTTATTCCCTCTGTTATCATATACAACACATATACTAATCATTACTAACACAATGCTATGTCAACGCCAACTCCTTTCTTATTCGAGTGTGCACCATCTCATACTAACTAACAACTCTTCCTCTACCTTATCATGAAAGGTAGGGGATATTTACTATTGTCACGACCCGAACCTGAGGTCTAGGAGTGACACAGCGAATGGAAACCCGAGAGTCCCCAAACAAGCCTTATAGCATCCATTCACACATTATCGGTTCAGAAGCGCATATGGAATAGTAAACACATAGTTCTAAGGGATGAGAAAATAGGACTCACACTATGGGGACATCTTAGAGAAATGGATTATCATGAATTCATGTAGCACATAGCACATAATGACTAAGTGGTGGGTTAGTATGACTCATGCTATGGGGGAAATTCGAGACTTAGGATCTTCCACATTTCCACATGATAACATACATACTTAACATAATTACCATATTAAACCACAATGACAATATCTAAAAGATAACAATGATCGTAAATTCCAAATATAATATATAGAGCATATCCGTACAAGAGTCTACAAGATGTCGAATAATGCCTCTAGTCATTAGATAGGATGGCGGCCAAGACATACCTCGGGCTCACCCTCAAAATAATTAAAATAAACAAAAGACAACGTAAGGTAGAGGAATGGTATCTTGTCCTTAGAAGATAGGATGCACCATAATAAGTATCTCAAATCAACTCTAGTCGTCCAACAGTAGATGAAAGTAATCTCTCCAGTCCCTACATGTGAGATCATGTAGGAAAGTGTATGTATTAGTATGTCCGAATGTACTAAGTATGCAGGGTGCAATGCATGTAACTTACCAAAACCTGCATACGACGTTAGATGACATGGACATATAATATAGAAAGATATATGTATAACAAGGAATGTAGTATAACAAGATGTTATGAAATTCATGATGCATGAAATGCAAATGATGCCCATATATATATTGGAGATGTGATCTCGATCGACATGGGTAAGACCAATCAAGCTATTACTTGGAATCCCGATGCAATTCCCTCATCGGTAAAGAGGTGGTGTACTTGCCAAAGGTAAACCATACTTCACCTTATGGGAACACATCCCATTTCATATGAAGTAAACTTCCTTAAGGGAACATGTCCCATTTCAGATATGATTTCCATATATAGCATATCATGTCGCATTATATTTCACCTTACAGGATCCTATCCTATTTCATATGAAGCAACCTTCTTTATGGGAACATATCACATTTCAGATATGATTTCACATAACCTATGTTAGGCACATAGTTCAAGAAAAGAGCGCACTCCCTCAATCCATCGGTGCTAAGTCGTCATCCCATGAGAATGCTTATAATATACATATACATGCCTTCAAGAGGAGTAAGTCTTATCAAATTATTTCAATGCATTCTTAGGCCCAAAGACCAAACCTCATTATTAATAGTTCATATTTAGGCTCAAATGCCAAAATCATAGTTAATAGTCATGATACTCATGCATAGGAATAGCTCATTCATACATTTATAATAGTGCAAGCACCCATAATGCTCCAAGATCCATAATCAATAGACATATATGTGATCACATTCTTGTCATAACTATGATCTTGTCAAAAATCATATACATAGCATAATTGGGCTTAACCCACTTCATAATTTCCATAAATTCCAATGTTCATGAATGCATATGCTATGAATAATGTGAATGACATGGGTAATTGAGATTCAATCTAAAATCAATAGCATCACATGAAATTGAAGTAAATTCATAATTAAATCCACATTTAAAATCATGTATAAACTACTCATGCTCAAACAAGCTTTTAAAAGGGACATACATAATCATAGGTTCATAAAAATGATGAAATTCAATATTTCAAAGCTTAAGTCGTCTTAAAATCAATAAATAAATATAACCCATTCATTATTGGGATTTAAGGAATTGTAATATTTAAAACCCCAAATTAAAGTAAGCGAAATTCATGTAGATTTCTTGAAAATAATTTGGGTCTCCTTGATTGGAAGTAACCAAGGACCCAAACCCACATACCTTCACAAGATGAAGAGCACCCAAGAGAAAAATTGATGAAGAATTGAATGTGTCTTCATTCTCAAGTTGAAAACCTTCAAGGACCCTTGAGAGAATTTAAGAGAGTCTTTTAAATGAGAGAAAGTGAGTATGAATAATTTGAATAGGGTTTTTAGGTCTTTAGAAGGTCATTATATAGCATCAGAGATCCCAAAAGATCAATAGAAATACCTGAATTTATGGAAACGCCATTATTGAGATGAAATTTTAAAATCTCGTATATACCCTTACATAGACAAGTTCTACAAAAACGGGCATAACTTCTTCATCCGAACTCTAAATGAGCTGAAACTAAGTGTGTTGGAAAGCTAATTCAAAGAGATTTAATTTGATAGGTCATAGACCACACTAAGAGATATGCCCATTTAAAGTTGACCCTTCTATCGGTACTTGTGAAAAACTTAGCCGACGGAATTTCTTTCAACTTGGCTTGATATAAGAGTACCATGGTGGCCTTAAACAACATAAATAAGCTTGAATTGAAATCTTGAAAGTAAACTTAGATCGAACTTGGAGTTCAATAAGGTGTCACCTTGTCCCGAAACTTTCTGAAACCAAATCTCAAGTGTCACTAAAGCTATACAAAAATTTGGGTCCTTACAACTATCCTTTAACCAAAACTTAGAAGGGTCTCAACTTATCACCACATGATTCTTAGCTACAAACTTCAAGAAATTTCTATTCCCACTCTTCATGATTTGTACATCTTTCTAATCTAGGATCATTTTGTCACATATTTTAAAAAGATCATTCTGATACCAAGTTTGACTAACTTACTCAATTGTAAAATTTACATGCATACAGAAGCTTTACAAAATGAACCTTTTAAAATATTTAATAAAAAATCAAAGAATCCCAAATCAATCTTTATACAAAGTTTGAAAATATCTTTTCAAACAATTAGTAATAATGCTCAAAATATCTGAATGGAAAGACTAGACCGACTCACTAACTCTGTCCACATAGCCTTTGCTATACTGAGATAGGTGCCGCAACAAGACCCACGTCTACCTGACTGTAAAAATAAAATTCATAAAGTAAACTGATTAGAGTCCTCTGAAAGCAAAGATGTCTCACTAAATACCTCTAGAAAGTCTCATACTGAACATCTGTTGTCGTGTGGATACCTGAATCTACATCATAAAATGATGCAGTGCCAAATGCGTCAGTACGTGGAATATATGGTATGTAAAATTACCAAAACAAGGAAACTCAAGATTACATGCTCAAAATAATAGGCTTAATGCTAAACATAATTCAATATCATAAGTAATGCATTATAGAAAAATATTTGATTTAATACATAAGTAAATGCAATTATACTTGTGTCTGAAAATAATATATACCATATCTTTTGGAGTTTCTCTAATTGACAACCATCACTGTGAGCTTCGTGATGATACTGCGTCTTTCCCATGCTGCCAGAATCGTCCCATACTTTGCTAGGGTAAGGACCGAAAACTAGGGGAATGGATCCATCCTAATACTGGGCCAACTCAGTGGCAATGAGGAGTTGTACTTTTGGTACAATGCTATCCTACGGTGGCTATGTAGTTTATGAGCTTAAGTTATTATTACTCTCACTCATATCGGTGCTCAATACTACTTTCAAAATATGCACCGTGCTCAGTAACTATAAAAATGTCCCACTATAGGGTTAAACTAAAAATGTATTGCTTGGAGCTTTGGCTCAACATATTTTCTATAAGTTGATTTTTCTTTCTCAAAACTAATAATGCTTTCTCATAATTGGTAATGCTTTCTCAAACTCTGAAACTTATGCATGATGAATAAGAATGCAAAATATCATAACTGTCTGAACTGCTCTTTTGAATCTGACATGCTACACTCAAAAGATAGTGTAGTAAATAGACTACTTGTATAACTTATGCTAAAATATTTCTTTAATCAACTAGTACTTTGAACTGAATAACCTTTCATGAATTTTATAGAGTCAAAATTATATGAACTTAATGTCTTATCATTCAAATCTTAACTTGACAATAGAGTAATAGTAAAACATAATATGGAAAATAATTCTCAATTCTAGTTAGGGTTCTTGTAACTTTAGTAATACTTCATGAATTTAAGGGATGTACTCAATACAGAAGTTCTTAGCACAATAATGATAAAATAATAAGGATTTCATAATAAAGTTTTATATTTTCTTCATAAATCATGGAAATGATATTGAGTTGATTCTTGACTAGAATTCGGATAAGGGATACAATTTAGGCACAAAAATAAGATGTTAGGTAGCCTTACATAGGTAAAAATCGAAGAACAAATGCAACTCAACAGATCGCAGTCGAATACTAGGAAATCCTAGTTTCTTTCCTCTTTTCTTTGCTCATAGTCTTTTCAAGGACTTGGAAAGGGCATAGAATGAGTTTAAAACCATCTTTATACTTAAAACGACCTATTTTGGTCATATATCAAGTCTAGGAGGGGTTTGAAAAGATCTAGAATGCTTCTCACGAAATTCAAAAAAAGTCAGTTTCGGGATGCGGACTGTATATTTTTTTGAATTTTTCATCGAAAATTCTCCAAACGAGCTTTCTAATCTGGTAGAAAATTTTTTGGGTGAAACCAAGTGTTAGTCCACAATGGAGGCGCATCGCTCCCCTATCGCGTACCCTCACTAGTTCACGTTTTTGCATCAAAAAATTATCTTATGATTCGATTACTCTAAAAATCAACCAATACCATTTTCCCATTCAATTTTTCATGTTGATCGCATATCCGGCCTTGGAGTTTCCATCAGAACATGGGAAGACACATTATGCGCATGTCTATCCTCTAGGGATATTTTGGTATTTTATCAGGTGTTACAATTACACCCCGCATACTTAGTACATTTCAAGTACTAACACATACTTTTTGCCTACAGGGTCTAACCATGTAAGGACCAAAGCTCCTATTCATGTTCCTTCTCCACGTGGCTAGACGGGTTAATTGAAGATTGCTATTGGTGAGTCCTCCATCTTGGGGACTATATACGCTTACTTTCATGCTTTTGTTAAGGCTTGTCTATTTATGGACATTTATCTTTTAAGGATGAACCCAAGAGATGTCTTCGTCTCCATTTCACTCATTTAGGGGTGTTGTTGGATATGGATATGTATGTTATGAGTGTTACTCCTATTATGTTATGTAACTATGGAAGACTTCCTTTAGTCCTTATCCCCTTCTATGTGTTGATGCTTGTTGTTGTGATGAGATGGAAGTTTTAAGCCCTTACTTTTCCCCATAGTATGAGTCATACTTACTCATCCCTTAGACTTTATTTACTATAAAATCATGTTAATCCTCTTCCCTATGGCATCCCTATAGCTTGAGTCCAAAGTCATTTTTCCCCTAGAATTATGTGTTTGTTGTTTAGTTATACTTCTGCAACAATGGATGTGTCATATATGCTTAAGAGGATTTTTTAGGGTCCCTTTGGGCTCTCCATTTGTCGTGTTACACCTTAGCCATAAGCTTGAGTTGTAACAATACCCATAGTTAATGATCTTCCCAATGTGTTCCTTTAAGAGTTGCTCGATGTCCCTCCCGAAAGGGAGATAGACTTTGGCATAGAACTTTTACCCGACTCTCAATCTATATCAATCCTTCCTTATAAAATGGCTCTGGTGGAGTTAAAGAAACTAAAGGAGCAATTGAAGGATTTGCTAGAGAAGGAAATTATTAGACCTAATAGCTCCCCATGGGGTGCCCTAGTGTTGTTTGTAAAGAAGAAGGATGGGTCACTTCGAATGTGTATATGTTATTGCCAACTCAACAAAGTTACCATCAAGAACAAATGTTCACTTTCAAGGATTGATGATCTATTCGACCAATTACAAGGATTCAAACACTTCTCTAGAATTAATTTACAGTCCGAATATCACCAATTAAGGGTAGGGGAGTGTGATATTCCCAAGACGACATTTCGGACAAGGTATGGATACTTTGAACTTATGGTGATGTCCTTTGGTTTAACTAATGCACCAGTAATCTTTAAGGACATCATGAATAGGGTGTTCAAATCTTGATATGTTTGTGGTGGTATTCATTGATGACAATTTGATCTATTCATGGGATGAAGAAAATAGCAAGGAACATTTGAGGGAGATCTTACAAACCTTGAGGGATGAGAAATTGTTTGCCAAGTTTAATAGATGTGAGTTTTGGTTGAAGGAAATTGCATTTCTTGGGCATTTTGTATCGGGTGATGGTATAAAAATTGATCCTAAGAAGGCAGAAGAGGTGAGAAATTGGTCATCCCATTGATCCCAATGGATATTAGGAGTTTCTTGGGCCTAGTAGGGTATTATAGAAGATTTGGTGAAAGGTTCTCCTCCATTTTTGTTCCTATTGACTAAGTTGACCCAAAAGAAAATAAAGTGTATGTGATGGATGAGTGTGAGAAGAGCTTCCAAATATTGAAGGATTAGTTGACTCCGACTCCAATCTTGACCTTGTCGGAAGGTATCAATGGTTTTAATGTTTATTGTGATGCCTCAAGAATTGGTTTGAGTTATGTGTTGATGCAACATGGTAAGGTGATTGTCTATGCTTCAAGGCAAATGAAAGTAAATGAAATAAATTATCCAACACGTGATCTTGAACTGCCACTAAGGTTGTTGCATTGAAATTTTTTGCTTTATTATTTATATGGGGTCCATGTCGATATATTCACCGATCATAAGAGCCTCCAATATGTGTTTACACAGAAAGACCTCAACAAGGCAAAGGAGATGGCTGAAACTTCTCAAGGATTATGACCTAAGTGTGAAATATCACCTAGGTAAGGCTAATATGGTAGCCGATACACTTAGTAGAGTGTCCATGGGTAGTATGTCACACCTTGAAAAATGATGGAAAGAGGGAATTAGCAATGAAGTTCATAGATTGGCTAGATTAAAGGTAAAGTTGAATGATATAGGAAATGTTAGTTTGATGATATTAAATGGCTCTGATTCATTATTGATTTAGGATGTCAAGTCTAAACAAGATCTTGATCCCCCTTGGTTAAATTAAAGGTCTAGTTGAAGGAAGGAAAGACAGAGTTCTTCTCACAAGGGGGAAATGGGGTACTTCACCACCAAGGGAGATTATATGTGCTGGATGTGGATGTGTTAAGATATTTGATATTGCAAGAAGCTCACAATTCCTCCTATTCAATCCATCCCAGTTCCAATAAGATGTATAGAGACTTGATGGAAGTGTATTAGTGGAGCAGAATGAAGGACATTGCTAAATTTGTGGTTGAATGCTCTAATTGTCTACACGTTTAAGTAGAACTCCAGTGACCGGGTGGCTCGGCTCCAAATATTGAGATCCCTACTTGAAAATGGGAAGAAATCAATATGGACTTTATTATTGGGTTGCCTAAGACCAAGAGGCATTTTAATTCTATATGGGTAGTAGTGGATCGGATGATAAAATCGGCTCATTTCTTGCCAGTAAAGACAATTTTGGTGCTGAAGATTACGCCAAGTTATATATCCAGGAGTTGGTGAGGTTACATGAGATCCCATTGTCTATCATATCAGATCGTGTGACTCAATTCACCTTCCACTTTTGGAAGTCAGTTCAAAAAGTTCTTGGTACCAAGGTGAAGTTAAGCACTGCCTTCCTTCCTCAAACTAATAGACAAGCCAAATGACCAATTCAAGAATTAGAAGACATGTTAAGGGCTTGTGTCTTGGAATTCAAGGGATGTTGGGATGATCATTTACCTCTCATCAAGTTTGCTTACAACAATAGTTTTCACTCAAGCATTGATATGGCACCATTTGAGACCCTATATGGTAGACAATGTAGGTATTTCAGTTGGATGGTTTGAGGCTGGTGAAATAGCCTTGCTTGGACCAGATTTTGTTATGGTTGACATGGAAAAATTAAGGCTCATAATAAAAAGATTAAAGATTGCTCAAAGTAGACAAAAGTCCTACTTCGATGTAAAGAGAAGGAACCTCGAGTTTAGTAGTGATGATAGGGTCTACTTGAACGTGTTACCCATAAAGGGTGTGATCGGATTTTGAAAGAAAGGGAAGTTGGGACCTAGGTATGTAGGGCCTTACAAAATCGTAAGAAAGGTTGGCAAAGTGGCGTATGAGTTGGAGTTGCCATTGGAAATGAATATGATTCATCTGATGTTCCATGTATCGATGTTGAGGAAATTCATAGGGGAATTTGGACTCCATAGTTCCATTAGATGATGTGAGTGTTGAGAAGAATATGACATATGAAGAAGTCCCGATTGAGATATCAGATAGGCTAGTAAAAGAGGTTGAGGAACAAAGATGCAACATCCATTAAGGTCCTTTGGAGGAACTAATAAGTTGAAAGTACAACTTGGGAAACGGAAGCAGATATGATGAAATGATATACTTATCTTTTCCACTCTACTCAAGTCTAAGGTAATAAGCTAATCATGTTTAAAGTGCCAAGTCATGTATTTCAGCCCTTAGATGTCAAGTTGCATGCCATACTTATGGTAACCTATTTTGATGAAATTTGACTCATAAGTTTGAAATTCTCATGAAAATGATGTTTGAGTTGCATTGATGCGTTTATGATAGGGATGAAAATATCTTGTTACTCTTCTCAAGCATGTTTCCATTATATATAGGGATGAATGTTCCCAAAGGGAGATACTATAACACCTCCCACGCAAATTGAAATATTCTTATGGCATAATTCTTGAATATCATAAAATTCATATATTTTTGGCAAATTCAAGTTTGTATTCTTTTTCGTAAGGTCAAACTATGTAGGAAAAGGGTCTTTCTCGATTTTTGGATCAACCATAACAAAAAATAATTTTTCAGATGATTTTACCTTAACCAGAAAAGTATGCAATGAATCCACACCGTGTAGAGGTTCCAGGATAGTACAAAAATGACCTAAACTCATTCCTATCCTAAACTAGGGGAAAATCAAACTTCCAGAAAAATGACCTTAGCGGGAGCAAGTCCGCATCACTCACTTGTTTCATCCATGTGTAAATTTTTCAAAAATTTTCAGAATTAAGTGAGGACAATTGGGACATGTTCCAACACTCTTATATACATAAATCTTTGAAAATTCTCTTATTTTTAGCCCTAAATCTCTCTCAAACTCTCTTTAAATTCTCTCAAAACCTCCAATTATTCCTCTTAAAAAAATCTTCCAAGCTCTTAGGGTTTCAAGTTCTCCCATTAAAGGTCAAGGCCCAAAGTGATTATCAACGTTCTTCATGTTTTCTTCTTCTATTTCAAGATATTAAGGTATGTAGGTCCTTCATCCATAGATGCTTCCATCCATGGAATTTCAAAACTATTTTTACTAAATTCCTTGAATTTCAATGTTGATTTTGTATGGGTATTATCTATTACTCCTATTAAGCATCATTTATATTGAGAATCTTCATGTACTGAATGAAATTGCATGAATTGATTTTAAGGATTTATTATTATGAGTAATTTTATGATATTCAAAGTTATATATGTTATGATACTATGAGGTACTATGAAGTTGATGATTTTATGAGATGAATTTCTTATTCCCATACCTATGTTTGAATGATGATATGAATGATTGTGGTAGATTGTTTAAGAATGATTTAAATTGATGATTTTTGCCATATTAATGTGTAGTCCTCTTGAGTTACATGATTTAAAGCCTACATACATTAAGCCCACCCAATTTCATATCAAGTTTTCTAATGAAGTATGATTTCCAAATGATGAGAGTTCAATCATATGCTATGAAATTTTATGAAAGTTGTGAAGTATTTATGAATCCCTCTTATGAATGTTGAAAGATGGTGATAAAGACAATCCTCACCAAAGTATAGATCCCTTTGTGATAAGGGCAATTCTTACTTAATGGATCTTATATTTTAATGAGCTACTCCTTTTATGATGATGTTATGCTTACAAGTTTATGAATGAATACTTTTATGCATATGTTTTCAAATGTATTCTGTGGGAATGACTTAGTACCGATGGAGCATGGTGGTGGGAATCGGTAAGGGAATCCTCGTAACAACCTCATTTATCATTAACTACGTGTCACCATAGGAGCCCTTGTAGGCTAGTGGATCCACGTGAGCCATTTTATACATTAAAGATACATGTGCAAGTTGATGGAGTTATACCTTGGCAAGTAGATTCCCATTTTCCTAATGTAAAGAGTTCATTAGATTCCATGTAATAGCTCGCATGGTCTTATATGTTGGTTATAGTACTCTCCCACATATGTATGGTGACAAGAAGTTATGTTTTACCTTCCATTTCTGTTATTCATCAAAGCATTACTCATTTATGTCATATTGAGCTTATTTCTATTGTATATGATTATGCATCTTGTTTACGTAGCTTATGGTCTATTATTGCACTGCATTCCACATATTAGTACATTCAAAGTATTAACGCATACTTTTTCCTACACGATCTAACCACGTAGGGCCCGGAGCACTTCCTCATCTACCTTTCGTGGCTAGTTCGGTTCTTGAAGATATTTTTTTGTGGTGAGTCCTCTAGTTCGAGGGCGCTACCCACTTTTTATCTAGCTTGTTATGTTGCGACATTGTTACTTTATCTCTTATTTCGAGGGTGAGCCCGGAACATGTCTTGATACCCATCTTCTATCTAGCTTGTTATGCTGCGACATTGTTACTTTACTTCTTGTTTTGAGGGTGAGACCGGGACATGTCTTGGCCCCATACTACTCATGATTAGAGGTGTTGTTGGATACTTATGCTATGTATGCAATATGTGATGTCTAAGCTTCTATAGAGACTTATCCCTTGTATGTTGATGCTTAATGATGATGGCAAGTGATGATCTTCCTAAGTCCCTACTTCCCCATAGCTTGAGTCCTATTATCCCTCCCCTTAGTCTTTTGTTGTGATTGAATGATGGAAGTCCCTTACCTTTCTATCCATAGCTTGCATCCAAACTCCCGAATCCCCTTAGATTGACTATTTGATGCTTGTTTTATATTCCACAATAAAGGATGTGCTCAAGTTATGCTATGAGACTTGATTGAGATACATTTGGGTTCTCCATTTGTCAAGTTGCATCTAGACCCTAGACTTGGATCGTGACAATTTTAGTGGCTTATAAGCTTGACTTGGATTGCCACCTTATTTAACATATGATGTAACTTTAGTGACTCATTTATTTAACTTGAATCATCCCGACATTAGACACGTGGCATGATTCTAGTTTTAGTTATTTGGACCTTGGACTAATAAGTGGGGTCATTTTTTGGGGTTCAATCCAAAGGACTTTGTTTTAATTAAACATCAGGCCAATCCCAATTTTATAAATAAAATCGCCCAAAAGAATACAAGCAAAACGAAAAAACAAAAGGCAAAAACCCAACCCAGGAGAAATAGGAATGTATAGGGACATTTTTGAACATTCCAGATTAGAAGCTGGAGCTAGCTCATATCGGGTTGTCCTGGCAGCGATGGTGTTCCCTTACTGGTAAATTTCAGTTGTGTGGAGTTCTGTAAAAAAAGTTCACATCTAATTTTGCTTCCTCAAAAATAAAATATCGAAACAACTAAAATAGAATTTTATTAGGGGAACATGCTAGCCTGAAGAATTTAACAGAGAAACCTTGCTTTTAGCGCAAAAGATATAGTTCAATTTTAACTTAGAATTCTACACCGACAACTATCCTGCATAAAATTTTCTAACAAGGTCAATGCCCCGTCCTGCAATTGCAAGTCGCCCCGCCCATTGCCATTCCTAAACTCATCCCACAATTACAGTTCCTAGCTAGTTTTACTGGGACAAGTGCAAAAACATAGTAATAAAAACAAGCCGATATTGCGTCAAAGATAGTATAGAAAGTTGTTTTTCTAGGGGAGTTGATACAAATATTGATCAATTAAATCTTTAAATTAGGAGTGCGAGTGCGAGTGTGAGCCAATAATTAAAAGCAAATGAATCACATAAGTTCTGACAAGTTAAAAGTCGTGAACTTTATCATTAGTAGGAACATAGTAACTAGTACATCTGAAACATTTTATGGACAATGGAAAGTTCTGGAATTTGGAAAAACATTATGCTCTCCGCTCTCAAATAGGCCTGGCGGATTTCAGCAGCCCGTTTATCTCTTGTCCTCCAGTAGAGGCTCCTCAATGCTCCCTTGTATCCTTCTTGAGCTAGAAACATCCTCACTCAACTTCTTTGGTGCTTGTCCTTGTTTACTTTGGCCTCCCTATCGAAGCGAATACTAAACCTTAGCCATTTATATATGACAAACCACCATTCTTTTAAAAACACACACATTTATAAAAATAGAAACATGCTTGCATTTACTGGAGGCACTGATCTGCGATGAAAGACTCTAGCAAGTTTGAGCCCCTCATTGATTTGTCCACTTCACAAAGGCTTTTAGTTGTCAATAGCAAATAACTAGTATTTGAGATTAGAGACACGCAACAGTGATAAAACTATAAGAATAACTTTACATATAACATGTTACTAAATCAGGTAGACATGTTTAGCTCTTTGCCCATGCAGTTGAGATGTCTTAACAACTATGCTGCTCTGCAATTCAGATTCATTTTATGTGTCAAATTCTCCAAAAGTAGTGTATTTTTGGAGAATCTGACACGGTTGCGGCATTGAAAGTGAAGAGTCCGTGCAACTTAGATTAACAGAACTTACTATCAAATTGTGATATCAGATTTTGGCAATTCAAGAAATAATCATGTAGAATCTTGACTTTCAAGAATTTTACATCATCTATCAGGAGAGTCCTATTTGATATATCCATAATGTGTACTTACAGCTGCCTTTTGAGCTGTCAACCTCCGGATTGAAGGTGCTCGTGCTACTGATGAAGCAGCTGCTGCTGCAGCCACACGTATCCTGTAAACATTGGAAAAACATTAAAATCGGCTCTCCAACATCATTAATACTGATCAGGTGATACTAAGGTTCCCGATTCTCAAGCACCTTTTATGTACATCAACATACTCATCGGTCTCGTCCACAATTTCCTCCTGCACCAGCGACAAGTTTCTAAAATGTAAGTTTAATCCGTTATAGCCAACTGTGTGATAGGGTTAGAAATCCAAGAATTACCTGTAACAGTTCTTCAAATACATCTTCTAAGGTGATAATACCTATTACTTCAGCATCCTCAATATCATCTGATGAATGAGGCACACCATTTGTCACTGCATCACCGGATGTTGGTACTACTTGCAGTGTAGCCTTCTCAATATCCACGATGACATTATCTGATTTTCCATCCTTTTTCATCAGAAGAGGAGCAGTTTCTTGAGAATTTTCACTGTTGGCTTCAGGTTTCTGTGAGGGAGGCTTTTTGCTTCTCCCTTTAGCCTTCACCACTGCAGCCATATGACTGCTGCCTTTTTGAAACTCGTTTAGTATGTCATATAGCGGCATATCAGCAGGAACACTGACGACATAATATTGTTAGGACATAAATATTTTACTTAGTTCATACATGTAAAAGACATTAATACCGTGGAATTCTTCGAATAGAAACTGCACTAACTGGTGTCTCTGTCTCTGCCCTTACAGTAAGAAGACTTTTTACCTAATTCATTTTCCAAAACTGATCACTTCACATGAATAGCGAAATCACGTTTAAAACTTGCTCTGACGGTGTGGATTCAGAGCTCACCAGTAGAAGCCCAATAACATTCTTTGTATTTGCAGAGTAGACTGGAACACGGCTATGACCCCGTGCAAGAATTTTTCCCATTGCCTCCCTGCAATGTGTGACTTCCGGAGATGAACTGTTGCTTTTATCTTTGTGCATATAACAACATCTTGACAAGTAAAAAAATAAAAAGAAAAACTGGAACTCTAGTTAACTATATCATTTTTGACAAGTTAACCATCAATACATCCATGCTCGGACAGAAGGTAAACAATAGCTACTTATTGAGTACTTGAGTATCAGTAACTACTGCCATAGCGTGACGTTGTGCATAAAATGTAAAAATTGGCAAATATTTTATCGTCGTTGTTTGAATTTTTCAAAACATGAGTTTCCAATTTCAGTTTTTTGGGTTCTAAACAAATGTGTGTTTGGGCTATTTTCCCAAAAGAAAAATAATTTAATATCCTTTGAAGATTTCTACATTCAAGTTTTCAAAACGAAGTACATGTGGCAATATTCTTCTGCTCAAGAAAATCCCCTAAATACAAATTTTGATGTTGAACAATGAAATTATCAATGGAGTACTAAGATCCTTATCCATATATGCATGTTATCTGGTACACCTTAAGTTCAACAGCTCAGCATATAGACCACAAGATTTAGAAACAAAAAATATATATTTAAGCAAATGTCAACTTCTTTTTTCAAACTTCAAACAAATGCCACCTATGATTTTGAGAACCAAGAAGCCTTTGTATTATTTGAAGAGCAAAAGACTTGGTTTGAACATTACCAGTCCAGCTTTGAATTGACATCCAATGAAAATGTTGATTCGATGGGTGTCATAGCCTCTTCAGCAGTCTATCAATAGCAATTAAAATAAAAAAGGAGTTAAGGATCATCATACCGGCGTGGCAACTAGGCGGGTTGCGTCAAATTTAAGCGGGTTGTAATGGTTCATGACAAAAAAAGGGTTCAAGACTCGAACCAACTTAAATTTGCTTGGGTCAAAATGAGTTGAATAACGGGTATAGAGCGGGTCAAATCCAATCCGACTCAATTTTATTAAGTTTTGCTGGTTTTATTTGTTCTTTTTCAATATTTTGGTACTTAATTAAATTATTTTTTTTTATTATGACTAAAAACGTATCAAATTAAAAAAAAAAGTGTTTTAAAAATATTTTAATAAAATCTGTCTTGAGTTAATTCGGATTTCATATCAACCCAATTTTAAATGAGTTGAAATGAATTGTGTTGATATGGGTTAAACTAATAAATAGGTGAATTAATAACTCGCCCACACTTCAATGAATTAGACAAATTGGGCTTAATTTCGTCATCCCTATTCCAGGTATGAGTGATCCTGAGGTGAGTGAAAATAATGTGGGCTAGTATGCTAGTCATAAAATGTATCACTATAAATGAAAGTGAAAATAATATGTGTTAGTATACTATTCATAAAATGTATCACTATAAATTTCATTTATATTTTTTGGTAAAGATATGGGCTGGCTAGGAAAAAATAATTGAAAATGCCTTTTTAACTCTTCAATTGAATAAAAGTTACAAGAGTTTAAATGTAACGACCCTAAAATTTTGTCCACTTAAATTGAAATAATGTAAGGAGGATTTTTTAAAAAGGAAATTGTTGGGGGATAGCATTTTTTATTATAATAATTATTAATGCTCCTACAATCCATTTTAAATATTATTATCCCTAAAATAATTTCTCTCCACTTGTTTTCAATAATGTGTAGAAGTGTACCACTACGTTCTGTTCGATTAGTGCCTCACTACTTTACGATTATTTAATCAAAAGTATCAATTTGCTTTTGTCTATGTTCCAATAAGTTGCTGGAGAGCATATTCGCCTATATATATGTACATATATTTCATTCTTTGACAGATGTAGAGGCGAGTAATAACATAGAACAGAAAAACAAAGGAGAGAAAGCAAGTGAAAAATTATAAGGAAAGTAGCTTGGATAATATTTTGAGAGTTTATTAGTTGAAGGGAGGTGTTTTATTTTGTAGAGCTTCGACAATTTTATTTTTGTAAGTTGCTCCTATTTTTTAAATCTTTTATAGTAAGATATTTTATATAAATGAATTTATTTTCATGTACTTTTAAGTACTTTATTATGAAAATATTATTTATGATGAGTAATGAATTTATCTTGATGAATAAAAGTTAAATCGAAAGATTTATATAAATGAGTTTATTTTCATGTACTTTTAAGTACTTTATTATGAAATTATTATTTATGATGAGTAATGAATTTATCTTGATGAATAAAAGTTAAATTGAAAGACCCTACATGTCACTTTATTTACTTGAGCTAGAGATTTAAAAGAAGTTGTTGATGGGGAATTTTTATTTATTCTCTTGCTATTATATGAAGATTTTACGACTTGAAATTATATTAATTCTTGAGATTTATGTTCTATGTGAAATGAGTTTATATGAAGTTAAGTTGAGGTTAATATGAAGAATTGAGAATACTTGAGTCGTTGAATATGAAAACATGTTATATTATAAACTTGTTTACATATCATGATGAATAAGGTTAAAAGAGTCCAAATGGCCTTTGAATTGAGTTGAGCATGATAAGTTACATGATTATTGAGTTGACTATATTTGAGTACTTGTATGTGATTGAATAAATGATGAATCTTTGAGACGAATTGAGATAACTATATGAGGTTGAGGACGAGTTGATTGTTTGAGTACTGATGATTGAGTTACATGATTGTTTGAGCATGTTTAAGTCTTGGGAGGAATATCAAGCACCGAGCGGGGAGCGAGTATACTTTTACTTTAACCCACAGAACTACGTTGCCACTGTAGGATAGTCATATAACATTGTTCTGGTGACTTGTCCCGCAAGTGGATATTTACCCTGGATCCAAGAGAGAGTTAATCGTCCTATGTCATGGCATGTATAGGACGGGCGTGGTAACAATGCCGACTCGTTGTACATCACCTAACTTATGGTGGTGGGAGGTATGTCGGTTAAGAGAAACTCATAAGCAACTTTGATTGAACATGATATTACAAAATTGAGTTTATATATATATATATAGTTTGAATGTATGAAATGTTCTAAATTGTTATATACAGACCTGAGCATGACGTGAGGAGTCGAAGTGAGTATTCTTGAGCTTATCAATATTATTAGTATTTTTATTATATTTGAGCCATCGGATTTACCGTACATTCCACGTACTGACGCCTTTGGCACTGCATCATTTCATGATGTAGATACTAGAGATGGAGGACTTCAGTCCGCGCACTGCTGAGATCTGGATCGTACACCTCAGAATTAGTGATTTCTCCTTACATTCCGGAGAAGCCCTTTTTACTGTCTTTTATTGAGTATTATTTTCATTTGATGTGTCTATGGCCTGTCATGACAATGTCTAGATTATTGATTAGATGCTTCATAGACGTTGAGGGAGTGATTTTTAAAAAGTATTGTATAATTTCAAACCTTGTTCTTTTGAAACTGTGAGTGAGTTTCATTAATAATATTGTATCTATTTGAGTTATTTCTTCTGCTGTTGAGTACGATGTGACAATGAGGTCAAGTGGTTCGCTTGGAGGCCAGCAATAGTCTTCGCGTGCTAATCACGCCAAGGGTACCCTCCCGGGGCATGACAAACTTGGTATCAAAGCGCAGAGTTCAAGAGTCCTAAGGAGTCTATGAAGCCGTGTCTAGTAGAGTCTTGTTGATGTGTATGTTGTCTACCACACTTCATAAACAGGAAACTATAGGACATTAGGAATTGTTACCCTTTCTTGTGATCTAAGTTCATGCAATAGAGTTGAAAACTCTAGAAATTTATTTTTTGACTAATGCGTACGCGATTGCAGATCATGCCTCTAAGATGTGTAGTAACGCAGAGAAATACCTCAGCTAGCACTGTCGAGAACCCTACTTTAGAGGTGCCTCCTTAAATAGAAATGAAAGCCGAGGCTGACCGTCCAGGACCACTGGTGTTCCTGTGACACCTACTACTCCACCTGCTCCTACTTTAGAGGCCGAATTTCACAGAGCCATAGTTATGCTTACCCATTTAGTAGCTGCTCAGAATGGGAATGAGGGTTTACTAGCCCCTAGCTCTAGCTCTCGAGAGCCCACAACTGCTTCCAGGCTAAGGGATTTTCTGAGGATGAATCCACCTGTCTACACTGGGTCAAACGTTGAAGAAGGCCCACAGAACTTCATTGATGAGATGTGGAAGGTGTTGAAGACAATGCATGCAACTGAGACTGAGGGAGTTGAGTTGGCTGCTTACCAACTCAATGATGTGGCCAATGTTTGGTACAATTAGTAGGAAGAGGTCGAGGTGATGATGTTGAGTCTGCCATTTGGGATGAATTTGAGAGTACCTTTCTTGATCACTTCTTCCCTCAAGAGTTCAGAGAGGCGAAGGTTGAGGAGTTCGTGAATCTGAAACAATAGGGATGATGGTGAAGGAGTATAACTTGAAATTCACCCAGCTGTCCAGGTACGCTGCAGAGATGGTCCCGAATATGAGAGAAAAAATGAGGAAGTTCGTATCTGGGTTAGGTAAGCATGCGAAGAGAGAATGTAAGACGGCATTGTTAATTCCGGATATGGATATTTCAAGGTTAATGGTTTATTCTCAGGAAACTGAGGAGGACAAGAAGAAGGATAGAGAGGAGCATAAGAGAAAGAAGGTCAAGTCAGCGAGGCCCGAGTCCAATCATCACAAGTAGGGAAAAGGAGATAAGTCCTACTTCCAAAAGAGGTCCTCCAACTATGCACCATCTTCAGCTAGTGCATTGGCTCCGAGCCACAGGCACGATCAAAAGTCCTAAGGCTAGGCAAACTTTAGGGTACAGGGATCGCAAGCCAGCGTGACTCTTAGCTCTAAAGGGAGTCCACCTTGCGGGAAATTTGGCAAAATGCATTTGGGAGAATGTAGAGATGGAGGGTGGTTGTTATAAGTATAGCTAGTTGGGCCAATTTCAGAGTGAGTGTCCGACATGGAGCAATAAGGCCCAATCTTCTACCATAACACCACCAGCAAAGGGTAACCAAAGAGATGTTGTACCAATACCAGGTGGAGGTACAAACAATCTGTACGCAATGGGGAATCGACAAGACCAAGAGGATGCAACGGATGTTGTGACGGGTATGATTCGAGTCCTTAATATTGATTGTTATGTTTTGACAGATCCTAGTGTTACTTTGTCATTTGTATCTCCTTATGTGGGGAGTAGATTTGAGATTCTCCCAGAGTACTTGTTTGAACGATTTTCTGTTTCTACTCCTATTGGCGAGTTTATTCAAGCCGAGAGAATCTATAGAAACTATGTGGTATCTATTCATCATAGGGATACTTCTGCTGATTTAGTTGAGTTGGAGATGGTTGATTTCGATATAACCCTTGGTATGATTGGCTTCATGCCTGCTATGCCTCAGTTAATTCTCAAACTCGAACGGTTAAATTCCAGTTTCCTAATGAGCCTATTATTGAGTGGAAGGGAGATTCAGTTGTGCCAAAGGGTAAATTTATTTCTTACCTCAAGGCCCGAAGATTGATTTCTAAGGGATATATCTATCACTTCGTGCGAGTTAAATCAGATAATGTTGAGCCCCCTTCTCTTGAATCAATCCCGATTGTAAATGAGTTTTCTGATGTATTTCCTGAGGATTTGCTTGGAATTCCTCTTGACAGAGAGATCGACTTTGGGATGATGTTTTTTCTGACACCAAGACGATTTCCATTCCGCCATATAGGATGGCTCCTGCAAAGTTAAAGAAGTTGAAGGAATAGTTGAAATACTTGTGGAAAAAAGATTCATAAGGCCAAGTGTCTCTCCATGGGGCGCTCCAGTCTTGTTTGTATGAAAGAAGAATGGTTCCTTGAGGATGTGTATCGACTATCGTCAGCTGAATAAGGTGACAATTAAGAATAAGTATCCTCTTCCAAGAATCAATGACTTGTTTGACCAACTTCAGGGTGACACTATTTTCTCTAGGATAGACCTCAGATCAAGCTATCACCAGTTGAAAGTGAGAGAATGTGATATCCCAAAGACGGCTTTTCAAACCTGATATGGTCATTTTGAGTTCTTGGTGATATCATTTGGGTTGACAAATGCACCTGCAGCCTTTATAGACTTAATGAATAGGGTATTCAGGCAGTATCTTGACATGTTTGTGATTGTGTTCATCCATAATATTTTGGTATATTCTAGTAATGAGGAGGAGCATGTCAATCACCTCAGAATTACTTTGCAGATGCTCCGAGATCATGAGTTGTATGCAAAGTTTTCTAAGTGTGAATTTTAGCTCAAATTCGTGGCCTTCTTAGGTCATGTGGTTTCTGGGGATGGAATTCATGTGGATACTCGAAAGATTGAGGCAGTTAAGAATTGGCCAAGACCAACTTCACCGACTAAGATAAGAAGTTCTCTAGGGTTGGCTGGTTATTATCGAAGGTTGAAGGATTTTCTTCCATAGCCGCACCATTGACCAGACTGACTCAGAAGAAGGTCAAGTTTCAATGGTCCGACAAGTGTGAGAAAAGTTCCCAGGAGTTAAAGACAAGGTTGACTACTGCACTAGTGTTGACCTTTCCCGAGGGGACTGATGGATTTGTTATCTACTACGATGCCTCGACAGTGGGATTGGGATATGTGTTGATGCAAAAAGGGAAGGTTGTTGCTTATGCTTCTAGACAGCTAAAAGTGCACAAGAAGAACTACATTGCTCAAGACTTAGAGTTGGTAGTAGTAGTATTCGCTCTCAAAATCTGGCACCACTACTTGTATGAAGTGCATGTTAATGTGTTCACAGACCATAAAAGCCTACAATATATTTTCACCCAGAAGGAGCTTAACTTGAGGCAAAGAAGATGGCTTGAGTTGCTCAAGGACTACGACAAGAGTATTCTCTACCATCCAGGTAAGACTAATGTGGTTGTCGATGTTCTTAGCAGGATGTCCATGGGGAGCACTGCTCATGTGGGGGAAGAAAGGAAAGAGTTGGTCAAAGAGGTGCATGGACTGGCTAGATTGGGAGTACAACCTTGAAGATAATAATGAGAGAGGGTTTAATGTCTAGGACGGGTCTGCTTCATCTTTAGTGTCAGAGGTGAAGGAAAAGCAAGATCGAGATCCTGTTTTACTATAGTTGAAAGATGATGTAAATAAAACTTTCTCTTCCCCAGAAAACCCTCTATCTGACACATGTCATGCTGGATTTGAAGAAATCAAAATGAAAGTCTAATTCCGCTAGAGAAAGTTGAATATGAATTAAACCAAAGAGGAGTTTTTGAAAGAAGAAGGTTATGGCATTCGCCAAAGGGGGAGATGGGGTATTGAGATATCAAGGTGGATTGTGTATTTCTGACGTTGACAATGTTCGAGAGAGGATCATGGAGGAAGCACATAACTCCAGGTATTTCATCCATCCTGGCTCCACCAATATGTATCATGACTTGAGAGAAGTCTATTGGTGGAAAAGGATAAAAAGGGATATTGCAGAATTTGTTGCAAAGTATCTCAATTGTCAGTAGGTCAAGGTTGAGCATCAAAGACCAAGTGGCTTGGCTCAGAACATCGAAATTCTATAATGAAAGTGAGAAATGATCAATATGGACTTCATTACTAGCTTACCAAGGTCTCAAAAGGAACGTGACTCGATTTGGGTATTAGTGGACAGAATGACTAAGTCTGCTCATTCTTGGCAGTCAAGACAACTTACAGTGCAGAGGAATATGCCAAGTTGTATATTCGTGAGATTGTTGCATGGAGTTCCATTATCCATCATCTTGGACAGAGGAGATCAATTCACCCCTCAGTTATAGAGGTCTTTCCAGAAGGGATTGGGTACTAGGGTGAATCTAAGCACAACCTTCCATCCTCAGACAGATGGCCAGGCGGAGCGTACTATTTAGACTTTGGGGGATATGTTGAGAGCAAGTGCTATTGATTTTGAAATTAATTGGGATGACCATTTTCCTTTAATAGAGTTTGCTTACAACAACAACTTTCATTCGAGTATTCAGATGACCCATATGAGGCGCTCTATAGGAGGAGGTGTAGATCGCCAATTGGATGGTTTGAGGTAGGAGAAACAGAGTTGATCAGACCAGACTTGGTTCACCAA
>JAABOM020000012.1:13109762-13146407 GCA_011800125.2 Solanum clarkiae | reverse complement strand
ATAGTACTGACTTACAAAATTAGAAGATATATATATATATATATATACACCCTTGTTACTACTTCTTTCGTTCTTGGTCAATGAGACATGCTGGGTACATGTGGTTTCGTACTCATACTACACTTGTTGCACTCTTTTTGTGGTGCAGATTCAATTCCGAGTACGAGCATATCTCGTGGAGCGGTTTGAGTCCAAGCTTGATTTATCCTGGAGTAGTGGTGAGCTGCTTGACTATTCTGCAGTCCACACCTCCCTCTATCTCATTAGTTATCTGTTTCCTTCATATTTAGATAGGATATTTCTTATGTTTAAACTTATAATCTTAATATCAAACTTGCTTCACAGTTTTAGAAACTCTTGTACTTGTGATACCAAATCTTGGGTGGTACTTTAACTTTCCGCATTTCATACTTATAAGTGACTTATTGTTGAGGGTATTCAATTGTTACTATCTTTCACTTTATATATTACATTGAATTAATAATTTATTGGGTTAGTTTACCTATTGACTGGGAGTATAGGTGCCATCATGACTTGTATTTTGGGATCGTGACAGAAATAATATTGATATGGGGAGTATACCCACACTATATGCAAAGTCATATAGATGGACTATTCTTATGATATGAAAAATTATTATGAAGCTATGATGTCTATCTTACAAGCTATGAAAATATGATTTTGATAAAGTATGAATTATGTTGAAAGCTATATATATGCATGATTTTGTATTTGGTGGGATTTGACTTAGCACCAAATGAGTTTGTGTGAGCGGAACTATCCCCAAGGGTCCTTATATAAATCTTCAAGTTTATAACTATGTGCCACAGTAGGTTAATGATTGTGCACCTATAAGGCTAGCTGATGGATCCATTTAGCACTATGCTCATGTAATACTCACTGTGCTAGGATAGATGCTAAAGGGTGAGGTATTTATGTTCATTTGATTCTGACCATGCTAGGATAGAGCCTATAGGGTGAGAGTCAAGTCTACCTTGGCAAAATAGATTTCTTTTTCGCCCGGTGTAAAGAGAACATTGAAATTTCATGTAATAGTCTACATAGTCTTATTATGTATGATAGGTGATCAAAGATTTTATGATGCTTCTACTCATGATTTTAAACATGTATTGATCATTCATATCTTGTCCTTATTTTATTGACTATAATTATGCATATTGATATTATGTTATGATGTTCCTTGGTGCTTGACATTTTCCTACATACTTAGTACATTCCACGTACTAACGCGTACTTCTTTGTCTACATGATCTAACCATGTAGGGGCGGGTGACGATGAGATTATTCCTTCATTTCATGGCTAGAGTTGGATTTGAGCTTTTGAAGATTGTTGTGAGTTCCTATGCTTCAAGCACAAGCCTAGTTCATGTTATGCTTTCATGTTGATACTTTATTATTTCATTGTTATTCTATCTTGTGGGTGAGCTACTAACATGCTCTAGATCCCGCCTAGATCTTTATGAAGAGGCATGTTTTGGACTAAAGATGTTACAATTTCCCTAAGGAAAAATTATGACTTTGATATTGATATATTCCGCTTACTTACTCTCATATGAATTGCTTACTTTACCCTATGAATGCTTATAATATGAACCAGATGCTTGGATGGAGCGCCTTTGGGTGTCACATTCTCCGTGTCACATCTAGGTCCTACGTCCGGGTCATGACAACCTCTCCATATTAATTGACTCTATAATTCATGCTTATGATTATTTTGTGAGAGTTTTACTTAGCACCGAGTGGACCTCGGGATGAATACAAAAATTTCCTGTTAGAAAAGGCATGAGACTATTAGTAGAATCTCATTGTTCCATAACTACATGCCACCGTAGAAAATAGGAGTAATTCACTAGTACAGGTTGAATTCTAGACCACTAATTAGTAGAGTCTTGCTCACTAGCTAGATTTAGTGGATCCACTTAGGCATCTAGAAGGTCACCTTGGCAAGTGATCTCCCCCTTCTTTAGATGTAGGGGAAACATCGGGACTCCATGGTTTAGCTCACATGGTTTATGTCGATTAAAAGTTACTCTTATATATGTTTATGGTCCCTTGTTACTATTAATGGTATTTTTCATAAAGGTATATGATTTTCTCTTCAAGTATGCAAAGTGTTCGTCATTACGGTTACTAATGTCTCATTCATAGTAAGATGTACCTTCCCTTAAAGCAATGCATTGTTTTCCTGAAGGTATTACTATTTTACTTGCGCCTTTATTCTAAGTTTTAAGTATTTTACAATGTATTCAATAATTTCATGTTCCTTACCTTCCACATGCATTATCTTATGTTCCATGCTTAAGTAATGTCTTAAATGATCATGTTGTTCACTAGTTTATGACATGTACCTCATTGCATTGCATACCCACATACCAGTACATTAAAAGTACTAACTCATACTTTTGCCAACATGATTTAACCATGTAGGGTAGGATGTTCCTCCTCCATATGGCTAGCTTGGAATTGTTGAAGACGAGAGTTGGTAAGTCCTCTAGTTCGTGGACAATATCCTAGTTTCTTTCATAATTGATATATTAAGACCTTTGGATTATTTAGTTGTATTTTTTTTTTTGGCTACATTCTACTTAAGGGTGAGCTTGAACATGTCTTAGTCCCCGTCAAGTCTATGTTAGAGATATTGTTGGACAAAGTATTAAGAGTCTATGTTTTAAATTTTCTTTACGGATTTTATGTTGATTCTCTCTTAGCTCCACTTCCCATTTAAATTTCGTGTTTATGTTCAAACCCTGCAAAATATTTGATGTATGCTAAGAGGCTTGTATGAGATGCATTCGGGTTCCTCATTCATCGTGTTACGACTAGGCCCTAGGCTTGGATTGTGACAGATTTATTACGAATCCTTTCCATGTATTATGCCCTAATATTCATTAAGAATTATGATCATACTTTGATGAATATTTTATGCTAGCTATATGAAAATGATAAATTTCGTTTTATGATGTTTCTCTAAAATAATGAGTGATTGTGAAAGAATTTCTCACGTATGAATTATGGTGCAGGTTTCTCACCTACTTATGGATTCGTAATGAAGAAAGAAAAATTCTCACATTATGTGAATCACTATGAAATGAGATACTTTATGACTATGATTTTATGAAAGAGATTGGTAGTTAATTTTTACCTTTTGATATGTTATGCTTAAGAATTTAAATATCTAATCATGTTGGGATTTGAGTTAGCACTAAGATGGCTTTGAGGTGGAAGCTTGGTAAGGGAGTCTCTAGTAGTAATTCTTGCCTCATAACTATGTGCCAATGTAAGTTGTCTTAATTGATTTAGCTAGTGCATCCACATATAACAAATATTATTACTTTTTAACAAGGCAAAGTCTACCTTGGCAAATAGTCTCTCATTTCTCCTATGTAGAGGTAGCATCGGGATTCCATGTTATAAATTGCATGGCCTTATTATTAGTTACGATTAATATTCCATAAATAAGTATGTTTTATGATTTATCTTTCTTTCAAAGGTTCCTGTTATGACTCTTAAGATGCATTGACCATATTTACATATTAATCATCACGCTTCAAAAGAAGTTTTATCATGTTTTATTTAACTAAATAACAAAACACTACAATTTATAATTTTCCTTGCATTACTCACATACTCGGCGTAATTCATGTACTGATGCATACTTATATCTATATTGTCTCATAATATAGGTTCGGATGTCTCTCATCCTCCACGTGGCAAGTAGCAACTTTATTCAGATACTCGTAGTTGGTGAACCCTCATGATTTCAGGACATCCTTTACACTTTAATAAGACTTTTCTTTATTTCTATTTTAGACTATGTAGTGAGCTAGGAACTGTCCTGACTACATCTATGTAGCAGAGGCTTTTGGATATCTATTAGATGTTAGGTCAATTTTGTTCATTCAGCGTTTATCTTTTTTTTTTTTTATGTTTTGAGACCGTTAAATTATTTTGTTATGCTTCTCTATTATGATTACTTTTAATTCAGTATGCTTATATATGTCATGTGGTTCACTTGGGGTCCTTTGAGATTTTGAGTAACGTGTTACGACTAAGGTAAGCTCGGATCGTGACAATATTACTCGTTCGGCGTTTGTCAACATGATCATTGGCTAAACGAGCGACATATATAGGTCGCAGTTGCCATCAACAACAGAGACTCTTTGATTCTCCACCAGGATTGTAGAAACTCTTATACCAATTTGAAAAAAAATATTTTATTCAAAAACTTAAAAGCTCTTGAATCTTATTAAAAGTTCTCTCTAGTACTTTCTATATCTACTATTTCTATCTATTGAAAATAACTAGCAACATTCGTATTTATAATACCAAGAAATCAAATTAAAGTAAGGCTAGAAAACTTATTCATATACGAACTAGGACAAATAAATTATAACTAGACATGAATTAAATAAATATCAAAATAACAAATCCTAAACAACTTAAGATTCCTACTCCAACTTTTAATTATTATTCCAACAAAATTACTATATTTGTATATGACCTTGTTGCATCATATGAAGTGTATCTTAAGCATAGTGAGTTGATTGAGAAAAGTCAACAGTCAACTAATGTTGAACTAATAAACAAAAAAAAAAAATACAACATTGCCCCTATTGTATTTCGCATATGAGTTGTATGTCTGCCATTTTTTATGTGAGAGTTGTAAAATGTATTGAAATGATTTGTAAATTGATCCTGTATTTGCATGATTTCAGTTAGACACAGATATTGTATGTGTGCGGATACACTTACCGTGCATGTGATTATAGTATATTTTTGCCTGCACACAAATACAGTATTTTATGGTATATTTTCAATAAAACTATCTATATGTTTCGTAATTAAGAGTGAAATCATCATCATATACAAAAATTCTTCTTCATGATATACCTGATTTTAAAAATAAATAAATAAATAAAAGAAGAAACATATAAGAGTAGAGGAAAGAAAAATGAGGAAGATTCAAACAATAGAATAGTAAAAGGCATAGGTAAAGTTAATTTTTTCACAAAATACTCACAACTTTGATGGTAAATGTACGGTCATAAGCCAATTTAAATCCCTACGTACCAATCTAGTGTCGTCAGATAAAATCATATGTGCAACACCACATTTCATCTAATGAACAAAGTATATGATCTTCAACTGAGTTAAAAATGTTAAAAGAAATTAATTATGAGGGTTCTATCAATTACAATACTGTCTCGAAGATGGTAAATGGATCAACCAACAAAATGGTATTTATTTGTCAATCCCTAATTTGCCAACAATTGATTGTGTTTTATACAAAGGAAAATTATTATCACAAAACGTTTACCCAAAAAGTACGTCATTTTCAAGCAACTAATCACCAAATAATGCTTCCTTAGAAAAATATCCTCCATTAGAAAGGGAAAACAAGAGTTTTTCCCCTTATGTTTGTAGTGATTGGATATTTAGTGAAATAAAGTTTTTTCTGTGAATTATTCTGAATAATAATACAAGGTAAAGTTCGAGATGAAAGACGTCCTTTATATATGCAAGAATCAAAGCACATTATGTAGCTAAATGACAGAATAAAAGGTAGAAAATGCACAAATTCTTTATTAACTCTTATTTTTAAGAATTTTCATGACTTTTATTTTTAATAATCTTTATTATTTCTCTGTCTTTATTTTTAATTATCTTCATGACTTTTATTTTTAATAATCTTTATTATTTCTATTAAGGCACTGGGGTATGTTGTTGTTGTTTATTATTTCTATGTCTTTTCAAATTTATAACCCTAATAATATGTTATAATATTATTAAATCTTTAAAGTCAATAAATAATAAATGTGATATTCATTGTTTATAACTAAATCAATTGAAGCTTATTACATTCAAGTTCTTTTTCAAATAACAACTTTAAGTCTTGAGGTACGCATTTATTTTTTAGTCAGTTTTTGTAATATGAAATTTACATGCTTTCGCTTATTATTGTTACTTTTATTACTATTTTCTTTAAATATTCAATCTTTATATCTCATATTTAATTGTATGTTCAATTGTTATTATTTATATATATCACTCATACTTCTTATATTCATAACTTCTAAATATTTAGTTAAAAAATTTAAGATATCTTTTAGTATTCCTCCATTTTTATCTGTACAAATCTATCTTTTTTGTTTCATATGATCCATATCCAAGTTATCCTTCTCATTTTATAAGTAAAATAGCGAAGTCTCTTTCTCAATATTGTACTATGCGATCATGCTTTACTTTGGCTCAATAAAAAAGGCTATATGGGAAATCAGTGAAAAACCATCTGATATATATTTGTGTCCAATCATACAGAAAAAAGATTTGATCAATCAAAAAAGGAACTTAACAATCCTAGTGGCGTTACAATATAAGATGACTTTTGAGCTGGCTACAAAATAGACTTGAGCATGAGAATGGCTGCAACAATTAGCTAACAAAACTATACCCACTTTGACTGCTTTTTGACATTTGATCATGCTTTACTCTGGCAAAAATTCTTCTTAGAGCTGGACCCTTTATAATACAACATACAATGCACGTACAACATATTTTCAGCGAGTGACAAAAGGTAACGCATTGAAATATACTGACAAGCTTTTATCTATCATGTTCTGCTTAATCTTACATCTCTTTAGTAATTCGCCAAGTTTGTCAGTTTCTTTCATTTCCTTAATCAGAGGTTCACTTGGACCTTCATTTAGATCTTCCATTGTATTGTAACTGGCTTTTACAAATTCAACATGCTCGACATTCTTTCGATGCTCCACTTCATTGCCTGCACCAGTTGTGGGAAAATCTTCGCTATGTGAAGTCATACCTGGGCAAGGTTGGAAAGCTCTTCCTTCCCCATCAAGCATAGCACATCCAAGAAGAGGCATCCGTCCAGCTTCAACCATTTCATCAAGAGATGGATGTGGCAAATGATAAAGTGACTGTGCAGAGTCTTCGAGTGCCACAGCTCCAGGCATTGAAGCAGAAAAATCATGCTTCATCAGGATATACACTGAAAAAGATGTATCATTAACTAACTTCATCAACTGCCAATTGAATGCCCGTTGGAAAATCATAACCCAGTTTGGTACAATGTAGTAGTGTGAGTTCTGGAGTTGAAGCTGCACAAACTTCTGCATCATAACACCTGCCTCTTTTTCTGCATGTGGCAGTATCATCAACTTGGTAATCTCTGTGAAGTACTTTATTAGACAACTTTGAAGTTGTAATATCTGGTTTTCGACATCTACATTGGAACCTCTATGTAACCAAGAAGTATCATCTATAAAAGATGGAAATTTGCAGTTAGATATTGCATGCACAACTGGTTCAATTCTTGGAGCTAAGCTCCACCCCAGCTTTGGCAAGTGCTGGGTCACAGCTTCGTGCTCATGGCTATGTTCCTCCAGCAAACCTATTTCAGGACAGGGCCAACAGGTAGGATTAGCATGAGCTGCAGCAGCTATTTCCCTTATTGACTGATCTAAGGCCTCATTAAAGGCTGAGATATAATTGTTTGGACCCACATCACAAGCATTCATTTCACCAAGAACCCCAAGCAAAGAATTCAAATGGCAGAGAACCAGTTCTCGGGTTTTTACACACTGGAGAACTGGTTGTGGTGGTGATTCACTTGCCAGCCACTTCAGTCCTCCTCTTAATTGCTCATCACTGAAAAACCCATTCAACTGGTCCATCTGCTGGTTTTTTAGGTAAACAACGCTAAAGGAATGAAGTTTTGATTTGTGGACTTCATGTAGCTCCAGTTTTTTTACTATAGTGGAAGGATCTGCATTTTCCTTGCACAGCTCACTTACGATCAAAAGGGGTAACTGAGAACCAGAAGGTACAGACATCAACAGTTTATGAAGCTGATTTTTCTGAAGAACCCATGGGATACTTTCTGACAACAGGAAGAGAACTGCACTTGCACCTGCTACTGTCTCATTAAGATTCTCAAAATTGTTGTACTTGATAACTGATAAACAACAAATAAGGTCCCCGCCTGATTCGTTAAGAAGCCAATTCCTCCAAATAGAGAGGCCTGGAGACGTTATTAGTGTATCATTTTCATCTTCTCTTGCAGGCATGAGCTTGGAAAGCAACCATGACTTAGCATTCAACTGGTCCATGCCGTTTTTTGGGTTCAGATTGTTTATATTATCCTGACAACAAATTATTACTTTCCAGCAAAGGCATCTGGCAGCTGCATTCTTTTCATGGAGAGTGGTGGCAACTACATCTGAAACATTCAGCCTTGACCATGATCTTTCCTGAGTTTGGTACCATTTCGAGACAGCACGATCAATGTTGAACTCGACTGTAGTGCTATGTTGCTAAAACAAGGAGGAACAGTAGCAAATATCAGTGAAAATAGCACATCCAATTTCAAACACACAGATAGCAAAACTCGTATGTGAGATGGCTACATTCTTGTGCAGAAAGCTGACATGCACATCTGAATGAAATGTCTCAAGGATGCAAGAAGAAATCTATTTTTCCTTTCCTCTGTTTTGCTCCCATGGAACAAGACTAGAGAAATAATTTCTCACCATCAAATAAAAAGTTAATATTATGCAATTGTATAGGGATTTGCAATAAATATTTAAGGCTGGAGTCAAAGAAAGATGCAGTATAAGTTCAAAACTATTTTGAGTTCATCTTGAAGCTTTTATCTCAGCCTTGCCAAATAATCTGATAAAATGACATTTTGTGTAAACATCAAATAAATCTAACATCTGCAAATCTTGAGATTTCAACCAAGCAATTCTGTTTTTTAGCCATGTTTCAATCAACAAAGCATTTCTGTTTTTTTAAACCATGTTTCTATCAACCAAGCAATTATGCTTGGGTGGCATTAGATTGATTTTATCTTTTTGTATGTGCATTTGTGCCTTCGTAAGAGACTAGAGAGAGGCCTCTACCATGGGATCATAAGATGTACTTGAATGTTTATCGAGGAATAGACAGAGATGCTGCCTCTTGTCTGTGGCGTTTGGTTGGGATTCAATCCATTCCAATAACTACCCTTTGTTGGAAAATTCAGGGAGGAGGTTGTCACTCTCAAATCACTCAGATTCTATTTAAAGACAAGTGAAGAAATGATTTTCTTTACTTCATTCAGCTTTCTTACACAAAATGTAGTGCTGTATTCAGAATTTATGGAACATCTAGCATGTACATAATTTAATTCCAAACTTCATCATCCCCCCTAGTCCATGAGCAAAACAATCTATGCATTCTAAGACTTTTTTTTTATTTATTTGCACCGGGTGTCCAAGTCTCTTGGAGACCCGACTAATCCCAGGGGTGCACAGGCCCTCGGCAAAGAGTTTGCCCTATGCATTCCAAGACTGATAGAATAAGTTTCTACTTCACCAGCTGAGATAATTAATGTATCGCCCAAATCAAAATGTTTTTTTTTCCAACACAAGGTTCGAAGAGATTTTTCGCACCCTTGGCCTACTTTATGGCAAACATATTTCAATCAATTCATAACTATTATGCCTATTTAAACACAGCATATGCTATAGAAGTGGAAGTGGGGAGAAGAATTACACTCAAATGGTTGGAAATTTTAGGGTATCTTATGTAGATGAAATAAGGCTTTCCGTATTCTGGTTGGATTCCAATATGATGCCCCTCCAAACAAATAAAAGCATGAGAAACCTAATAGTTCTCCCATGAAGTGATCGACCCTTAATATGAAGAAATTGGGAAAAGCTTTTTAGCAAGAAAAAAAGACCCAGTAATAGAAGCCTATGCAGCAAGAGGCTAGCCTTTTTTTAAATGACAAGGGAAATCCATAGTCGCTACTCTTTGGGTGTGCACTGGGTAAAATTCCTGCTCCTACGCAATAGCTCGCAAACCACACAGGAAAGGCGACCCGCACTAGGCAAGTCCGGTGCGATGAGCTTGACTCGGAAGGTAAACCGCTTGCTTTCGCTGGTAAGGGGTTTTGAACTAGAGACCTCCAACATGGAAGCCCCAAGCCCAAACCACTAGACCACCCCGAACAGTAGCAAGAGGCTAGCTTTTAGTAAATATCTAATCAGACTTGATCACTAATAACAGGAGTTACTGTGACTACCAGAGAGATTTAGGGGTCATTTGGTATGGTGCAGAACAATAATGCCAAGAATAACGTATCAGTAATGCTTGTGTTAGCTATGCTTGCATTAGTTATGCTGAAATAATTTCATATGCAATGTTGGGTTTGGTGTATTAAAAATAGCATGAAACACATAATTTCTTTTTTTAAAAAAAAGTTTGTTCACAAAAATATCCTCCACAATTATGATGGAAGGGATGTGGAAAAGGTTTTGAGGGACAACTGTGTTTTTAATAGAACCCATTGCTTTACTAATACTATGAATTTCATGCATTAGTTATACAAATCTTAATACAAAATAGAGTGTAAGACTAATGCTTGATTGAAAAATAGTACCAAACAAAGTACTAATAATACAAAAAGTTAATGCATGCATTTTTTCTAATATACTTTACCAAACAACCCCTCAAGAGTGTAAATTTAGAATACTGACTAACATTTAAGATTTTAAAATAATAGCTTAAATGTTATGTTGATTAATTAGTCCAAAATAAGTCAAAAATAAATTCAAACTAAAAAGATTAGTAGATGAAGCAGTTTGAATCTAAGTTGCACAGACTCTTCACCTTCGGTGTCACCCCCATGTTGACCTGACGTGTGTGGTTATCCATGCCCGATCAGGTCAACCAATTTAGGGCACTTAGATCAAAGTAGATGAAGAAATTCCAGACCGGTTTAATAAAAAAAAAGGCCAGACTAGTGCACTAAAACTCCTTCTATGTGCAGGGTCTAGGGAACGATTGAACCAAAAGAGTTTATTGTACGCAGCCTTATCAAGTCGGACAAATTCAATGATTTCGGTGATCAAAACAAAAGCTATGGTGCAAATTGAAGAAAATGGAATACCTTGAAATTTGTCACCCTTTTTCTTTCTATCTCCTTCCAAGGATCTTAATCAGTTTTTTCTTCTCGGATTTTCCACATAATATCTCATAATTAAGGGTTTAAACCGCTATTTTTAGATATTTAAATTATTTTAGCCAGGCCACCCAATCTGTATAAATATTTGGATCAATATCCTCAAATCTTAAAATTAAGATCATGAAGTATTCAACCTCTAGATTAGTACCTGTACCAGACTCCAAGCAACATGGGTTTGAATTGAGAGAGCGGAATGCTGTAAATTCATGTAACATCTTTACAATTACAATTTTCTTTTAATATGTTTAACTTGAGCCAAGGATCTATTGGAAACCATACCTATAGTCTCTACCTTCTCAAGGTAGGGTATGGTTGTGTACACACCATACCCAGACTCCACTTGTGGATTACCCAGATATGTTAATAGTTGTTGTTGTAACATCTTTAGGACTAAATAATCCGCCATTTTACCCTTTAAAATTTGAATTATTGGAATATATAGTCAGACGATATCACCTAAACTTAAAGATAAGTTTTATAAAATGGTGGTTAAATCGCCTTTGTTATATGGGGTGGAGAGCAGATCAATAAAAAACTCACATGTTCAGAAAATGCATGTCACGGAGATGAAGATGTTGAAATGGATGTGTGGACATACTAGGAGTAATAAGATTAGGAATGAGACCATCCGAGATAAATTAGAGATGGCCCCTGTGGCTGACAAAATGAGGGAAGCGAGACTGCGATGGTTTGGACATGTGTAAAGAAGAAGTACTGATGCTCCTGTTGGGAGGTGCGAGAGGTTGGATTTAGGGGGTTACATGGAGGGGTAGAGGTAGACCGAAGAAGTATTAGGGGAGGTGATCAGACAAAATATGGCGAAACTTCATCTCACCGAGAACGCGAACTTAGATAGAAAGGAGTAAGGGCCGCGTATCAGGGTAAAAGGCTAATAGGCTAGTAGGGGTAGGTTGATGTATGGCCGTGTGATATAGTAGGTTAGTAGGATAAGTCATGCCTTTATATCCTGTGTTGTCATTATCCATCTTATATTTGTTACTTTTATCGTATGTACATACTAGCATTTGCTTTTCATTATTAGTCGTTTTCCTTTTTATCTTTTCTTTTCCCTTTTTTCCATATCTAGTATCTTCGGCTTATGGGGGCTTGATTTTTGAGAGGAGGGTTTTCCAGAAACAACCTTTCTAGCTCATATATGGTAGTGGTAAGGTCTGCGTACATATTTACTCTCCCCAGACCCCACGTGTGGGATTCTACTTGGTATGTTGTTGTTGTTAGTATGATATTATGAACTGATAGAAGGAGAATTGGTCATTTTAAGAAAGACATCAAGTAATGTTAGATCACCAAAATTGGAGGCAAGTTGAGTTTTGGCCAGTGGGCACAAACAAATCCTGAAAGACCAGAAAATTCACTATTTTTCTCATGTTCTATTGAGCCAAATATCAGTTTTCACCATTACATGGAAAATAAAGCGAGAGAACAAGATGAACCAGCACTACCTGCAGCTTCAGCATCTCCAGTAAATTCCTAAGAAGAATATTGATTAATAGGTAATGGTTAATTACTGACTCACCAATTAAAGTAAATAGGGATTGTATCACTCAATACTCATAGAAGTAAATAGGGGTCAGATCACTCAATACTCTCAGGTCACAAACACTCCATAATAGTTGTTACTCAAACCCTATGTTAATTAATTAAAAAAATATCAAAATGCAACTTCATAATTCTCTGTACATAATCAGATTTTCATAATTAAACTAAGCAAAAAAATCATTTGACCTCTAACAAAATATGATACATAAAATGAACACAGTAAATTATAAACCTGACCTTCAAAATGCAAACTGTCACAAAGATTAGGACACATTAACTAGTCATCCAGACAACAAAATATAGTGCATCTGATCGGTACAGATGTATCCATTAATTTTTCAACCTTTACACTTGTATTTAAGGCCTAATAAGACTAGCTTCAACTAGAAAAGGAAAAAGGTGGATGCAATCATGACTTAGTTGCCAGCATGGATTTGGTCTAGTGGTAACAGCACAAATGTGGGTTAGGTGGACATCCTGTGTTCGAACAAACAACAGCCTAGAATTTAAGGGAGAAATATAAAAGGTTGGCCCATCAGACACCATGTTTCAAACCATGCACCACTGACCCTCGAGGATTTCTCGGTTATCATATCAGGTATGATGATTTAGTTAAACTGTTTACTGTTCATGCTGTACCTAGAAAAATAAATTAATTTTTATTACTGGATACTGATGCTGCACCAACCCTGTATCATGAGAAAGCATGGAGGAAGAAATTTAATTGGACAAATCTGGAGAAAAAGAAAGGAGATTTTCATCTCTACTTACAATTCTGTTGGGCCACATTGGAACTCCAAGAGAGAGCGCACTCAGAGCAGCTTTCGATGCTAACTGCTTCTCCGCTCGCACCTCCCTTTTCTTTGAAGAACGTCGCTTCCATTTCCTGTGAATTGACAAGGTAAGCAGAGAAACAAGGGTAAATACAAAGCGGATATGAGGTCCATGTAGAGCAAGCTGCACCTAATAATCAGTTTAAGTTTTGCCTCAGCAACTTCTTCATCATAATAACTTGCTGCTAGTTCATTAGTTTCAGCTTCCTCGCTGGTGATCACCAGTTCTTCATCTTCATTCTCTTCGTCAAACATGTGCTTCAATTCTGTGTCTTCTACGAGAGAATTAGCTGGCAAAACTGGAGATCTCCCCCTCTCATCTCTGGCAGGTATAAATTGAAGGGGCATACTTCTTGCATCAAATTGTGCAACTTCATCTTTTTTAGGCTTCCCTGAACTCCCAACTCTTGCTTCCAGCTGCACTTCGGGTTTTTCTGCACTCCGAACTCTAGCTTGTTCCTGAACCTCAGGGGAAATATGAGGAAAGAATACCGAAGGACATGGAGGAGCAAGCAGACTTGACGCTGCATGACTAGGAGAGGCCTGCAGACTTTCATATCCGATCTTCTGATAAAATTCTGTTTTAGTAATTGGAATCGCCTTTATTTCATCTTTTGGAGATGAAACAGTTTCATAATCAGGCATGTTCTCCTCGATGGACAATGAAGAATTATCAAGCTCGAGAAATTGAACAGCTGTAGGTTTTTGCTGAAGATCCTTATCCAACAGGGGTTTTGTTTCTTTCTCCAACACTGACTCAACATGCGGAACTGAAACATCCTCATATATTGTCCTTGATTTTTTTTTATGGACAAGTTTTGAGCACTTGACAGGATAGTCATTGTCAACTTCCATAAATGGACCTTCCTTCACCATATATGGTTCTTCAAACTCCTTCAATGAGAAACCATAATACTCAAGAAGGCCTTCTATGTCCTCTTCCTGATAAATATTCAGGAGCAGAAGTTACTCCACTCAAAAACTGTTATATAAGAACACAGCCAACAAAAAAATTCAAAAATTACCTCCATCCCAAGCCACTTGGCAACTTGGGCAACAGGGATGCCTTGGCTATTCTGCAGGCCAGAGTGTAAAGAAGCTAGGGCCTGGGTTCGTAACTGGAAACAACAAGGAATTGAAATGCTTGAACACAATGTAAATCTTCAAACAGGCGAAATATTTAAAATTTGCCCGTATAACTATCATCAACAGAAACAATTGCCAACATACACAAGCATAAAATCAGTGTAGCAAAGGAAAACACTTTCAAGTTCTCTATTGCCTTAAGTCACTTGTAGTGGTCCTTCCAATTTACTATGCCAAAAGAAGGCATGAATTTTTTGGTAAATAATGGCAATATTCAATCAGAATGAAATGCAGTGGAATGAATATAGAGAATTCATATAACTGAGATCCCTTCTTTCTATTTTGATTTATTTTATTTCATTCCTATTCTCCTTTCTCCGAAAAAGAGCCTAATCCGCCTGAAATTGAGGCATAATTGATTGCTTGAATTATTGAATGACAATACGGAATTGGATAGAAGGATTGATAAAGTCAATTGATGTCACTACTTAAATTAAAACACTACAGAAATGTCTGTAATACCTTTGTGAAATGAGCATGCATTAAGCAAGCTTGAAGATAGGTGGCCCTTTTTGCAAGCCGAAAGAAAGCAATAAAATTACCAGTCCTGCAGGCCCTGAAATTGTGAAAGAAAAAACATAGGTGACTTAGTGGCAAGGTAATTATAAGGTAAATTGTGAAAGAAAAAGCATTCTTAGGTGACTTAGTGGCAAGGTAATTATGAGGTCTCCTAATGATGAAATGATGTATCAACCTTGCCACATCACGGGCAAAGAGAACTTCTGGGGTTTGCCGCATATCCGGTGTCATCTTTGCTAAATCAAGCGAAAGCTCTGCAGGTTCAACCTAGCACAAAAATCATACTTCCACAAAAAGAAAAACACTCGGAAAACAAATTCAGGAATATGCTGAATCTATAGTTGACTTACTTTATAGCCTGGATGTTTATCAAGCTTTAAAAGTGCATAATAACCTCTGAATTCTTTCTCAGTTTCCACATTTATTCCTCTCTTCTGGTGGTCATCATACAATTGAAATAGTTCAACTGATGTTTTGTTCATCTGTTCAATATTGAGATGTGCATCAAATCCCTCAGAAAACCCCTCTCCTCTCGTGCATTCACATAATTCATGCATGGCAATTATATGGAGCCTTATCTGAAACAAAAATGATAGGCAATAAAATTATAATTTATTTCAAAACTGAGTAACATCACTAAAATCAACAAGATCATTTAGGTGTGTTGTTTTGTGCGAGATTAAGAAACAAGCTTCGGACGAAAAATGCTACTGCAAGGAACCATAGCTCCTTCATACTCAAGTCCAACACGGTAACCTATCTGTAAATTAAGCTAATTAAAAATCAAAATATGCCCATTGGTAGAATCAAGAGAACATAATACTATATGCTAAACTATATAACCATAGTACTTTATTACAACAATACATCCCTCGTATGGTTTGTCAGTATAATGCAATGATTAATTATAAACCAAATTGACCTTTGCAAATAAGCAGAGGCCAAATCTTGTCCATCCCATTTTCCAGATAGAGCGTGTTGATATTTTATGCTCAGAAAATATGACTAATTTATGCTTACCTTAAAAACTTACAAGCTTATAAGTTAACCCATCAGTATCATGATGTGTATCTCAACATCAGGATGAGTTTAAATGATTCACATATAAAAGCCTTTGAAAAGTTGATAGAAGTTTCACATAAAAAAGCCTTCCGGAAGGATAGATAATGATAAGCCAAAGATGCTTGGGAAATATATATATATATATATATATATATATATATATATATATATCAAAATAAACATGGACAATAATATCAACCATCTGCTCCAGCATATTAATAGCTTCACGGTTGAAAATATGTTGCATCCTCAAATCCATACGGATTGCACGCATCCTGTCCCATAAGAAGTTATACAGGCGAAGAAAGCTTTCTCCGTAAGGCTGCTCCAGCAAATTCAAAAGATAATCCATGGTCTTCTGTAAGATTGGCATTGGACGTATGAGCAGAGCTTCCCTTTCAGCTGTCCTGGTGTACTGAAAAGAATCATTTGGCGATGTTCATTAATTCATTCTTTTTAGGCTCTAAACTTCTAACTTTTTCAATTATCTTAAATGAGAATAATACTCGAGAGTTCCCAGTAAAGACCTTTTTGACAGCAAGCAATTTACTGGTTTGGTTTCTGTCTCCATCCAAGCGCTCATATTGGTCAAGATCTCCTTTCCTTTCTCGCTCTGCTCTTTCTGATTCTGCAACAGGAAATAATTCAGGAACAAGTTTGACATCTTGTGAGGAACATATTACCTGAACAAATTAAACTTTACTCTTGAGTTTGACACATGAACCAGAAGCTAACTTCTGCTCTAGACCAATAAAAGATCCAGAAAGGATTTTTGGAGGTCACTAGCTTCCAGTTTCTCAAAGAGGGCCACCTACAATCCAGGAATACTTATTGTAGTTACGAGGACAACATCGTCATGTTCATGGCACGATCACTGGCACCAGCACTGTATCTGGAAGTTCCGGTGAGAGAGTGACGGTGTTTGAGTCAAAAAGACGGATAAAAGGATTAAACTAAGGATTGGGGATATAGGGTTTATTTTGTAATTTAGAGATGGTGGAGGGGATGGAATTGACATATCAGAAGACTATATAATAGTAGAGAGTCAATAGTGGTTGAGTTCAGCACATAAATTCGGGAAGATTGAAGGGGAAGAAACAGGAAAGGAAAGAGAGTTTCGGTTGATAAAACTTTGACTACTTTTGTTTAATACGACAATCCAGAAGGTTTACAATTGTCACAAAAGAGGGCTTTCAGTTTCTCTGTCAACAAGAAAATGATTTACAATACAATAAGCTAAACCACAATCAGTACCAAAAGAAATAATTTAAGCCACAACATACATCCTTAGAACTCAGGTTTCCCTACGAACAAAGCCAATTACCTTCAAGAACTGCACCACTTTCTCTTGCCTCTAGTAATCACTTAATGGATTAGAGACAAGAGCAGTTTAACTTCCAACTATTTTACTTCTCTTCCTTTTTTATTTTATTTTTCTTTTGCTTTTTGAGGGGTTAATAACAACTTTTCTTTTTTCACCTGTAACTACTCTCCTTTCCCTTTCAATCAATAAAATTCCTCGCATATCCTTCCCATCACTGGTCTAGCTTAACTGCAGCAATCAGAAGTGCAATTACCCTTTGCTGGCATAACTTATTTAATTCTTTCTGAATTGTCCCGTGAAAAGGCAGGACATTTCCAGTAAAATTGAAGATGGAAGCTGAGAAGAGAGGAGAAGAGAAGGCAAAGCAGCAGAGGTTTATAAGAGTGAAAAAAGTCCCTGTTAATCTGCATGTTATGTCATTCTCACCAATAACTAAATCCAAAGGAGAAGGGGGAAATATACGAGAGATTCACTAGGTAAAAGCTGGGTTTTTTACTTTGAGATCACATGATCACGCGAGCCATTGACATAAATGGACAGGTTAACTCATCATGGCAGTATCACAGCTTTCAATAAGTGTGATAGATAAGATGAAAAATTAGATAACATACCTGGACACATATCAGGACATGACCCAATTATGACACCAGAAGACTCCGATCCTTGATAATCAGATAGCAGATTGCCATCTGAGAAATCATAAGTTGAATCTACACTATCTTCCGCAGAAAATTTTGGTCTGTCAAGAACAGATTGACACTGACTCATTGAAGGACCCTTCTGAGGAATACTAGTATCATCTCGCACATTTTGTTGGCTTAGATCATCCTTAAAACGAGCTAAGCGCTTTGCCTTGGCCTCGGTTTCTCTGTCAACAAGAAAAGGATTTACAAAATAATAATCTGGTAATAATGAGATGCAAATCTGTATAATTTCTTACCGTTGAACATCATCATCCGCATGATTTGAATCATATTGAAGAACTTGATCAAATGAAGGTATGGAAGGAAACTTGGTCCTTTTGGGAACTGGAAAGTTCAATGGCTTACTCAGATCAACTTCAACGTTGACACTATATCTAGACATTGAGGATTGAGGAGCTACAGAGTCAGGGGGGGCATTTGACCTCAATTTGGAAGGAGAGGTAGACGGCCTGAGTAGACATTTGAGAACAGCAGGAAATTAACAGCCGAAAGGTTTTTTCTTCAAATTCAAATTTATAGCACCTTTTTTCCACTACTCTCAATAACAAGAGTTCTCCTGAGACCACTTGATCTTCTTAGTTTGAGCCAATACCAACTCAATTTGTGCTGTAATGTAATAGCTTATGGAAAATGTATATAAAATCTTGTGGTCAAAAACACAATTTCATGATTTCATCGGCTTCTTATCAAAGTCTTCTTCAGTTGCCAAACTAGAAGCAATCTAGATCCTCATCAACCAAGATGAACGGTGGAAAACACAATTTCTTAGTGCGCATATAAGTCGTTGTGCCAGTTCTATGTGACTTGCACAAACAAAGAACTTCAATATATGTTGAGCATAAATTACTATTATTGATCACCACTCTCAAAAGGTTCAGTTTGACTTTCAGGTTTGCATTCAGCTAACTATCAAGCAGAGTTTGTTTCATTCATATTCTCTATTAATGCAAGGATCTATAGTAAACATGAAATTCATTTTTCTTCTATATTCTTGTTTCTGTTGAAATCAACAAGTTCTATAAGCAAAAGGCTCCCCTGATAAATGCCTGACAGAAAAAACTAAAGAAAATTTACAGCCATACAGGGCAGGCTCCCAATGATAATTGCTAAACATAAGAAAGAAATCTACAGCATAGGTAGCTATAATGATACAACAACAACAACATTACCCCATTGCCTCAAAGGCTCCCGCCCATTGCGGGGTAAGGGGGGTCGGATGTACACAGCCTGACCCCTATGTTTAAAACATAGATCGACTGTTTCCGGATGACCCATGATGAGCGTCGAAAGTTGCATTGACTAACTGCTACTTCACAATGGAAAGAAGCGCAGACAGTTTAAAGAGTCATTTTGCTTTATTCCATCATACCCCAAAGCCAAAAAATAGTAAATCTTTGGCCCCAAATCTTTGGTTCCTACAAAAACCTTTTCAGGAAATATAGTTTGAATAAGCAAAAAAGACGACATCCTGCACATTTCAAGCAAGCCTTTTCATTGACATTCTATGTGCTTGTTAAAAGAAAGATACACAAAATTGGCAGTCAGGATTTTTCTGTCGTACCTTTTGGATTCACGTAGACCAAAAGCTGATTTTTCAAAAGAAGCCATGTTAGGAGGTGAATGAGGGGGGTACCTCGTTCTTTTTGAGACTTGATCTGTATGCTTCACTGGAATCTGTCTTCCAGGGTCATCATTTGTTGGAATCGACGGCAGCCTTTGGTGAGGTAATTGGATTGGAAAGTTTTGAAACGACTGGGATGAGTTTCCCCGCATCTGAGGGGGCAGCAAAGGCCTTCATGACAAACCCATAGTAAAATAGAGTTAGAAACTTCCATCTGAAGAATTGCCTACCAGCAACCAGCTACAAGTGGTAAATTGTATTCGATTTCAAATTGCTACATTTGCACCCAAAGGTGTGGCCTAGTGGTCAACGAAGTGGTTGAGAGCCATGAGTTCTCAAGTTCAAATCCCAATATAGACAAAAAACACTAGGTGATTCTTTCCATCTGTCCTATCCTTGGTGGACAGAGTTACCAGGTACATGATGCTGGTGGGAGGTGGCAATTATCCAGTGGAATTAATTGAGGTGTGCGGATACCAGGATCATCAAAAAAGAAACATAGGTTTTGGGACAATAGATGTAGCTTTAATTTTTAAAATTTCGTAACATAGTACTACAATAAGGATGAGAAATCGTCAACTAAAATGATTAAACAGGAAAAAATATTGCATGGGATATAACTATTAGCAGGACTTCATGAGGGGATCAAAAGATGTGTCTAATCAGCCACTTTAGGATTTGAAAAAAGAATAGCCAAGGAGTACACCAAGCACTCCAATAAAATATCTTTCAATATACTTGTCAGATAGAATACCAAATCATCAGAATCCACTGCACCCAGCCTTGACAACAGACAAATACTTCTTGCCAAAAATTGCAAAAATGAAATTGCTTGCATCGACTTTACAAGCTACTTCATAGTTGCAGAACATCGGCCAAGAATAAGATAATGAAAAATTGATGGGGAAGAACAAAAACAGACACTAAATTGAACACATGCATGATCCTACAAGATATTCAGTGAGAGAGGTAACAAATTATTAATCAAATATAAAAAACAAATTTCCTCATGCAAGAGCCTTTCTGAGCTTGCCAGATGTTCAACGTAACAAGACTGTCCAATAAACAGAAACCATGCAAATCTCAATGACAACTAGGATGATTCACAACCAGCACTTCAATCATCAGATAGTTCACTTCAAAGACTACTAAAATAAGACTTCTTTATCCAAAAGCCACAAGACAAATCAGATTTTCTTTATTTCATCAAGATATCTACACTGTGAGTTGCTCGATTAAAAAAATAAAGATTTACACGTGTAGCAAGTAGTGGCATGCAACCTGGTATCTTTGTTGAGCTGAGAGCCATGAGCTAGGGAGATCTATGAGATAGGCAAACAATATTAAGTTTTGAGATTAAGAAACATATGCAAGAACCAGTTATTAAACATGCCTCAAATAAGGATTGGTATTGTTTAATACAAGGATTACTGAAGAACCAATTCTTTAACATGTCTACTGCAAGAGCTGTAAGTACAGAAGTAGCAATGGAACCAAGTCCTTCAGCTACACAGTCAAATGGAAAAAGACTGTTGATCAAGCGCCAAAGTAGATTTCAAGTGCATTGAAGGATTCCTTGGGTAATTCGGATTACAGCTAATACTATGGAGCAAGGAATAAGAAAGAATTACGGAAAAATTTGCACATATGGAATGAGTTCTGGAAATAGGAGAAAATAAAAGGAGGCCAACGAGTGTGGAGGAGGAAAAACCAAATCAAACTTGAATTAAGTTCTTGGATTCTTAAACCAATCCATGTCAAATTAGGAGAACTAGAATCGGTCATCCTCCTCTTACATAAAGCATAACATCACATTGATGTTGCTGAAGACAAGATACTCTTAACTGCACAAACAAAAAGAGATTACTTTATCACAGGATCTTCAACTTGGGAGAGAGTCATGGCAACAATAAAAGAACCTGTCCAGATCAAATTTTATCATTACAATTCCTACTGTCCAGTTTGATTCTTTGGACGCAAATTGTAACTGCTATATTCCTAGTGAATTCATATTAGGTGTTCGAGTTGTAAGAGCTTTATTGACTTGGTAGAGTTTTGAAAGATATAGCTACAACTAGGGAGAATTGTAGAAGGAGAAGGTACTACGAGGTATTCCCTTGGTTATAGACTTGTAACCTAAAATAGTTGCTCAATTTAGTGGTAATTTGAGGGAAAAGCCTATGGGGTACGCATGGTTTTTGACTCCGGGAGCGAGGAGTTTGCCATGTAAAACTCCTTGTGCTAATTTATTAGTCTGCATTTACTTCTTGCATAGTTACTAAAGAAGTGGTAAGATCTGCGTATATTTTACCCTCCCCAGACCCTACTTGCAGGATTCCACTGGGTATGTCGTTGTTGTTGTTTATAGTTACTAATGACCCTGGTTCTGTCGTACATAGGTGGCAACATGGGATGCTTATCTGACAGCAAATACTTTGTAAAGGGAAAATCCAGGGGAAGGTACTTATGAGAAAAGGTCCAAGAAAGGACGTCAATACTCAGCTACTTCCCTGGCAAGTTGCTAACCAAGTGCTCACCTATGTCTGAACATGTTTCGGGTTAAATTCATCATGCCCACTTGTGGAATGGAATTGCTACGAACCATGAAAGAGGGAACGTGTACTGATGGAACTTGTTTTGGGTTGACTATTCCATGTTCTAACATGCATGGAATTTCTGTTATGTAGGAAATCAAGGAAAGGTGTATCTAGTCCGCAACGAAGCAAAAACTTTGAAGGGATAGAGAACTTCTCATATTAAACTTCTGTTTTACTTATTCATACATTTTACATGTTAATTCCAATGTATAGAGACTGGTTGTTCTGTATGGATAATTGCATTTTTGTTAAGGAATTACGTTGTACCAAGTTTTCCCTTTTCTCATTATCAAAATTCACAAGTATAACAACAATAACATACCCAGTGAAATCCCACAAGTGGGGTCTGGGGAGGGTAGAATGTACGCAGACCTTACCACTACCTCATAGAAGTAGAGAGACTGTTTCCTGGAAAATTCACAAGTATAAAGAGCTCTAAAAACTAAAAAGAAAAATATGGATACATTCAACAGCTTTTAAAGAAGAATATATAATATTGCAAATTATTTGGCCTCTGATCCCTCATAGTGTCAAAGACAGTGTTTTGGACGACGAAAGGCGAAAAAAGCGACAAGGGTCTACCTCGCCATGAGGCGATGTGATCGGCGAGGCACTCGCCTTTTTGAAATACAACAGCAATTAATACCAAAAAATAAAATATTTAATTGCATATATAAATAAACGAAATCTCAATCTCAATCACATATAAGCAAATATTTTCAATTCAAAAATTGAACATAGATAATAGATACGAAAAGTCTAGAACTTGAATGAGAAAAAAACAAAATCAAAGTCAATAGTAAGGAAAAAATAGAGGTAGAAGTAACTCTAAAGTCTGAAGAGGAAGGATAAAAAAGAAACACAGGGTGATGAAATTTGAAGAAGAAAAGAAGAAATATGTATTTGTTGGACTTTGGAGTCCCCAAAAAAGTTTGGCCGGTTGCTGGAGAAGTCTAGTCGGGTTATTTGGTTGGAGTCACAGTCTAAGTCTACTAGTGCAACTGTTCAAATTTGAAAAAAAAACCCTAAAATTACCTTTTAACTTTTAAAACCGCTAAATTAGTCGCTTTTTTTATAGAAAATACAAAAGGCGAAACCTTTCTCACCTCTGTCGCCTCTCGCCTTTGTCTCCATTGTCGTTATGGTGTCGCCTTTTGAAGATTGTCTCGCCACAAAGCTAAAAGGCGAGGAAGGGTCGCCTTGCCTCGCCTCTCGCCATTGGCGACAAGGCGATCATTTTCACAACACTGGTCAAAGAATCCAAAATATTTTGTATTTCTCTATCAGGCAGTAGTCCCTTTCTCTTTCAAATATGAGACACGTTAGTGAAGCTAATAAAAGGATCACATCCTCTCTTCTGAATGATTTTATGCTAATTCCATCTCAAACAGAAATGCTTTGTAACAACAGAAAGAATCTATGATCACAGATGCTTCCCTCAGCTTAGAGGATGATCAGTTGATCACAATTCTCAAGATAAGAATGGGCGAATGTACTGCATATAAGAGTTGATATCTTCTCATAGGCATAACCAATGCTTCAACTAGCAAAGGATGTCTACATCAGGACCACTTTGATCAGGTACTAGTTAAGACAACACCCAAACCTCCACTTCTTCTTACTGATAGCAATTCTATTTGTCAACAAAAAAATCTGGACACTGAAACTATGTTTGGACATGAATCTCACTTGGAAAAAGTTGAATTTTATAAGTGAAAATCATTATTTCATTTTAAATAAATTATATATTATATAAATCATATAATAGTATTTAGTATTTTGGGGACCTAAAGCAAGTGTTTTACTTTCTTTAGGCTTGGCACTACCTTAGGGTAGTGTCTTACTTGCATACTAGAAAATCAAGATGTTGTAAGCTAGGTAAGTATAGACTTGCTGCAAATGCCTTCTTAAAGTTTACTAAACATTAAGGTCTACATATCTGTTCATACTTCATCATTCAGCAACTTATACTCAACCATACATGAATTTATAACTTAAGTGATCACAACATTCTAAGTTCAAGGGTGTAATACACCGTAAGTCGGAAAGTAGAAAAATGGAAGAGAAGTGCAAAACTGAAATCTGGTGCCAGGGACTGCGAGACTAATCTACAGCTCGTAGATGCTTCTACGGGTTATGGACAGGGTCTCGTAGATGACCCTGAAACTTGGTAAAATTCTAGAGTTTTAGGTAGAAAGTACGAAAGGGTTGCACGAGTCGTGGTTATGTTTCGTAGATGAGATTTAGAAAGGGTGAATTTTGGGTTCTACAGGGCAAGACCCACTTATGGGTCATGATTGGCTTTACGCGTCATAAAGAGGTCTTGTGGTTGGGATCCTGAAAACTAGAATTTTCACTGCTAAGTATGGGATGGTTTTACGAGGGGTGTCTACGGACCGTACATGGAACCACGGACGCAGAAAGAGGTTCGTGGTTCAAGTTCAGAGACCCTTATTTCCACCCTGATTTCTACGAATGGACTCTACGACCTGTAAATGGAACTATGGACCGTAGATGAGTCTCGTGGACTTTGTCCGAAGGAAAATCATTGAGGACATTTTTTACTTTTCCTCCTACCCTAAGCCGTAAAATACGTCGTTTTGACCCTAAAAGAGACCTTATAATCGTTTTGACTCTATCTCTCACCTCATTCTCACACTCCTCAACTAAAATTCCAAAATACTCTCTAAGTTCATCTCCTCTAAGGATCCTCCATCCAAGCAAGCTAGGGTTTCCAATTTCCTCCATCAATCTTCAAGGTTTTCTCAACAATCAACCCAAGGTATGTGGATTTCATCCATGGAGTCCTCTTTCACTCGTGGAGCCCAAGAAATTTCTTCAATTTCCAATTGATTTGGATTACGAATTTTCATGAGTTTTGTGATTACATGGATTTACACAAATTATGATTCTTCTATGTATACTTCAATTGCATGGTTCCAATGATCACAAGTTGATTTCCCCAAGTTCTTACCTAGGGTTCATAATTTCTAATGTGGGTCTTTTCAATTATGACTTGTTATAAATCTTCATGATTCGGTACAACTTCATTGAATTGCATGTTTTAAAGTTTTGTTGATATTGAACCCACATAATTTACCTTAGTTTGCAATGACCGATGATCAAGTATGACTAAGGGCTTCACTCATGTTCATGATTTACACAAGTTTATGCAAGTCCCTTAGAAGAAACTAAAACGGTGAAAGTACTTCTCACCTAATCATAGACTCTATGTGTGAAAGGGCGATGCTCACATAAATGAATCAAAGGTTTTTATGAGTTACTCCTATTATGATGATTCTATGGGTTCAAGCTTGTGATTATGTTATGTACCATTGACTTATAGTTTTATTATTCTATTGGGATTGGACTTAGCAACAAGAAGGCTTGAGGTGGGGTTCAATCCGAAGAACGTTAAGGTTATCCTCCCAAGAAATCCTAGTAGCAACCTCTTGTCTAAAATTATGTTCCACCATAGGTTGCTAGGCAGCCTCTTGTCTAAAACTATGTACCACCATAGGTTGTTTTATACGCCTAGCTAGTGAATCCACAAATAGCTTAATGAATGAATGATGAAAGTGCCATGATGGAGTCTAACTTGGCAAGCAGTCTCCTCCTTTGTCATTGTGAGGGTTACATTGAATTCCATATAGTAGCTCACACGGTCTTATTGTCGGTTAAGGTCTACATCTGACAAAAGACCAAGTTTACTTTCAAGGCTTTACTTATGATTTGATGCATTAACTACATGATATTACTTATGTCTATTCCATGTTTTACCTCATGATTTCATTGTAGTCTTCCATCTTATGCCTCATGCTTTACTATACTTATGATAATTCATGCATGTACTCACATACTTAATACATTTAAAGGTACTAACGCATACATCTTGTGCCTACATTATCTCACAATGTAGGTTCGGATGATCTTTCTATCCCTCATCCACGTGGCTAGAGTTCGCTACATACTTGATTGGTAAGTCCTCATGGTTCAAAGGCTACCCATTGAATTCATGTTTTTGGTTACTTCCAGACCAATGTTGTTATTTTGAGACATTTTATTTCTTTAATGGGGGTGAGCTAGGGGCATGTTCTAGCCCCCACCTATAGTATAATGGAAGCATGTTTTCGACGATAATATGTAATCCCGTTTAACCGGGAATATAATTTACTTCTCTTCTATCCTAGACTACATGTTGAGACTTATATTCCACTTTATGCTTAGTATTGCTTTATTTACCTATGAATGCTCATGAATAGTATACTAGATGGCTTGGTTGGGGTCCTTCGAGGTCCAGATCGCCGTGTCACACCTAGGGCCTGGCTTGGTCGTGACAGAGGGACGGAGAGAGCGAAGACGTTTTGACATCCCACAAGTTAGAATAGATAGCAATCATGAGAAGACATCCCCGATTTGAATTCAATTAATGTACATCAAACACTAGGGGATTCTTTGATGGATGGTTAGAGTTGTTAGGTATTAATAATGCAAAGATTAGTTATGGACAAATTTAGAGGGCGTTTGGATTGGCTTTTTTAAAAATAGCTTACAAGCTAAAAGCCATAAGTTGGTATCAAGCACTTTTAGTCAATACAAACACCCCTCTTCGACTATCACTTGAGCACTATATGCATATTCTAAAAAATTGAGATAATTTAGAAAAGACACCAAGAGAGAGAGGGGGGGGGGGGTCATTTAAGCCAAACTAACAACTGAGCTCCACCAAGAGGAGGAATTTTGCCATCTATGTGAAGATTGTTCTGAAAAGCCAATTGAGATGACCTTGTACTCTTGGGAACAAATGGAGTCGCGTTCCGAAGCAATGGAGATGATTGATTTTGTTGGGAAACAAAGGAACCATGATCACTGTATATCAAATCTGAACTACTACCAAAAAGGATGGGAGGAATTAGATAGCTCAAAGTGCATTTTAAGTGAAAACGTTTTTACAAATCCACAATGTAACCCACTAACAAACAACTCTATTTTTATTTTTTTTAAAACTAGTAATCTGTATTCCTCAAACATTAAGGGCTATGCTGGCCATCTTCAACAAATAGTAACAGAGAAGGAAGGAAAATAAACACCACTACTTACAAAGAATCTATGAAATCCGCTAACTGGATTTCCTCTTCTATATTTTGTTCTTTACACCAAAAACCTAAGGAAGTAATTACTTTCAATTTAATCTTCAGTATTGAGCATTCTTTTCCTTTAAAATTCTTTGATTCCTTTTCTTCCAAATATTCAACCAGATACAAGCAGGTATCCTCTTCCACCACTTCTTTTGACTCTTGTTGTCTCCCCTTCTGATCTAACAGTTCAATAAGTCTGATGTGTGTTCGGGCATACACCAGTTTTGGCTAGCTAAATTGAAGAATAAAGCCCACACTTGTTACTTTGCAATGCAAAAATAAATGTTTGTTGGTTTCTGGTGCCTCTATACATAGTAAGCATCCAGAGGTTATGTTGATGCCCCTTTTCTGTAATGCTTCATGAGTCGAACATGCTCTCCTAGCGACCAACCAGACAAAACACTTCATTTTATTGGAAGCCACACTCTTCCAAACAACACTCCATGCCCTCTCATCCTTCCTCCAATTATGGATAGACCCCACTTATACAATCTATTGACAGAGAATCTTCCATCTGGGTGTTGTCTCCATAATAATCTGTTTGTTTCCAAATTAGTGCCCGGAAAACCTTCTATCATATTCAGTAGTTCAATTACCCCGTCTATCTCCCAGTCATTTAATAACCTTTTAAATACCAAACTCCACCCTTGTTGAGACCACAACTCACTCATTTTGCTATTCGGATGCACACTGATAGAATAAAGCGGAGGAAACAAACTCTGAAGAGATCCTTGACCAGTCCAGTCTTCTTTCCAAAATAAAACCTTATCGCCTGTCTCAACTTTAACTTTTGTATTAACTTGTCGAGCCGGCCAAAAGCTTCTGATAGTCCTCCAAACTCCAAGTCCATAAGTGGTTGTTACTTCACTTGAACACCATTGCCCTTCTTGGTCAAATTTGTGTTGTATCACCTCTTCCCATAGTGCATGCTCCTCTTGATTGTACCTCCACAGCCACTTGCTTAGCATACTTTTGTTCTGTAACTTGAGCTTCCTTACTCCCAAACCCCCATAATTACTCCCTTGTTGAACTTTTTCCCATTTTACTAAATTGAAACTGTTCTCAATTTTATTTCCTTGCCAGAGGAAATTCCTTCTCAAAGCATCTAGAATTAAATCACCTCACCGGGTATAGGGAAAAGGGACATCACATTAGTTGGTAGAGAATCTAGCACAGAGTTTATCAAAGTGACTCTACCTCCCAATGAAAGGTATTGAGACTTTCGAAGTGCCAACTTCCTCTCAGTTTTCTCAATAATTTCATCCCAAATAGCAACTGCTTTACGTTTTGCCCCCAATGGCATGCCTAGATAGCCTATTGGTAGCTTCTCTACCTTGCACCTCAAGATGTTTGCTAGTATTTGTATCAATTGAACTTCTTTTACACGAAAGATACTGCTTTTTTCCAATTAACCTTGAGTCCAGAACAAGCCTCAAAAACTACCAGAATCACCCTTAAAGAACACAATTGTTCTCGGTTTGCTTCACAGAACACTATTGCATCATCAGTATACAGTAAATGGGTCAACTCCATATTCTCATTTGCCCTGTTTCTTACATTGAAGCCCCTGATCCAAATATTTTGCAAATCTTTCCTCGTTAAACAGTCCAAACCCTCCATAGCTATAATAAAAAGGAATGGAGATAGAGGACCCCCCTGTCTAAGTCCTCTTCTGCTGGGAAAAAGCCTGCAGGTTCTCTATTAACAAGGATTAAGAACCTGGTGGTTTTTATACAGAAGTCTATCTAGCCAACCCATCTATTTCCAAACCCCATCTGTCTAAGAGTGTCAATCAAGAACTTCCCAATTTAAATGGTCATAAGCTTTCTCAATATCAAGCTTACATAACCCCGTACATCACCTCTAGTTTTAGTGTCAGTACACTCACTAGCAATCAAAGCAGCATCCATTATCTGTCTACCTTTAATGAAGGCCATCTGATGCTTGTTCACTAGCTTACTTATCACCCTCTTCAATCTCTCTGCTAGAACCTTGGCTATGATTTTGTACACTGTTGTGATCAAACTGATTGGTCTAAAATCTCTCAAATAATTTGCCCCCGCCTTCTTAATCAAAACCACAAAAGTAACATTAAAAAAAATTTCAAATTTTTGATGAGTGTGGAAGTTGTGGAAGGTCAACATTAAGTCCTCCTTTACCGTGACCCTAGAAAGTTTGCCAAAAAAAAAAAAAATTGTGTAACCATCTGGGCCAGGTGCCTTGTCTACTGCACATATTTTGATCCCTTCTAACACCTGTTCCTCTTCAAACCTTCTTGTAAGCCATTATTGCTCCTCCATAGTAATAGTTTGAACACCAAAAATATTCGAATCCAATTGCCAATTTTCAGATTCTTTGTAAAGGTTTTGATACAAATCTATAATAGACCTCTTAATTTCCATAGAATCAGAGGACATAACCCCATCGATCATCAAAGAATCTATAGTGTTGATTCTCTTATGCGTAGCAGCCATTCTGTGGAAATACTTTGTTTTCTTGTCACCCTATTTGATCCACTGAATTCTGGATCTCTTTCTCCAATGGATTTCTTTATTTCTGACCACTTCTTCATACACCATGGTCCATTTTGCTTTCATCGGTAACTCATCATTGGTTAGTGGTCTAGCCTCTTGTTTGTTCAAGAAGTTGATCCTTTATAGCCGTCCAATTACCTTTATTCTCCTTACTCCATTCTTTGAGTTTTACTGACAAAAGACTCAATTTTGTTGCTAACTTAAAGTCCACTCTTCCTGTCACATTTTAAAGAATTCTACCGGTCTTGAACTTTAGATTTAAACCCCTCCACATTCAACCACCATTTCTCAAACTTGAAATATGCTCTCTTGAAGACCTCATCACCACATGACAACAAAATTGGGTTACGGTCAGGAACCCAAACTGGGTAAGGAATTCTATCTGATTTGATTAAACATTTCGTCCCAAGGAAATGAATACAAGAATTTGTGAATCCTTGATGCATTTCTATGATCTGGCCCTCCTATCCAAGTTTAAGATTCCCCAAATAAAGGGGGTCTACTAGCTCGAGTTCATTGAAACAACCAGAGAAGTCTGTCATTGCTCTTGAAAGTCTGGTACAATTAGTCTTTTCTGAAGGAGATCTATTAGTACTGAAATCGCCACAAACCACCCAGGGTCCTTCACAAAAGCTCCTCATTGCATCTAATTCTTTCCACAACTCCTTCCTTCATTTCTATCACAGGAAGTATATACTGCTCCAAGAAACCAAGTGAAATCAACATTAATACCACTCAACTTGCAAGTGATCATCTGATTTCCACTCTCCACCATCTCCCCTTCCAATGCCTTTTATCCCACAAAATAATTATCCCCCCTTTACTACCTAATGCCTCCACCCAGATTCCCCCCATCCATCTATTACCCCCTAACTGTTGAATATAATCTCCTACTGCTCCCTTTAATTTTGTCTCCACCAAAACTATAATATCTACTCCTCCTTGTTGTACTCTGCTCCCCACCAAATTTCTCTTGTCCTCCCTGTTAAGACCCCTCAAATTCCATGATAGGATATTGAGCTTCATTTTAACTGGGGAGATCAGTTTCCTCCCCCTGCTTTTTGATTCACTCCTTGGCTCCCCTTCTCTGAATTTTACATAAAAAAGAAGTTCCTTAGTTCCTTAATGATTATTGAGTTGTTTAGGACAAATATTACTCATGAAAAGTTACACCAAGAATCAAAATCGAATGTTTCAAATAATGGAGAACAGTGTTTTTGTGGGAAAAAAGCAAGGAAATAAAAATATATCTTCCCCTCATGGTCCTGGAGGCTCCAAGAATTTCTGCATTAGAAGAAAATGAAATACGTGGCCCAGTACTTCTCAAATCTTGAACTTGGGAACCTCTACCACTAGCAGAGAAGGCACTTTCAGGATATATTGAAGTTAAAGGTGGCACTACTTTGAGAGACTGTTGGTTCGCTTGGGTGTCATAATCATGGTAGATGTACTTTTGCCCATTAACCCATTTAGAAAGAATCTCAGTGGGTCTACAGGTTGATAAATCAAAAATATTCAGTTAGCCTCAACATGTACAATATAATCTCTGAAAACCATGTGAAGCCTTATCATAAAGTTTTCAGCAATAGAGTGTTTCAATTTACTATTGCGAAATCACCCAAATGAGCTAATGGCAGAATGTCCAAGCAACTAGTTAACTGTTACTTGTTCAAACAGTAGTTCACTATTACTCACTACTATCATAACTTTTTATAACATCGAGAACATAATTGGACTTGAAGCTAGACTATTTGACAAGTAATATTTTTGTCTTACAACATTTGGTTATCAGAAGCATCAAAATTGTTTCTAAAAACCTAATATGTTAATTGTAGGAGAAGAAAAAACAAGGAAGAAGATAGTACCTGGATGATGAAGGAAAGGAAGGAGGGGAAGGAGTGCGGGAGAAATTCCCAAAAGGAGTTTGCGCTTTTGGAGGGCCAATGGGGCCTGTATTCTTCCCGAATCCCTGAAACGCCATTCAAGCTTATACAACAAGAACTAGTTTAGTGTATGGCTTTGCACACATGTAACACATCAATTTTAAAAAATTATATAAAATGAACAAAAAAAATACTACATGTGTAACCCACATAATTGATTACACAACTTTAAAACATTACATAAATATTATTAAGCAAGAAAATGAACAAAAAAATACTACATGTGCAACCCACATAATTGATTACACAACTTTAAAACATTACATAAATATTATTAAGCAATATATTTGAGTTACAACTTACAAAATAAATACCAAGAAGTTTAAGCTTCTAAAAATGATCAATGTTGATTCAATTTAGCTATTTAATAAAGGGATAATAGTACTTTCTAGGAAAAAAAATTATAGATGAATTCTTACACGCAAGTAGTTGTTTTGTGCTACTACACTACTTTCCAACAACATACCCAATGGAATCCCACAAGTGGGGTCTGGGGAGAGTAGAATGTACGCAGATCTTACCACTACCTCATGAGGTAGAGAGGTTGTTTTCCGGGAACCCTCGTCTCAAAAACCCATAAGCAGAATAAACTAGACATGGAAAAAAGGGGAAAGGAAAAGAAAAAGAAACAGAAAGGATGACTAACAACGAAAAGCCCACGATAACATCAACATATATAAGATGGATAAAGACAATACAGGATATAAAACACGACTAATCCTACTACCCTACTATATCCCAAGGCCAGATCCACCTAACCCTACCAACCTATTAGCCTGCTACTCTAATTCGCGACCTCCACTCCTTTCTATCTAAGGTCATGTCCTCGGTGAGATCAAGTTTCGTCATATCTTGTTTGATCACCTCCCCCCAATACTTCTTTGGTCTACATCTACTCCTCCTTGTAACTCCCAAATCCAACCTCTTGCACCTCCTAACAGGAGCATCGATACTCCTTCTCTGCACATATTCAAACCATAGCAATCTCGCTTCCCTCATCTTATCAGCCACAGGGGTCACCTCTAGCTTCTCCCGAATGGCCTCATTCCTAATTTTATCACTCCTGGTATGACCACACATCCATCTCAACATCCTTATCTCTGCGGCATGCATCTTCTGAACATATGCATTTTTTATTGGCCAACACTCCGCCCCCTACAGCAACGTGGTCTAACCACCATTCTGTAAAACTGACCTTTGAATTTAGGTGGTATTTTCTTATCACACAATATTACAGAGGCAAGCCTCCATTTTGAACATGCTACCCCAATACAATGTGTGACATCATCGTTGATATCACCACTACTCTGGATGATGGACCCAAGATACTTAAAGTTTTCTCTCTTGAAGATAGGTTGAGGAGCAAGCCTCACATCCATGTCTGCTTCATCCCTCACAACACTGAATTTGCACTCCAAGTATTCTGTTTTGGTCCTGCTCAATTTGAACCCTTTGGACTCCAAGTTGTGTCTCCAAACCTCCAACCTATCATTAACTTTAGTCTGAGCCTCATCAATTAGTACCATATAGAGCTGTTTATTAGTGGTTACGGTGTGGATTTAACACTCAAAATACACTTTGAACTATCTAACTCTTCCCACCTTTTTTGGTAGTCGTTCAAAATTTGATATTCAGTTATCAGAGCCCCTTTGTTTCCCAGCAAAATCAATCATCTCCATTGCTTCAGAACGAGAGTCCATTGGTTCCCAAGAGTACAAGGTCACCTCCATTGGCTCTTCAGAACAATCTTCACATAGATGGAAAAATTCCTCTCCCTCTCTCCCTCCCTCTTTCTCTTTCTCTCTCCCTTTCCCTCTCCCTCTCCGCCTCTCCCTCTCTCCCTCTCTCTCTCTCTCATCTCAATTTTTTAGCACATGCATATAGTGCTCAAGTGAAAACCGAAGAGGGATATTTAGATTGACTTATTTTAAGTGCTTAGGCTTTTCTGCTTTTTTATTTTTATTTTTATTTTTATTTTTGTAGTGTTTGGGAAAGAAAGATTAAAAGTGCAAGATTAAAAGTGCTTTCAAGCACATACTTATAGGCAAAAAAACATAGCAACTGAGCTAAATGGTAAAAGTTGGCATGACCAACTTATGGCTTTTAGTTTATAAGTTATTTTAAAAAAAGCCAATCCAAATGCCCTCTAAGTCTGTCCATGACTAATCTCTATCTTATTAAGACCTGATAACTCTAACCATCTTAGAGGGACATCCAAGCACAAAGGCATTTTAATAAGATTTTCATCTTCACAACATTCTTGAAACTTTCTATACCTAGCAGGAGATTGTCTAGTGTATCTCACAGCCTGCCTAACTCATTCAATAGACACATTTGCGTCTTTTATACCGTCTTGAACAATAAGATTTAAAATACGAGTCATATACCTCATGTGAAGGTGACTACCACTCATAAAGTTGGTCCCCATTTGGTTAATTGCTTAGACAACTCAGTCACTGCCACATTATTTGAACTAGTATTATCAACTGTAAAACTTAAAATCCAATGCAATCCCCACTCGTGCAAACACTTAACAATTGCTTTTGCCAAATCTTCACCTCTATGACTAGAAATTGGACAAAAATTAATAATTCTTTTATGCAATGTCCATTTTGTATCAGTCCAATGAGCTGTAATGACCATATAATTGATTCTTGGCACGAAAGTCTAAGTATCAGTAGTTAAACACAGTCTTTGTTGTGTTTCTTTGAAAAGAGTAATCATTTTCTCGTCATCAAAAAGATCAAAGCAATCACGAGTCACAGTGATATGAGAAGGAGTGCAAAACCAAAGTTGTGCTAGTTTCATAAATTGTTTAAAGCCTTCTTTTTCAACAAATATGAAAGGAAGTTCATCAATAATTACCGTACGACACAAAGCCTTCCTACACTCTTCTTGATCAAATTTCCATGGAACAATAGCTACATCACCCTTGTTACCCGCTATAACCGGTAGAAATACTAATTTTGCTTATTTAATATCAACATTATAAGGCATCTTTTTGCATTTGGATATATGACCAAGCATTGTCGTACCATGTCCTTTTGTGTCAACAAAATACTCTTGCTTACAATACTTACAAACACCCTTAACATTTCCATCGGAATCAGTTTTAGGAGTAAGACGATCCCACACACAAGATCGTTTTTTCAATTTTTTTCTTTACGTTGGAATCAACAATTTGACTTTTATCTATTGCATTTGAATTAGAAGCTCCACTTTTACCAACCACCTTATCAATTATGATATTTTCCGCGAAACAATACACAATAATCATTGATTGAACTATTTCACATAAGAGGTCGATAATAGCTAAACAAAGACAGAACAGATTAGAAATAATGGCAAAACAAGAACTTCAAACAATAGGCTAAGCAAAAATTTTAAAAATGGAGGTCGAACAAGAACTAGACAAAAGCTGAACAGTGAACAGGAAGCCAAGAACTAAGAGAGTAAAACATGAGCAGTGGCCACTGGCCAGTGAGTGGACTTGACAGAAGAGGGAAATCGTGAAATTCACAATAATTTTCTCATAAGAAGAACCCAAACGTCATAGTGAAAACATGAAATTGAGAATTTGAGAGTTGAGACTTACCAATCTCGTCGTCGATGGTCGAGCTGAGTCACTTCTGAGAAGTGAGGAACTGAGGAGTGAGGTGAGGCGCGACTGAGAAGTGAGGTAAGCTGGTGAGGCGCGACTGAGAAGTTCCAACCCTATATCCTAATTGACTAATCCTCGTCGGATTTTAAATTGAAAGTATGAAAAGCTTAATGAGTTCTCATCAGGGTTCGTTTACTCAAAATCTCAAACCCTAATTCTCTCTTCCTGCCGTTTGAGAACTATCCATGGATTCCAGAAAGCGATTTTGGAGATGGAGCTAGCCCAGGAAAAATCTTCAATGGAGGTCTAGCGAAAGAGACAACTTTAGAGCAATTTGTGAAGTACTTTGAGAAGTATGGTGAGATTATTGAATCCGTGATTATGGACAGACATAATAGAAGACCTAGAGGCTTTGGGTTCATCACTTATGCAGATCCCTCTGTCGTTGACGCTGAAACTCATATCAAACAAGTTGAGATCAAAAGAACCATTCCGAAAGGATCTGGTGAACCAAAGGATTTAAAAAAAAAAAAAAAAAAAAGAGGAGATTTTTGTTGGGTAACCAGGTGAGTTGGGCTAATGAATCAAGGTTTGTTTGCTTTGAATATAATTGATAAGTTATAATGGAATAAATTATGATTGGATAAGTTATGATGGAATAAATTATATTGGAACTAATAATAATGGGATAAGTATGTTAAGTTTATTTTTTATTGGATGTTTTATGTGTTAGATAAACTTTAAGAATATTATATTTGTTTACAAAAATATCCTTCACTTTATTAGTTTGAACGTATTTTTTTGATAACTTTAGTTATTTAATATCCATTTTTAAAATAAATCTCTCATCAGCTTAAATATTTTTAGGGGTGTATTTCCATAATTATATTGTATGCATTTAAAATAAAATTTTTTAAAAAAATTAATTTACAAATTGAACTTGCATTTTTAAGTTTGTTAAAGTAAAAAAGGATTTATGAAAAATCAAAATATAAAAAATATAATAATTAGTC
>JAABOM020000012.1:13079762-13094584 GCA_011800125.2 Solanum clarkiae | reverse complement strand
TACTCCTGCGGCCAGTCTCCATTTGATCCAAGCTGCCCCAATGCGATGTGTGACATCATCATCGATATCGCCACTGCCCCAATACAAGTATGATAATCATTAATTTGAGATATATATATATATATATATATATATATATTGAAGATAATGTTCAAGAAATAAAGATAATGTTTAGGAAGTTCTTTATGAATCACTACTCAATGACCCTCAACTATCAATTATCAATCTACTACATGTATTGGGCACATGGAAGGACAATTGCATGCTCTGATAGCCTTTACATACCTGGGATGATAAATTTGTTATTCCTCAACAAGAAACGAACTCAAGCTTGGAATTCTTCAATATATATATTTGTGTGTGTGTGTGTGTGTATGTGTGTATGTGTATGTATGTATGTATTGAAGATAATATTTAAGAAATTCTTCAAGAATCATTACTCAATGACCTTCAACTATCAATTATCAATCTACCACATGTATTGGACACATGGAAGGACAATTTCATGCTCTGGGTAATCTTTACATACCTGGGATGATGAATTTTCTATCCCTCAACAAGAAAGGAACTCAAGCTTGGAATTCTTCAACCCTTCTTCTTCTTCTTCTTCTCTCAGAACTTACGTTTTTCCTTAGAAACATATGGGTTTTGAAACCCTTTCTTAAGAAATAAGCCTTAAAACACGCCCTGAGGTATTATAATAGGTTGGGAAGGACCAAAATTGCCTTTCCCGTTATTGAAAGAAAAACTAAAAAAAAATATACACAGGTCCGCGTCGCGCCGGGAGCGCGGACCAGTGTATTTTTGCCTTTTTTCGAAAAAATAGGATTTCCACTTAAAATTTAAAAAAACAAAGTTATTGTGTGCATTCTTTCCACGTCACGCCAAGGACGTGGACAGACACTGCCTGGATAAGAATTAGCAAAATTTTAATTTCACTCCAGTTGCTCTTAAATCAAGTCGAGATCATTTTCTGACTTGATTTTTCGCACTGATCACAAATCCGGTCTTGGATTTCCCATTGGTTCTTTGAAAAATGTGTTGTGCGCACGATTACATTTAGGGGCATTTCGGTAATTTTACAAGGTGTCACAAGGCCCTCTTAATCTCTATTTTCCTCAAAAATTACAACAAAAGAAAGGTTTTGAAAAGGACGTGGATTTTGATGAAACCAAGAAAATTCGAAGGGAACATATGATAAGTGCTTTTGCATTATGGATGTATGATGTCGGGCTCCTTTTTAATTGTGTTAATCACAAATCATTTGATAAATTTATAGAAGCGGTATGACAACATGGCCCCGGAATGAAGTCTCCTACTTTTCATGAAGTAAGAGTTACCTTAAAAAGGAGGTGAAAAAAATAGACAAAATTATTGATGAGCATAGAGTGTAATGGACAAAGTTTGGGTGTTCCATTATGATGGACAAATAGACGACACAAAATGGCAAAATGATCATTAATATTTTGGTGAATTTCTTATCGGTATTGTATTCCTCAATTCTATTGATGCTGGCAATGAATCTATCTCTACCAAAATGTTTAACTTTGAGAGCACTATTAAAAGAATCAGATTGGAAAATGTTGTGCAAGTTGTCACCGATAATGCCAGTGAGAATGTTAAGGCGGGAAACATGATGATGGGTTATATGAACATATTTACTGGACTCCATGTGCCGGTCACTGTATTTACTTGATGTTTAGTGACATATTCAAGATCAACTCATATGCTTCAGGTATTATCACTCTCCTATCCACCAACTTTCTTTATAGTTAACATTTAATACTTATTAGCTACTAATTACCATAATATTGCTTTAACAGTTTTTAAGAAGGCCATCAAGATCCATTCCTACATTATTCAAAGGTCATTGTTGTTGAATTTGATAAGAAAATTCACCAATAAAAAAAATTGATGAAACCAGCCAAGACAAGATTCGCAACAGCGTACTTGCTATGAGAGTTATGTACAATCAAAAGTAAAATTTGAGAATGCTAATCCTCTCAACCGAATGGACTTCAAGTAGATTTGCAAAAGAAACTTTGGGAAAAGATGTTGTCAACTTTCTTATTTCACCCCACTTTTGGAATGATATTGTTAGGACGCTTAAAGTTTGTGGTCCTTTAACAAAAGTGCTTCGTTTGGTGGATGGGGAGAGAACCCCCAATGGGCTATATTTATGAAGCAATAGATAGAGTTAAGGAAGATATTGCGCAGGCCTTTGGAGGAGTTAAGAAGCAATATGAGAAAGTGTTTGAAATCACTGATGTAAGGTGGACTAACCAACTCCATCGGCCTTTGCATGCTACAGGCTTTATTTTGAACCCAAGATTATTTTATAAAGCTCATAACAATGGCACCATACATCAAAATATGTGGCCGAGTTATCATGCATGTATTGAGAAGATGAACCCCGATATAGCAACATAAGATTTACTCGTTGTTGAGCTTCCTAGGTACAAAAATGTTGAGGGACTATTTGGTTGTGGTCAGGCTCAAAGAGCTAAAGACACAAGGTCACCCGATAAGTGGGTTGATTTAGTTCTTTATAATATAGCTTTACTTAAGTTATTTGACTTATTTATACTTATTATTAAATATTAACCTTTAACTTTATTTTTTTTTTTATAGTTGAATGGTGGTCACTATTTGGTAGTCAAACTCCAAACTTGTAAAAGTTTGCCATGAAAGTGTTGAGTCTAACTTATAGCTCATTCACATGTGAGCGAAATTGGAGTGTGTTTGAACACATAAGAAGAAAAATATTTTATATCCTAATATCCATATTATATTATTATACTAATTAGTTAATATCTACTATTTATGTACAGATTCATTTTAAAAGGAGAAATAGACTTGCACTATCGCGTCTCAGTGATCTAGTATACATTAAGTACAATAGAATATTGAAATGTCGTTATGATGCTCATGACACCATAGATGCAATTGCCTTGGATTATATTGATGAGCCAAATGAATGGTTGGTTGGAGGCCTCGAAGATCAAGAAGATGAACTAGTATATGAGGAATGTGATCTTGCTTGGGGTACAGTAGCTACGGCTATTGGAGCTGATGAAGAGCAATTATGGTCTTACGGGAGTTCCTTCAAGATTAAGGGCACTTGACAAGGGCAAGGGAGTACAAACTACAACTTCGAGTTCAAGTAGGACACAGACACTAATTGATGAAGAATCCGAGGAGGAAGAAGATGAAATTATGTTGATCTTGAAGATCTTAATCTTGAAGAAGGATAAACTTCTAGTATTGTTTGTTAATCTAAACTTTTAGTATCTATTATTAATTTTTATTTTTTTGGATTGAAATATTTGCTAATATATATTATTGCTATTGATATTTTAGATATTTATATATGCAATTAAATATTTTAAGATTTTGGTATAAATTAGCATTTCAATTCAAAAAAGCGAGCGTCGCCTCACCGCAAGGCGAGGCAGAGCCTTCTCGCCTTTTTTCGCCTTTCGCAGCCCAACAAAACAATAAAAATAAGCCAAAAATTAAAAGGATTTTAACCAAATTAAACATTTTAAGAGGAAAAATTGCATGAATTTGTCAATCAAAATTATTTACCACCAAATGTCATTTTTATTTTATAAAAGTGTGTAGAAAATTTAAAAAAAAATTCAAAAGTGTGACCATTAAAAGTGCAATAAATGCTCTGGCTTGCACAATGTCCTTTTTATGGGGAAAGACAAAATATATTATGTGCATAAAACTAGTGCATGCATATCTAATTAAAAATAAAATTGGATCTCTTTTTGTCTCTCCTCTATTAATGCTTGTAATGATTATTCAAAAAACATTGGAATATTTAATTTTGATATTAAGTGTAATAACCAATTTGTTCGAAAAATCTATGGGTAAAAATCGAAATGTAGAATTATTTTTTTTAAAAATTCATTGCATGTGTGCAAAAAATTAAAAATCACTATCTTTTTTTAAAATTCAAAAGTATAACAAATACATCCTAAATTGTACACACAAAAAAATCTGATCATACATAAATATGGTAAGAGGAATAAAACAAACCAAACAAGTTACGTAGATAAATATAGAGTTTTATTTATTTTTGTTGTAGTTAAAACTATAATAATTAGTCTGTTTGAGTACAAGTTGTCAAGGTCATTAGAAAAAAAATCACATAAATCATTGTGTTATCATAAAATTCAATAATATAACCAAAAATACAATCAACATTAAAACAATATGTAAAAGGAAGTGTACAAATCAGACTTGATTTTATTCAGGTATAATTTTATTTTAATAACTATGTTTGATTTCACATTGTAAAAATTATGGGATTTGATCGAAACAAATGGACAGTTAACTTTGTGTGATTTTTGTTGTCTCTCTTTAAAATTCAAAAATATAATTAAAAAAATACATCATAAATAAAACTCAAAAATCTGTACAAACACAGAGATGATGGCAAGGAAAAAATTAGTTATATAGATAAAAGTCTTAACAATATAGAATTATATATCCATAAAAATGATCAAAAATTCAAAAAGTCTTAAAAAAACATAAAAATCAATATTTACTGACTGCTTCATCCTCTATCTTTCGTGTTTCATATTGCCAAAACAATGCACCATACCTCAATCAGAATAAATATAGGTCTATGCAGAAATATCAAAGTGGTCTTGCAAATAGTATTCAGCAAAAGCACAAGTGTATAACCCGCAGTCACTGAAAAATAATAAAAATATTAATATTTAACCAATAAATTCATCAATTAGACAACAAACATAGTAACATAAGTGGAATAAGAAAAAAAGAGCAAAAAACGGTGCTCAAACCCAACAAAAGGTTATTAACAAATATAAATATTTAAATTACATGTAACACCAATAAATACTACTTTCAAATATTGAAAACATGACATTCATTACCATGGAAAAAGTTAACAAACAATATCACCAAAAATGCAAAAACAACCTGTTAACATATTCAGGATGAAAAAATCATCAAATACCAGAAAATAAATTATAGAACCAACACATTAACATAAAATAGACCCTGTCTCCCCCCCCCCCCCTCTCCCAAAAAAAAAATCAACAAGCTAAACCCTAGACACAAATTTTAAAATTTAAAAAGATGACATAAAAAATCATTAAAATAAGGAATACCCAACAATCATGCCAACGGCATACAAAAATATTAACCCATATGATTATTTGTGAACATTTAACCAACAAATTCACCAATTAAATAACAAACTTAGTAACAAAAATTAAGTAAGAACAAAAGCAAAAAAAAAAAAAAATGATGCTTAGACTCAATTTAGTTATAAACAAATTTGGTGATATAATTTAGATTAGAAATGAACCCAATAAAAGATCATTAACAAATAAAAATACTTAAATTACATATAAAAGCAAGAATACTATCATCAAATACCACAAAATAAATCGTAGAATCAACACATTATCATAAAATAAATTTAAAAAAAATCAACAACCTGAATTCAACTTCCACAACTTAAACCAACAAATTGGTACCTTACATTTAACATTTTGGGATTTTGATTCCTCATTCAAATGATATCTCTTCAAAGTCGGCATTTCATCTTCAAAATCGCTATCATGCGGTAAATCAACCTTCTCTTTCCCTTTTTTCTTCAAACATTTCGAATGACACACGATGAAATCCCTTTTGTTTAAGAACTCAACAACAATAACATTCTCCTTACCACCGTCCACCTGCTTTTTTCGAACTGATGAACGAGTTAAAAGATTAAAGTTCGTCTTTGAATATCGCAAAGATGTGCTATCCAAACAAACAGTCTCCGCATTTAAGCGAGAGCTTTTTCGAATAGGATTTTTTTTCTCTCAAGTGAAAAAATCAATGGTGGAGTGTAGAAGAAAAGCGATTTACAAGTATAACTAAAAAGAGAATAGCCAAAAAATGAAGAGAGAAATTGTCTGAAGAAAAGGAGACGAAGAAGATAACAAAGTTACTTGGTTATACAATATGGAGGGTTTATTCTTACATTAGAATGTTCATAAAATTAAAAATTTATTTTTTTCTTGAAAAAAATAGGGAAAGTCAAAAGTGAGGTAGTGTATTGTCACTATCAAATTATAATTAACCTATTTTTAGAAAGAACAATTGTGTATTGTTGTGCACTTCATACAGGAGAAGAATAAAAATAGCAAATATAACAATTAAAAAATAACAAAAATAGAATATGACAACAGTGTACTTCCTCTGTCTTATTTTATGTGAGATCCTTTGATTTGACACATTGTTTAAGAAAAAAAGAAGACTTTTAAAACTTGTGGTCTAAAATCATTCTTAGATATTTGTGTGACTGAGAATCATTTCATTTCATTAAGGATAAAAAGAAAATTTTAAAAGTAAACTGTTTTCAATTAGAGTAAGATACATTCTTTTTGAGATAGACTAAAAGGTAAAGAATGACACATAAAATATGACAGAAAGCGTTATAAAAAATCAATTATGTAAATATTTTTGAAAGTTGACATAACTATAATATTGTCTTGTATATTTTGTCAATTTTTCCAAAATGAAACCAACTCCATAAGCTAAGCCAGGGTTTGGTCTTTCTCAGCGTCTCCACCACTGCAACAATGTTTGGAACTCAGGCCTCCTCCTCCGCCTTCGGCACTCCGTCTTCAACCCCAGCATTCGGCACGCCGTCTTCAACCCCAGCATTCGGCACGCCGTCTTCAACCCCAGCATTCGGCACGCCCTCGTCAACCCCAGCATTCGGCACGCCTTCAACTTCATCTTTCGGTTCTGGTTTTGGGTCGACATTATTCTCGACACCATTTTCACAGAATTCGCAGCCGCAGCCACAGCCACAACAACAAACTTCCTTATTTCAAACACCTCAGAGTTCGGCCCCATTGAGCTTTTCCACACCCTTGAGTACTGCTACGCAGCTCCAATCCAGTCCATTTGGTCAACCTAATTTAGGTCCTGCCTTTCCATTTGCAAATGCTCAGTTGACTACTCAGATGGCTCCCGTGGCTCCACTCCCTTTCTCTCTTGCTGATAGGGATATACAAGTAATTTCTTTACTCTCAAATGTTTGTGCACATCACAATCCCAAGTATATTTGTTTTGGGTTTAAATTATGTGCTCAATGAACAAGCCATGGCGACCTGACCGGCCCCGATGACTGGGTGTGGGTGGGGGAGTTTTTGGGTAAGTTGTTTCATTTGAAAAAATGAGATAGTAAAGTATGCAAACCTTGTACCCTCTTCACCATTCTTACAGAAGCTTTTCTTGTTTCAAGTGTTCCAATAATATAGGATATACATGTGTGGGCTTTAGTTCAATTACCTTTATAAATAACACAAATATCTGATGAAGGGAGCTAGAGTTGAGTTCCCTTGACATAAGGTGGATTGGACAATTGCTAACTGTGTAAAACACTTTTATTAGTTAATCAAGCTACATTGACTTCCCCTGCTGAGTGAAGAAAGCCTCATAAGGTTTCAAATAAGCAAGAACACTCTTTCTATCTTATTCATAACATTACTGAGAAAAACCAGTTGATGTTAGAATCATTAATGTTCCTGAAATAAATAAAATCCTCGAATCTCTACCAGGCACCAAAAATAAAATATTATCTGAAGCTCTTAAACTCCTGATTTAAATATAAAAATAGGCAACTGTGGGCCTTTTCTTCAAATCGTCTTAAAAAATATTTCAATCGTGATAGCAAAGAAGATGTGGGAATAAATTTTTTTGAAAGAATAGGGGAGCCACCACCAAGGAGCTGTCCTTAAGGGTGGCTATCCAAGGGTTGGTAGTCCGGTACTTCTTAAAACAAAAATGCTCATTTAGTTAGAATGTCTTTCCTTTGGATAGGAGGTTACTTACCATTTTATTCAGGTGACCAATCAATGCTTATTTATGGAGTGACTACTACAACTTAAACTTGTTTCCTTACAGTTGTCTGTGCACAAACTCGTTTCCTTATAATTGTCTGTGCATATCTGTTTCAGGCAATCGTTGATGCGTACAAGGAGGAGCCTGGTAACCCTAAGTATGCTTTCAAGGTTTGATCTTTTTCCTAGTAGCCTAGCTTATCTTGGATAGGTGAGTGACTCAAATGAAAAAACTTAGGTAATACAACAATATATTGTCACTTTTGAAGTAGTCACTGAATCACTTATCTATTTCATTCTAGCAGTTCACCAGCATTGTGAAGATATTTTTCAACTTGTTTTTGGTTATGATATGTCAGTTGATAAATTATGGTTGGAGCGCTTCCATCTTTTGGATGTGTATAGATATTTTTCATTTATTTCCATTTATGGTTGTTTTGCAGCATCTTTTGTCCAGTGTGACGGAACCTCAATATAGGACAAAACCTGCAGGTGTATCTGATGTGAGTTCAATATGGTTAAAATTTTCACTTCAGTGTCGTCATCCTGGTTTATATTGCTTTTTTCTTGCTGAGAGTATTATGTAAGTGCAATGAATTAGTTTGAATTGCCAGATTATGTGGGCAGAGGCAATGGCCAAGCTTGAAGGCATGGAGAGTACTGACCGTGAGCGCCTGTGGCCTCAACTTGTTCACGGCTTCAAGGATCTCTCCCAACGGCTCAAGGTACCTTGAAATTAATCACTTAAGGATGTCTTTGGTATGATAGAAAACAATTTCTTGTGAAATATTTCTTGAGGAGAATGTTTCAGAACTGGAAAATTTTTTTCTTAGGAAAAATTGTTATCACCAAAATAGGAAAAAAATAGCTTCCTCCCCTCATGTACTGAAGTTGGTTTCTTTTATAAATCCCAATTCTTGTTTGATATTGTGTTTTCCTCTTTTAATTATTACTTTGATTTGCTTGGTTTGAGGGTCTTTTGGAAACGGCCTCTCTACCTCGGAGAGGTAGTGGTATGGTCTACATACTCTCTGCCCTCCCTAGACTCCACTTTGTGGGATTTCACTAGGTTTGTTTTGTTATATTTGTATCTTACAGCTTGTGCAATTACCGTATTCACATACTTTTATACCTTAACTAACTGGAAAATTACAGAAACACTTTTATGGACACCAAATGCATCCTAGGTAGAGGATGTTCTACCACTGCATGAACCTTCTGTAGTTTTATAGCTATTCCATAATCTTGTCCTACTATTTATTGGATCTCCGCATACCACTTGGAACAACCCATCTGTCACGACTCGACACTACAAGTCAAGATGGAGCTTGTTATATCATCCTGCCTACAGGCAAGCCAACCCAATAACCAAGATAACCTGACTAGCAAACTATGTACTATGGCGAAACAACAACAACACAAGTCAAAGATCGCTTATCCACGAATCTGGAAGTCAACTGGACAAAGTTACTATAGACCAACATGAAAATATACAGACCCTAAATAATACAAATACAAAAACAAGCTAAAACTATATACATAGGCTAGTGTCCAAATATAGAGACAACCAACTAGACAAAAAGAGACTACATAAGATCCCAAAAGCCGGCTCATTCTCATCAGAAGTCTCCTCGAATGACAACAATAGGTCGATGCCGACGACAGTGGCTCGTGCTCGGACCTGCACCATGGACAGATGCAAAGAAGTAGGGGTGAGCACCAATATGAGATACCCATTAGGCATCATTGGTCGACTGGGTGAAATATAGTAAATTTTGTAGCCTGTAAGAATAACAAGACTACGTTCTGTAACCACTGTCCACCAAACCAAAAGCCAAGTGATAATTGTCTGTAGATTCAAGTAATGCGACTGCCAAACCAGGTTACGTAGTCTGTACCACGGATGCAACCAGAACGAGATAAAGGTATAGAAATGTACGTAGGTGTAAGGCTCTAATGTCTATGCCTGTACGCCGACTGGGCCCTCATAAGCCCAGAAGGTATGCCTACGCACAAAAATAGGGTATATAGGTTTATTGGCAATGAACTGTACGAGATCTCGAAAGTAATGTAACCCCAAAGTCGTATCGAGCCTCTAACCCCCAAATTATGCTAGCCATTACCAGACATCTTCCCGAATTGGCCTCGGGCCGGGGAAGTCGGCCAGGGCCAAGTGGTCTGACAATCAACTGAGCCTCTAACTTAGGAACAATCAACTGAACCTCTAACCCAGGAACAATCAATTGAGCCTTTGCCTCAGGAACACTCAACTGAGACTCTACTCAATCAGAGTCAAGTCTGCTAAGCTGGTCTACAAGGATCTATGACTCTCAAGTCACACCATATATATCTGTAACACTACTGGCTTTGAACAATGCACGTGTAGGGCATCACTAGCCTAAGCCTAGGGTAAGGCCAACAAGTCAACCTGTAGAACCAGGAATACAACACACAGGCAGGATGCCGCACAGAATCTCAGCAGGTGGTCAGAAGTATAACAGACAACCAAGTTCTCGGGATACAACATATTTCTCAGTATTAGACAGGCCAACAAGTTTAACAAGTATTCAAATAGTAATACGTGCGAGTCTAATAGTGCAATTACTCATTTAGCCTTTGTTGTGCTCCTTCTAAACTTCTCCGTCGTTACCAGTTTCAATACCAAAGTTTAGCCTGTAACAGAGTCATTTCAAGAGTTCTTGCCTTTAACAGATTCATTTATAGCCAAGCAACACTAAATCAAATTATTACAGCAGAATGGTCATTAATGTGCTCAAACAAGTATTATCGCCCCAATCCAACATAAACAACCTTTAACTCAATAGTTCCCAACAATATTCAGGCAACCGTTACACATTTCAGCTCAGTCTAGGAGACGGGGAAGCCTAGCCTACTTGGAAGGTGAATTCAAGTACTTTGGCTTAGTCCGCGGGAGCTTTCCTCTTTCGGATCGCCTCCAAATGCTGCTCAGTTGTCAAAACATAAATCACAACGTTAACACGACATTTTAGGTGCTAAAATCTCAAGAAATGGGGGAAAGGCTAATTGCGACTAAAACGGGAAAAATAGGGACCACGTCCAAACTCCCAAAATAACGCAAAATGATCTTTGTACTTCCCCGAGTCTATAGCCAAAAATTGAGCTCAAAACGAGGCTTAGATCAACAGAAAATAACGCAAAACTAAATAACATTTCTTATCGAAAAACTTATGTTTCCAACAATGTCTTTATAAAGATTATCCAAAATATAGTAAAATCAATAGAATCTAACTATACCACGATGTTAAGCCTGGAAAATCGTTTAATTTAGACCAATATTTCATTAAAATTCGACTCAAAATAATGAAGAAATCGCATTTCAAAATTTCCGATAAACAATTCCAGTATGGCAGCAACTATTTCATCAATTTACTTCAAAATACAACAAAATCAGGAGAATACGGAGTTACCACAACGTCCACATCAAAAACATTTTAATTTAGACTAGAATTTCATTGAAATCCGATGCCAAACAACAAAGTTATCACATTATGAAGTTTTCTATTCAATCCAACACAAACATCCACGGAAAATAGCAAAATTACCTCGAACGACAAACCAAAATTGATTTTCAACACCTCCACGATGTTCTCCTCAAAATTCTAAACAATTCAGCCTTTTGAATCGTTCAAATTGGATCAAAATTGGTTGCGAAATCGTGGCTTAAATTTGAAGGGAAAGAAGGAATATATATGAATAAATCTTCCGAGAAAATAAGCCCGAGCGCACACACACACACATATACATATATATATGAATAAGCCAGTTATATATATATCACTGCCATGTCATTGCCATGCGGCGTCACCACATCCAGCCACGTGGCATGATGTGTTTCAGCCATGTCACCTCTCACTTCAGCAACCATCCAACCCTTTTTTCGATGTTTTGGGCTCATTTGGAATTCAATTTTCGCAAACGAACTATGTAATCCCACTAATTTCGACGTTCTGGATCTAATGGCGCAGAGGTCGTTATGATCCGATGTGGGTCCCACTTATATCCAACTTTTAACGAAAAGAATCGAGGGGGTCAAATCACATCTGGAAATCCCTGGTACCAAACGAAGTTTCGTTCTAGACGAAACTCGACGTTCCGAAGCTCATTGCGCTATCAGAATCCCATTCGGGCATGTTTTCCAAGGTTATTGACTAAAGTCATATTTTAGCTTGTTTCTGAATTGAATTTGCCAAAATTGGTTTAAACTCGCATCGAAAGCCTCGGGTCTTGAGTCAACCACGCTGCTAGCCTAATTTGGCCATTCCGGAGTTGATGGAACTGTCAGAATTTCGTCCCGAGTCCGTTTATTAGGACTTTACCTGGAAGTTCATTTTTCAGTTATAATTAGCCTTCAACACTGAAAACTTCATATTTTCCAAACAAACGACTAGACAATCGCGCCATCAGTGCCAGCAAGTCCCAAATGTCTTGGGGTTGCTATAGAAATGCTCCGACCGATGAGATACACACGGAAACACATAAATGACCTAGAGGGTCATTACACCATCTGTGCCAGCATATGTTTGGATCCTTAAACAATTAGTTTTGTTTTGGAATTGTTTTTTGGAAAACAACATGCTTATAGAATTGATTGGAAAGCACTCAAAGCAGTCATGTGTTGGAAGATATAGCTCAGCTAAGACAATTCTAAATACTTTCATGTGAGTGAAAATTTTTAGATTAAAACTGACTGAAGATGTTTATTTTCTAGTAAAAATGTATTTACGAGTAGTCAAATAGACAAAATTAAAGGAAAACCATATTTGTTTAGAGGGAGGGAAGAACATGCAATTTTTTATAGTCCAAGGACCTTTCTGGAGAAAACATCTTTTGGCTGGTTGCACTGATTTCTGGAAACAGAAAGAAACCTGAAAATGTGTTCTATTTTTGAAACAATCAAGCCTTAGGTTTAAAATTTCTTATTGGTTTAAAATATTTCATTAAAAATACAGGACTGAGCTGTGAGACAAAGTTTGTAAGTTAAGGAACTGATCTGTGAGGCGAAGTTTGTAAGTTATGGAACTGATCTATGAGGCAACGTTTGTAAATAAATTCCAGAGATTATCAATTAAGCATCCTTCTGCAATAGTGAGGTTACCTTTTCCCCTTCTCTACCTTTTTTTCTTCTTTTTTGGGTACTATAAATGGAATAGACAGCCCTAAGATTGTGTGTCTAAATGACATAATTTGCAGCAACTCATTCATATCTGACATGGAATCTACATATTTTGTATAAACCAAATGGCACCAAAAAGCTGGAGAAAATACATCTGAGTTTAAGGCTATGTATTCCTCCTTTTGCTTTACAAAATTAAGCTTCTTCTCATAGGATTTGCGGAGCCATTATAATTGTGTTGTTATTACTCTTAAATTATTTTGCTACTTTTATTGTAGAATTGACATTGCTCTTCGTTTTAGTTGCTATTGTGTATCTATTTTTTTCTTCTTTTACTTGGGGCTGATACATTTGAGCTGAGGGTCTTTCGGAAACAATCTCTCTATCTCAATGAGGTAATGGTAAGGTCTGCATACACTGTACCCTTATACTCACTTGTGGGATTTCACTGGGTATGTTGTTGTTGTCTTTGTGTCCAAATTGTCCACCAAATGACCAAAGGTGTGGTGTCCCGAATCTTGTATGCCTTCTCGCTTAGATAGACTCCTTTCCAACTATGCAAAAGTTCTAAAACAGAGTGGGGGCATTGTCCATTTCATGTCGAAAATTGCAACAAGCATGCGCCAAATCTAGTTAGTGACATTGCAGTGGAAAAATAGCTGACATACATCTTCTAACAATTAAATAAAAATTAATTGACATGCCTCTTCAGAGTTCTTTTTACGTTGGGGACATCTGCCACAAAGTTGCTTTTCTCTTTTTAGAATATTAGATTGAGTGAGACATGCTTCCTTAGCCATCAACTAAGAGAAGCAAGATACCTTCAGAGGTCCTTTTTTGTACCCATTCTCCACAGCCAAGAAATAGTGCTGCAATTTGTTAAAAAGCTTGTATCATAACCTCAGTGAGCAATCCTATTTTGAAAGACCTTCCTGTTTTATAGTGTCCTCTGTTAGCTTCTATACCTCTCATAGCAAGTGATTTGGGGACTGGCCATCTGTTCTCTTGGTTATCCCCTGTAGGAAGGATCCATCAGATTGTTCATAAGTCTCTTCCTCTAAATGGTTGTAGGATACCAAGCTGCTCTATTGCTTGCAGTGGGGCTTTCAAGGACTTGCAACTGAAAATTTCCTTCTCTTAAATTGATTTAAGAATCGATGTGGGCTCCCTTTTTCCTGTTGCTGTGTTATTGTTATAGATATAGTTATACTTTTAAATTGTCCAATTAAACTTTGCTGATGCCTGAGCTCTCTGGCTTACTACTTAAAGCCATTGTAGCATCGGTCACATTCTGAACTTGACCAGTATGTCTTGATGTGTATCTTTACATTGCAGCTTAAAAAGCAGTGCACTCAGTCTCCATGTCATACCTAGAGAAGTAAATGAGCTGATAGGATAGTGAATGAGGGCGTAACATGAATCCAGTTCCTAGAAGCTTAGAGCCTCTTCTAATTCTTTGAAATGAGTACTTGGAATACTGCCTAAAAGTTCCTTCCTCAATTAAGTGTATGAGCTATTCAAAAGTAATATACGGAGTTCGTTCAATTTTGTCCATTTCTCCACTTAATAAAACATTCTGTTTGTTATACAATTAACTAGTTAAATTATTTAAGTTTTGTCAGTGTGGTTAATATTTGGATTTTCTAGTTCTCAGCTTTTGAAGGCTAAGCCAGTATGTGAGAAGACATTTCAATCATTGCAGATGCCTTTTATTGAAGGGAACAAGTGTAATTAGAAATTAGTTGAACAGTTGATTAAAATCAGTTAGTGAACTAATCATAGTTAGT
>JAABOM020000012.1:13061705-13074461 GCA_011800125.2 Solanum clarkiae | reverse complement strand
ATCAACCCACATCAATTCAAACAACCCCAAAACTTCAAATTTTTGTTCCTAACTTTAAAGGCATACTTAAATTACTTGAGGGAACAATTTTAACAAGAGAAATTACCTTGAATTGATGCCCTTGCTCTCCTCTTGATTCTCACCTCCAAAGCCCTCTTATTATATCTCCAAACTTGCAAGACCAAGAAATGGTCTTGCAAGGTTATGTTGAGGGGCTATTTATAGACATGGGATTTTTAAAATTACTCATAAGGGCCTCAAGTTGATTAGTCATATAATTGGGTCCCAAACTTTTATAATTTAATCCAATTAGGGACTTCCGAAATTAATTTTTCAAATTGGGTTTCCAAAACACCCAACTCTTATACTCATGTACCATAATTAATTTAAGAGCAATTTGCACATTATTTACGAAATTTTTCACGTGACCATTTTTCCTCAATTTAAAATATTTACGGGGTCTAACATTCTGATACCTAACCTTTAATATATCTCATCAAACCTCCACAAAAACCCAAATCTCTTTGAATTATAGGACAATCTAAGGCTAACAACACAGTCATCCATTAAGTCCATTACCTTTTTTTCAGAGCTAGATCAAACTTAAAGCCACATAATAACATCTCATATTCCTACACAAAACACCAAGCATGAGTTCCCGCCACTTAAGGATCACCCACTAGGGTAGATACATGCACGGGCACAGGAATACAATCGTGCAATATTCAGAAACCTAACAATAGCCATGCACGATAGGAATTGAATAAAGAAGAGGGAATTTCCTAACCTCCGTAGCCTCTCAAGGATAAGTTACAAACATCTTTGCGCTGATCTTTGAGACTCTACTTGACTGGGCTTGTACACATGTGAGATCTATGAACTTGAGGCGCTGCTATCAAATTATCACAACCCAAAATCCAGGTGTGATGGCACTCACCTGCCCCACCAAGGCGAGTAAGCCTAAACCTGAACATTCTAATGTATATTATATTAATAGGAGATGATGCAGCCTCCTCATTAAGCCACGTATCATTTTATTACTTTGACATTTATAAATAGTTAGCTAACTAAAATTTAAGTTTTAAATTTTGCATAATAATAAATTGGATAACAATGAATTTAATTTGCAAATCAGTTATTTGGTTGTGATTGCTATAAAATATTTGCACATATTTTTTAGTTTTAAAATTTTAAAATTCAATAAAACACATTTGATGCCCCCTTTATGTATCAAGTTTTATTTCCACGAAAATGTAGGCAACAATCAACATATTTTTTCAAATCATCTATTATAGTATAACAACTAAAATTCAAATTAGTTTTTTGCTTTTTGTATTTTAAAAAAATAATATTTATCTAAATCAATACAATAATTTGTGCATCAGCCATTTTTAATAAATCAAAATAAATACTTCTAACTCTTATAAATTAAAATGAGAAAAAGCCCACTACTTTTAAAAGAACTGTCAAAATGAACTTCCATTAAATTTAAAAAAAGTAAAAAATTTATTTAAAAGGTGACTTTTTCAAATTAATAACCAACTCCCACGTAATATGCTATTAAAATAAACCCACGTAGTGCTATTAAAAATAATCTCATGTACTGTTATTGAAAATAAATAGCAACACAGTAGTTTTTAAGAAAAAAACAAAATTTAAAAGTGGTTAATTATCTGAAACTGCTCGATCCTTCATCTCTATGCATACATAAATACATTCAGTTAAAAAATTAATGAATCTTTTCCCCTTCAATGGTATAATGTTATTTGTTGACTTATTTTTCATTATGCTGATCTTCATCTTTATTTTTGGGTAAATATGTAGAATTTTTGATGATTATCCGAAAAAAAATTAAATATATTTGTAGAGAAAGAATGAAGAAAGTCCAAGAAAAAGAAGAAAGATATCTGTTGATGTGATCGCAAATAAAAAAAATCAAAGATAAATTACTTAATCTCAAAGAATCACAAAATGCAAAATCCTTATGTTGCAAATGAAAAATTTATTTGATATTTTATGAATATTATATTATTAATTTTTTGTTTTGCTGTTTGGTTACTTCAACATGTAAAAAGTTCCATCAATATTTTTCAAAAATTCATATCATAAATCTTTTTCTTTTTATATTCTTTGTTAATTACATATTATATTTTAAAATTCTTCTTATATCATATTAGCAAAAATGAAAAAGAAACTTATCTTTTACCTACATCTACTTCTTTTCCTTTATTTTTAGGGTCAAATTATTAAATAAATTTTTTAATTCTTAAAAAAGCATGCACTATGATACTCATCTTATTATATACTGTCAAGAATATGTATTGTCAATACTCAAATATAATTTATCAATTTTTGTTATTCAAATTATTTCATAATAACGTCCTTCATGAATCAAATTATACTTTCAACAAAATTGATTCAGTTAAAGGGGAGACTTAACCTCTTTCTCTCAATTTAAACCTTTTTTCTATAATGTTATCTAACAATAATTTAGGATAATTATCAAAATGATAATTAAACTATATTTTTTTGCACTTTCTTCTAATAACTGTGCCACAATAACAAAAGGATTATGAAATTCAAGTGCTTTATACAATACTACACAAATTAAAAAGAAAATATTAATTGTAAATCGTTCTAAAAAATTTTTTTGGTGTCAGTTTATTTGATTTAGTTTTTTTTAGTTAAAGTTATCTAAGATACTATGTTATTTAAAATTCTTCTTTTTCAATCTTCACTACAAGATAAATTGGTCTTAATCACAAATTTAAAATAAAATTTTTAAAACTATGATTTTTATTGATTAAATAATCTAAAATTTTATGTCATCTTAGTAGAGGTTAAAAGATAAATTATGAGTTGTAACAAAATTAATATAATGCGCTTTGGATAGAATAGTAGAAAATAAGCAACGATTACTATATGAACTTTATGAAGACATGAAATGCTTAATTTTCTTTTGATTACAGGTATGTGTTCAAGACTTTATTGTCACGATCCAAACCTATGGTCTAGATGTGACACGACGCAGGGGGAACCCGAAGGGACCCCAAGCAAGCCTCTTAACATATCATTACACATCCTTGGTCGCGGAAGCAATAAAATACAATAAGAGATAGTAAATAGGGATAAACGGGGCTAAGAGACAACTTTCATATCATAAACATCAAGAGTTAAGAGATAGTCAAAGCTCATAGCATTACACATAACATGTCTAACAGCACCTTTAACCATAGAACTTAGCGGGGCCAAGACAAGCAGCCAGACTCACCCTTATAGTCAAGTACATAATAAAAAGAATGTGGAGTCTTTATAAAAAGTATAAGATCAAAGTCAATGTCCCCGAAGTAAAGGACTCACCAACTAGCTTTGAGAGAGTACTAGCCACGTGGAGGAGGATAATCAAGTGGGCCACCGGTTCCTACATGGTAACATCATGTAGGTATAGAGTATGCGTTAGTACATTTGAATATATTAAGTATGTAGGATGCAATGCAACAAGAGATAGGCATCATAGTCAAAGTGTATAATAGTAAGCAATAGATAGATAATAACAATATGACATGTATGATCAATGCTTATGTAAAACTTGCTTGCATGGAATATAATATAATGTGTAAGAAGAGATCATCATTGTAAAACCCGTAGGTTACCAAGGTACAAACCCCTTTGGTTGGTTGGTGGATCGTCACACCCTACCACCCATGGTGATTGAAGAACTAACCCCTCAACCCGGTTACCAAGGTACGAGCCCCTTGATTGGTTGGTAGATGGTCGCACCGTACCACCCTTGGTGAATGAGGTACTAATCCCTCAACCCGGTTATTAAGGCACAACACCTTGATTAGTATCAAGGTACAAACCCCTCGACATGGTTACCCGGGCTCTTAACCTCCTGAGTAAGACATGGTCACTTTCCAACACTATACAAGAGAATATCATATACATACGTTCCTTTCATCATCATAAAGTCATTCAACTCATAAGATATGCATTGGACCTTCAATTCCTCAAAATGCATTAACCAGATATTTCATTAAACACTTGGTGGATGTGTAGTGCTAATGTAAAACCATGCAATTCAAGAGTGGAATCATGCTATAAAATTCAATATAAAACCATCAATAGATACTTGGTAATGCCCTCAAGTAATATACATCAAAATCCTTCATCAAATCTCACAATAGATCTTAGATTTATAGCTTAAAATATGCTAAAAAAACAATCATAATTTCATGAAACTCCAACATAGTGTGCAGTGAAATTCATAATAAGTAAGACCCATGAGTAAATCAATTTTAAATCATGCAAGTTTAGGTAAAAGAAAGCTTAGGCATTATGGGTGAAAGGAACCCATGAAAGACATCCACATACCTTGACTTTGGAGAATCCTTGAAGAAGGTTGGAGATGGAGACTTGAAGCTTGAATGAGAACCTTAAGATCCGGATGAGTTTTGAGACTTAAAATTTGGAGCGAAATATTTGTCTAAGTGTTTGAGAGAGCATTTGAAAATGTATTGAATGATATGAGGGTGAAATAAGGCTAAGTATAGGTATTATTTCACGTATAGGAACATTTAGGCCCAAGACCCAAAAGTCTTGGATCAAGATAGAAAAATAGTGCACAAAAATACACAGTAGCGTGCCCTTGGCGCGTCGCGCCAGGGGCGCAGATGCACACTGGAAATCACATTTTTGCGATTTTCAAAGTTTGCTATGGTTGCTTTTAAATCGGAGTTAGACCTATTTCCTACTCAATTTGACCCCCTGAAAAAGAATATGAATTTGGGGTTTCGGTATCAAACATAAATTTTGAGATGAAAATTACGATTCTTGGCACTTTCGAGGCATATTTTCGGGCACTTTTTAGTATCGTTTCACCCCTTAGGAACATTCGTCCCCAAATTTCAAAGAAAATAATATGGAAGAGTAATCATGAAGAGGTCAGCCCCAACAAGAATGCAATAATACACTTAAAACACCATTTATTCAAAATCACAACATAAGTGTAAAATCACCATGAACTTGTCAATATAAACATGACTGCATGCGAATGACTAGGGGCTGGAATATGAGACATGAAATTACATTGAAGACTTAAGATTGAGTAAGATCGAAAAGATAAGGATATCATTTTTGTATGTTCGTTTGGGCCTCCCCTGTGGCACTTTCGACTTGTTGATTTCTCCAAATGACCTTAATGGAATCAACATCCTTGTTCCTCAAGCTCTTCACTTATCTATCCAAGATCTCTACTGGAACTACTTCATATGACAACTTGTCTTCAACTACTCCCACAACATCAAGAGGCACAATAGTATTAGAGTCACCCATACACTTCTTCAACATAGACACATGAAAGACCGGATGAACCAATTTCATTTCACTAGACAAATCCAACTCATAGGCCACCTTATCAATCCTTCTCATCACCCTATAAGGAACCACATATATAGGGCTTAATGTATCTTTCTTTCCAAAATGAACCACACCCTTCATGGGTAACACTTTTAAATAGACCCAATCACCAACCTTAAACTCAAGCTCCCTCCTTCTCACATCGGCATAAGACTTTGGCGACTTTGGGCTATTTTCAACCTTTCTCTAATCATCCTTACCTTCTCCATGGCATCTATATCAAGATCTGTACCCAAAAAAGCCATCTCTCCAACTTTAAAACACTCAACTAGTGACCTGCAACATCTACCATAGAGAGCCTCAAAAGGAGCCATACTAACGCGAGAATGATTTCTATTGTTATAAGCAAACTCAACCAATGGAAGATGATCATCCCAACTACCTTTGAACTCCAAAATATAAGCCCTAAGCATATCCGCAAGAGTTTGGATAGTTCTTTTGGCTTGGCCATCTGTTTGAGGGTGGAACATGGTACTAAATTTAACTTTGGTACCAAGACCCCTTTGGAAAGACTTTGCAAAAAGGTGAAGTCGATATGATTGATAAAGGGATCCCATGCAACCTCACCAAGTCATGAATGTATAACCTAGCATAATCTTCAGCCCCATCTAACCAGTAGGAAGTGAGCTGATTTCGTCATCCTATCAACCACAACTCAAATAGAATTAAAACCCTTTCTAGTCTTGGGCTACCCAACCACAGAATCCATATTAATCTCCTCCCACTTCCAAGTAAGAATCTCTATGTCTTGGTCTAGGCCACCCGACCTTTAATACTCGGCTTTGACTTGTTGGAAACTATGGCAACCAGATGCAAATATGACAATATCTTTCTTCATACCCCCTACCAAAACACATCCCGCAAATCACTATACATCTTAGTAGACCCAAGGTGAATAGAGTAAGAAGAACCATGAGCCTAATCAAGGATCTTTTCCTTCAAGCCATCAACACAAGGCACACACAACCTACCTTTGTATCTAAGTGTACCATATCCCCATTGGGAGAAAACCTCCACCTTGCCCCCTTTTACCAATGCCTTTAATTCTAACAAAGCGGGGTCAAGATCTTGCTTAGCTTTCACCTCTTCAACCAATGAAAATTTATAATCATCAACAACAACAATACCACCATTATCAACCTCTTCCAATCTAACTCCCAGTCTAGCGAACCGATGGACCTCCCTTGCCACCCCTATGCCACCATCATCAACATGAGTTAGGCTACCCATAAACACCCTACTCGAAGCATCCGCCATCACATTAGCCTTACCGGGATGATAATGCGTACTCATATCATAATCCTTATGAAGTTCCAACCATCCCCTTTGCCTTAAGTTGAGATCTTTTTGAGTGAACACATATTGGAGACTCTTATGATCGGTAAACACATCAACATGCAGCCTATACAAATGATGACGCCACATCTTTAATGCAAATACCATGGCGACTAGTTCAAGATCATGGGTAGGATAGTTCTTTTCATACACTTTGAGTTGTCTAGAAGCATAGGCTATGACCTTACCATTTTGCAACAACACACAACCCAAACCAACCCGGGAACTATCACAATACACAACAAATCCTTCTAGCAGTTCCGATAGTGACAATATAGGAGCGGACACAACCTTATCTTTCAATGTTTGGAAACTCTTGTCATGCTCATCGGTCCATACAAATTTGGCTTTCTTTTGAGTCAATTTTGTCATGGGAGAAGCAATAGGAGAGAACCCATTCAGAAACCTCCGGTGGTAACCCTCTAAGCCCAAAAGCTCATAATATCTGACGGGATCAATGGTCTAGGTCAATTTCTAATCACGTCCGTCTTTTTAGGATCTACCTTAATACCATCCCCCGACACCACATGACATAGAAAGGCAACATCTTTTAACCAAAATTCAAATTTTACATACTTAGTATGCAACCTTACTTCCCTCAATCTTTGTAGCATTACCCTCAAATGACCCATATGCTCCTCCTCACTATGTGAATAGATCAAAATATCATCAATGAAGACCACAACAAACGAATCAAGGTAGGGTTTGAAGACCCTATTCATAAGATCCATGAAGATAGATGGTGCATTGGTCAACCCAAAGGACATCACAATAAACTCGTAATGCCCATACCTAGTCCGAAAGGCCATCTTGGGAATGTCATACTCTCTCACCTTCACTTAATGATACCCAGACCGAAGATCAATCTTAGAAAAGTGGCTAGCCCCTTGAAATTTGTCAAACAAATCATCAATGCTTGGAAAAGGATACCTATTCTTGATGGTGACCCTATAAGTTGCTAATTGTCAATACACATCCTAAGAGACCCGTCCTTCTTCTTCTTCTTCTTCATAAACAACACTAGTGCACCCCAAGATAATTGGCTAGGCCTAACAAAACCCTTCTCTGACAAGTTCCTCAATTGCTCCTTCAACTCCTTTAACTCCACCGGGGCCATAGGGTAAGGGAAAATATAAATGGGTCGAGTATCGAGGAGGAGGTTTATACCAAAATCTATTTTCCTTTTGGAAGGAACAATGGGAAGGTCATTTGGAAAGACATCAAAGAACTCATTCACCATCGGAACCGACTCTATGGGAAGGACTTTGGACTCCACATCCCTAACTCTCACAAGATGATAAAGACACCCATTAGAGATCAACTTATGGGCTTTATGCAAGAGATGAACCTACCCTTGACCACCAAGTCATGACACTCCCACTCAAGGACGGGTTCATTAGGGAATTGAAATTTGACCCTACAGGTTCTACAATCAATAGAGGCATAATATAAGCAACCAATCCATCCCAAGAATGACATCAAAAATCAACCATATCTAACTCAATAGAATCACAAGGCAATATTTTATGCAAGATGCAAATGGGACAATTTCAATACACCTTTCTAGCAACAATAGAAGCACCAATAGGAATAGACACCTCATAAGACTCACACAACAAGTCGGGCTCAACATGAAACCTTTTGACAAAAAAAGGGTAACAAAAGAAAGAGAAACTCTTGGATCAATCAATGCATACACATTAAAATCAAAGACTTTTAATATACTGATGATGACATCAGACACCCCATCAACCCCTTGCCTCCCATGTAAGGAATAAAACTGATTGTGCCTTGGGGAACCACCTTGTTGACCACCCCTTCCCAAAGGAACCATATTTACACCTTGTGGACGAACATCCTTACCCTTGTTGCGGTTACGAGGACAATCAATCTTCTTGTGACCAACTTCTCCACACTCATAATATGCATTAGTGTCTCTCAAACATGCCCCTCATGACCCCTATAATATTTTGGACACATATTATTAGGGACCACATCGCCCACACCTTGAGCCCTTGAAAAATCATTGGCAAACCCCCTATTTGAAGCATGAGTAGACCCTTGGCCTTGATGGAACCGACCACCCTTTCGACTTTGGAACCTACCCTCAAAGCAGCCCCTCTTGGCCTCATTACCCCTACTCTTCCTCAACTTTTCCTTCTCTATTTGTTCAGCATAGGTCATCAAATAGGACAAATACATGTCACTAATCAACATAGCCGATCGACATTCCTCACTCACCAAATCGGAAACACCCATCACAAACTTGTTCATTTTAGACCATGGGTCGGCAACCAAGTGGGGAGCATATTTAGAGAATTGATTGAACTTGAGGGCATACTCCATCACACTCATAGACCCTTGTCTCAAATTCATAGATTTCACCATCTTGACCTCCCTAAGCTCAATAGAGAAGAACTGAATAGAAAAAGCCGCCTTGAACTCCTCCCAAAGCACCACATTATTGATTCCCTTCTCCTCCTTCCATTGATTAAACTATATTTGTGACATCCCCTTGAGTTGGAAAGCCGCCAACTCTGCCTTTTCTTCCAATCTAACACCCATAATAGCCAAAACCTTGTAGACCTCATCAACGATCTCCTGAGGGTCCTCATCTACCTTTGACCCATGGAATTCTAGGAGATTCATCCTCATGAAGTCTTTCACCCAACATGTCAGTATAGGAGCATGAGGGGCTTGTGTCCCTTGATTAGCTTGATTAGCTACAACGTGTTCAAACAAAGTGAGAGCATCCTGGAGCTTATCATGAGCCGGTTGTCCCTCGGGAGTGCGGTATCTCCTTCCTCTTATGTTAGGCATGATATAGAATACCAAAGAATAATCGTTAGGGGAGAAAACCTTACCATAACATCCAACATTTACTTCTCATAGACTGTTGCTCATAATTGTGGTGCACAATACAACCATGAATAAGACTCTAATTGATGCGATGTGTTGGATGCCGAGGACTATTAACAATGTAGTGCTCTGATACAAAGTTTGTCACGATCTAAGCCTAGGGCCTAGACGTAACACGACGCATGGGGGAGCCCAAAGGGACCCCAAGCAAGCCTCGCAACATATCATTACACATTCTTGGTCGCGGAAGCAATAAAATACAACAAGAGATAGTAAATAGAGATAAACGGGGCTAAGGGACAACTTTCATATCATAAACATCAAAAGTTAAGAGATAGTCAAAGCTCATAGCATTACACATAACATTTCCAACAACACCTCTAACTATAGAACTTAGCGAGGGCCAAGACAACCAACAAGGCTAACCCTCATAGTCAAGTACATAATAAAAAAAGTGGACTCTTTATACATAGCATAAGATTAAAGTCAATGTTCCCGAAGTGGAGGACTCACCAACTAGCTTTGAGAGAGATTGCACTAGCCACGTAGAGGAGGATGATCAAGTGGGGCATGGTTCCTACATGGTAACATCATGTAGGCATAGAGTATGCATTAGTATATTTTAATATACTATGTATGTAGGATGCAACGCAACAAGAGAGAGGCATCATAGTCAAAATGCACAATAGTAAGCAATAGATAGCATGATAACAACATGGCATGTATGATCAATGGTTATGTAAAACATGCTTACATGGAATATAATACAAGATGTAAGAAGAGACCATCATTATAAAACCCATAGGTTACAAGGTACAGACCCCTTTGGTTGGTTGGTGGATCGTCGTACCCTATCAGTCATGGTGATTGAGGTACTAACCCCTCAACCCAGTTATCAAGGCACAACCCCTTGATTAGTATCAAGGTACAAACCCCACGACATGGTTACCTGGGCTCTTAACCCCCCGAGTAAGGCATGGTCACTTTCCAACACTATATAGAAGAATATCAAATACATACGTTCCTTTCATCATCATAAAGTCGTTTAATTCGTAAGACATGCATTGGACCTTCAATTCCTCAAAATACATTAACCGGACATTTCATTAAACACTTGGCGGGTGTGTAGTACTAGTGTAAAATCATGCAATTCAAGAGTAGAATCATACTAGAAAATTTAATGTAAAACCATCAATAGATAGTTGGTAACACCCTCAAGCAATATACATCAAAATCCTTCATCAAATTTCACAATAGATCTTAGATTATAGCTCAAAACATGCTAAAACAATCATAATTTCATTAAATACCAACATAGTGTGTTAGTGAAATTCATTGTAAGGAAGACCCATGAGTAAATCAACTTTAAATCATGCAAGTTTAGATAAAAGAAAGCTTGGGCATCATGGGTGAAAGGAACCCATGAAAGAAATCCACATACCTTGACTTTGGAGAATCCTTGAAGAAGATTGGAGATGGAAACTTGAAGCTTGAATGAGAACTTTAAGATCCGGATGAGTTTTGGGACTTGAAATTTGGAGTGAACTATTTGTCTAAGTCTTGAATCATATGAGGGTGAAATAAGACTAATTATAGGTATTTTCACACATGGGACCACTTAGGCCCATGATCCAAAAGTCTTGGGCTGAGATAGAAAATAGTGCACAAAATACATAGTAGTGCGCCCTTGGCACGTCATGCCAGGGGCGCAGATGCACACTAGAAATCACTTTTTTTATGATTTTCAAATTTTGCTACGGTTGCTCTTAAATCGGGTTTAGACCCATCCCCCACTTAATTTGACCCCCTGAACAAGAATATGAAGTCAGATTTTTGATATCACACACGAATTTTGAGATATATGGAAATCATGATTCCGGGCAATTTCGTTGCACATTTTCAGCCACTTTTTAGGATCGTTTCATCTATCAACGAGATATTAAAAATAAAAGAAAAAAGTTAACAAATACCATAAGAAAAAATAAATAAAAACCAAAACAATTAATGAAGAAAAGAAGAGGAAGTAGAAGAAGAATTAATTAACTGATAGTTAAAAATGACAATGGAAGAAAATATTGAATGTATAATTCAAATATTAATTTTTTTTAATTAAAAGAATAAGTAATTGGATAGCTTTAGATATTGTGCAGAAAAGGGTGTTTGTTGAACAATTTTAAATGAACAATTTAGATTTGAATACTAATTAGTGAAAAAAAATTTATTTCTTAAAATAAATAAAGCAATATATTATAAATCCGTATTTTGCAAAACAGTGTCACATTTATCATTACAATAATTATCAACATTTCAATTTGATTATTTTTTTAAAAATACTTATGTTCAAAATATTTTAATTTGTTAAATAATTACGTAGAAATCTATTAAATAACACTGTCAAGAACAACAAATAATAAAAGAAGAGACAAAAATGTTATCACTACTCCCATTTTTCACATTTTCTCTTTTTAAGGATGATTAAATTCTTACTCATAAAATTTCTATTTTCGCCAAAATTTTGATGTTGGAAGTGACGATAGCAACAACAACAACAACAACATACCCAGTAAAATCCCACAAGTGAGGTCTGGGGAGGGTAAAACGTACGCAGACCTTACCACTACCATAGAAGTAGAGATGTTGTTTCCTGGGAACGCTCATCTCAAAACCCGTAGCAGAAAAAACTAGATATGATAAAAGAAAGGGAACACATGATGAACTAAAATAAAATGAAACTAACGAACACGACAGATAAAGCGAACACATGATGAAAAAAATACACTCTAATTCGTGACCTCCACTTTTTTCTATCTAAGATCATGTCCTCAGTGAGATCAAGTTCTATCATATCTTGTCTAATCACCTCACTCCAGATGAAAATTAATTAAATTAAAGAATGTCATTACAAAAAGTATATAAATAAAATAATTATCGAAAAATAGAAAAACATTAATTAAAACAATAGTTAAAAATACATAGGTTACATTAAAAAAATACATAAAGATCGGAAAAAAAAAACAACTAACCCAAAACCATCCCTAAAATTCCTCACCAACTTGTGTTACTATCGTAATTTTTCAAAACTCAATTATATATTTTAATCTTCAACCTATATAACTAGAATTGCAAAAGTGCCATATCAACATT
>JAABOM020000012.1:13016094-13061695 GCA_011800125.2 Solanum clarkiae | reverse complement strand
TTCCAAAAAAAAAAAAAAAAAAAAAATTAAATTTGAATTTTAAAAAAGTAAATTTAAATATTTCAAATATGTATTTTGTGAAAATAAAAATAAAATATCATCGACAGAAATATTTTCAAACTATCTGTTTTTAAAAGGAATAAATTAAAATACTTTTATGAGTACTCAACAAATTAGTTTAATATATGCAAACTTAGGATAAAAAATATTTCCCATTATATTTTTTACTATTAATATATATGCAAATTTGCTATCATCTTATAAAATATGTATATTGTAGGTCAATTTTAATGCATTTTGGCAATAACTACTTCAATATGAATTTTAAAGAGTGTATTGTATTCTTTTTGAAAAAACTTATAATGTTTATATTGTTTTATATCATTTATTTTAATTCAAAATAAAGATGACAATTTGAACATAAAAATCGATAAAATAAGGAGGTATTTTGAGGGACGCCATTCTTAGAAAAAATATTTTTTGTAGTTCTAGATTGCAACTATAATGTCACGCCCCGGGAGGGTACCCTAGGCGTAACTGATACTCAGAAACTATTGCTAGGCCCCAAGCGAACCACCTAGTCCCATCACACTAGTCCAATCATTAATTTAGCGGAAGACATTCAAGAGATTTAAGAGATACTATCAGTGGGATACAACTATCAACTCTTTCTATCATATGGAATAAGATTAACAAACAAAAGTCAGTCTAAAAAAAAGGAAAAGGGGAAAAAGAAACCCCAACATCAGCCATCAGCAGTCTAAGATCTACAATGCCTCTATAACTACTATCTAAGAAGGTACCATGGTAGACTATGGCTACCATAGTCCAATAAAAGAACTCGAAGGAAATGAAAGCAAGTAAAGATGTCCTCCTGAAGGCAAGGGAGGACTCACCAAATCTGGATCACAGAGCTATGAAACTCAATGATTCGCCCGCTGAAGTCCTCTGTCTACAGAATCTGCATCATAAAATGATGGACCACCAAAGGGGCATTAGTATGTGGAACGTACTGTATGTAAAATGGATAAAGTAAACAATATGTACTATACAATAATAAATGATATCAACTCATCAATCACTCAACCTCAACTCAGAGTAAGGAACAGGACTCTTTCACATCACCATCCAACAAAACATCATACCATCTTATCAACCTCATAGTACTATCAACTAGAACCTATCTAGGAGTTTCTATAATCGACAACCATCACCTATGAGCTAGTGATGATACAATGAAAAAGATGTCATTGCCACATCCACCCAATACCTTGCCGGGGTAAAGGACGAGTCTATCGAGCATCCCAAAGAAGTCTATCAAGTCCTCCGTGGGAAAAAGGAAACATCCGCTTTCACGGTCCAATCCTCTCCTACGCTGGCCACATAGTTAATGAGTGCGAGTGGGACTCACTCTTACCCATTTTTGGTGCTAATACTCTTCTTAGGACTCGACATGCTCATAAATCTATCAACATTAGGCTGGTTATACAACCAAACCCCCCCTCAGGCAGGGACCTCATCTCATTTGGCATCCTATTAACTCAAGGAATAAAATCTTCCTTTCAAAACTCTATTAGAATCTCATTTAAAGCTTAAGGACATTAATTTCATCTCTGCAACCATCATAATACCCATCTCAAGATAGACCATGAAAATCAATGCATTCAGACAATCCAGGCTCTAGATATCATCCCTAAGTTCATTCTAGAAAGCTTTAGCAAGAAATTCAGGTAGGGCAATTACACAATCATATAATAATACATGTAAATAGTTAGTTCATAGTATAAATATCATCAGTTTAAGAAAATATACGTAGAATTTAGACAAAGATTTCAGTATAACATTCAATAACTGAACACAACATCTATCAACTAGCAATGACTCCACCTAGACCAATCAAAGGGCACATGAGAGAACAATCCCATGTTCTGGGTAGCTTTACATACCTAGGATTGGAGAATTTCTCAGTTCTTCCAAGGAAATCGAACCTCAACTAGAAACCCTCAAGCTCCTTCTACTCCTTCTCTCAGAATATACGTTTAGACTTAGGAAAAATAAAGTGTTTTGGAACCCTTTCGTATGAATTTAGGCTTAAAAATACATTTTGGGGTATTAGAATGGGTTCGGACTACCTTAAATACCCTTCTCGAATTAAAAAATATCATCACCAAAATTACACTAGCCCGCGATGTGGACCCATCGTGCACCAGTGTATTTTCAAAAATTTTAACCTCCATCTAAAATTGAAGAAAAAACATAAGTGTGGGTCCGCGATGGCTCTGCATCACGGTCCTGTCATGCACCCTCACTGTTTTTGGTCAAACTTTTGAAAATTATTTTTGACCTAGTTTCTCTAAAATCGAGTTGAGACCATATTTCCACTCGATTTTATGCGTTGATCGCAAATCTGATCTCGAATTTTCCATCGAATCTTTAGAAGATACGTTACGTGCACGATTACATTTTAGGGGCATTTCGATATTTTTATGGGGTGTTACATCATCTCCTCCTCGGGATCATTAATCCTCGAATGAAGAGTAAAGGTAGAATAAAAGCATGAGTAACCTCAAACTCATCTCATTCCTTACTCGGGAACTCTCGAACTCTCAACTATCCATCACTTATCTATCTCTGCCTTAGACTCGGGACTAGAATCAGATTAATACATCAACTCAATGAAAGAAGACATTTAATGGCATTAACTATAGGGACATTACCTTCGACATCATCATTATTCAACACGAATAGGTGCGGATATTTGAGTTTCATCGCTTCCTCAGCTTCCCACGTAGCTTCTTCAATAAATTGATTCCTTCATAGAACCTTGACGGAGGCTATCTTTTTGTTCCTCAGTTACAAACTTATCGGTCAAGAACTTGGACTTGAATTTCTTCGTAAGATGGGCTATCCTTCACTCCCATACTCTTAATAGGGATTGCCAAAGAAGGATCTCCCAAACACTTCTTCAACATTGAAACATAAAACACCAGGTGAACTCCATCTAACTCGGAAGGCAGGTTTAGCTCATAAGAGACCTTCCCAATCCTCCTCATCATCTGGTACGATGCGATATAACGTGGACTCAACTTCCCCTTCTTACAAAATATCATGAAACCCTTCTTGGGTGATACCTTCAATTACACCCAATCATCCACCTCAAACTCCAAGTCCCTTCTCTTCACATTTGTATAAGACTTCTGACGACTTTGAGCTGTCTTCAACCTCTCTTTGATGATTTTCACCCTCTCCATAGACTGGTGCACAAGATCTGGTCTGATTAATTTAGCTTCACCAATCTCAAACTAGCCAATCGGTGATCTACATCTCCTCCCGTATAATGCCTCATAAAGGGCCAACTGAATGCTGGCACAGTAGCTATTGTTGTACGGAAACTCAATCAATGACAGATGGTCATCCCAATTTCCCTTGAAGTCAATGACGTAAGCTCTCAACATATCCTCCAAAGTTTGGATGGTGCGCTCTGCCTATCCATCTATCTGAGGGTGGAAGGCTGTGCTCAGATTCACTTTCATACCCAATCCTTGCTGAAATAATCTCCAAAATTGAGAGGTGAATTGAGCTTCTCTGTCCGAGATGATGGACAAGGGAACCCCATGCAACCTCACAATCTCATAAATGTATAGTTGGACACACTCCTGAGCCATATTAGTTGTCTTAACTGCCAAAACGTCGGCTGACTTGGTCATCCTATTATAAATCGCCCATATCGAATCATTCTGCTTTTGGGATCTTGGTAGGCTGGTAATGAAATCCATGTGGATCATCTCCCATTTCCACTCAGGAATTTCAAAGTTCTGAGCCAACCCGCATGGTCTTTGATGTTCAACTTTGACCTGTTGATAATTGGGGCACTTAGAGAAAAATCAGCAATGTCCCTCTTCATTTCATTCCACCAATAGACTTCTGTCAAGTCGTCGTACATCTTAGTAGAACTGAGATGAATAGAATATTTGGAGCTATGAGCTTTAGCCAAGATCCTATCCCGAACACCATTAATATCAGGTATGCATAGTCTATCCTGGTATCTCCATACCCCATCTCCCCATTTGGAGAAAACCAACACCTTCTGCTTGTGAACTGCTTCTTTCAATTGAATCAAGACAGGGTCTTGGTCTTGCTTTTTCTTTACTTCTAACACTAAGGATGAAACCGATCCATTCTAAACATTGATCCTGCCTTCATTGTTCTCCTCAAGTTGCACTACCAATCGAGCCAGCTATGCACTTTCCTAGCTAGTTCTCTTTTCCCTTCCTCCACATAGGCAGTGCTACCCATAGACATCTTGCTAATAGCATCAACAACAATGTTAGCCTTACCTGGGTGGTAGAGGGTTCTCATATCATAATCCTTGAGAAACTCCAACCATATCCTCTTCCACAGGTTGAGCTCCTTCTGGATGAATACGTATTGTAGGCTCTTGTGGTCAGTGAACACATACACATGCACTTCATACAAATAGTGACGCCAGATCTTAAGTGTGAATATAATTGCTGCCAACTCAAGATCATGAGACGGGTAATTTTTCTCATGGATCTTAAGTTCTTTGGAAGCATAAGCTGTCACCTTCCTTCTCTGCATCAACACACAACCAAGTCCAACTCTGGATGCATCATAATAGATCATGAAGTCTCTCGTCTTGTCAGGCAAGGTCAAATCTGGTGTTCTAGTCAATATAATCTTCAACTCTCGGAACCTGTTTTCACATTCCTCAGACCACTGAAACTTGTCCCTCTTCAGAGTTGGCGTAATCAATGGTACTGACAGAGAAGAGAAGCCCTTAACAAATCTACGATAGTAACCTGCCAAACCCAAGAAGCTTCTTATTTATGTCAGAGAAATTGGTCTAGGCCAGTTCTTAACCGCTTCAATATTCTGGGTGTCTACCTGAATACCATCTCTCGAAACAACATGGCTTAGGAAAGTCATAGACTTAAGCCAAAGATCACACTTTGATAAGTTTTTATATAACTCATGGTCCTCAAGCGTTTGCAAAACTACTTTAAGATGATTAGCATGCTCCTCTTCATCCTTAGAGTACACCAGAATATCATGAATAAACACAATCACAAACATATTAAGATACGGTCTGAATACCCTATCCATCAAATCCATGAAAGCCACAGGTGCATTTGTTAACTCAAAGGACATGACTAAGAACTCAAAATAGCCATACCGTGTCCTAAAGGATGTCTTTGGAATATTACCTTCCCTCACCTTCAATTGATGGTAACCTAATCTGAGGTCTATTTAGGAGAAACAAGTAGTACCCTAAAGTTGGTCAAATAGATTATCTATCCTGGGAAGAGGATACTTGTTCTTTATTGTAACCTTGTTTAGTTGCCGATAGTCTATCCACGAATAGGACAAGAGCACTCCAAGGAGAGACACTAGGCCTTATGAAACCTTTCTCTAACAAGTCCTTTAATTGTTCTTTCAATTCTTTCAACTAAGCAAAGGCCATTCCATAAGGTGGAATTGAAATGGGTTGGGTCTCGAAAAGTACATCAATCCCAAAATCAATCTTCCTGTCATGAGGGACTCCAAGCAGGTCATCAGGAAACACTTCAGGGAACTCATTCACAATCGGGACTGATTCAAGAGTAGAAGATTCAACATCATCGGACTTGACTCACACGAGGTGGTAAATGTAACCTTTGGAGATCCACTTTCTGGCTGTAAGATAAGAGATAAATTTGCCCTTAGGTGCAACAAAACTCCCTTTCTACTCTAAGATAGGTTCATTAGGAAACTGGAACTTAACAATTCGGGTTGTAAAGTCAACAAAAGCATAACAGGTGTGAAGCCAATCCATGCCTAGTATCATATCAAAGTCAACCATCTTCAATTCTACCAAGTTAGCTAAGGTATCTATATGATAAATGGACACTATGCAATCCCTGTAAACTCTTTTAGCTAATATAGACTCACCAGTAGGAGTGGAAACAACAAAAGGGTCAAGAAAACACTCTGGTAGAATCCAAACTTACTAGCCACATAAGGAGTCACAAAAGACAAAGTGGCACCTGGGTCAAGCAATGTATAACAATCAAAAGTAAAGACTCAAAGCATACCCGTAACCACATCTGATGTAGCCTTCTAATCCTGTCGATTACCCATAACGTAAAGGCGATTCATCTTGTCTCCTATACCAATAGTAGTACCCCTCTGATGATTGCCCGCTAGGCGTGTTACGGAAGATTGAGATTTGCTACTCCCTTCACCTCGCCCCCTCTTTGGACACTCATAACTGAAGTGACCAATCTATCCACATGAATAACAAACATATTTTCCCACACGACACTCACCCAGATAAAGCTTACCATACTTGTCATAAAGTGACTTTCCGGAACCCAAATCAGTCTTGTAGGAGTGTTAACCCTTATAGTAAGACTCTTTGGCCTCGTAGTCAATCTACTGATGAGCCTTATCGCCAAAGAAGGGGGAGCCTACTGAAGGGCCTGTGATTGGGCACCCTGGACCCTGTAATTCTGGTAACTATGAGATTTCTGATCATACCTATTTGGTTGAACGGGCACACTTGCCACAGAAGGTGCATGATGGGATGGCATTCTCTGGAAGTAGGACTTATGACCCTTATTTTGCTTCTGCTAGCTAGGCTCATATCCTGCTGATTTTGCCTTTCTGTTCATTTATTTTTCCCTATCTCTCTTCTTTTCCTCCTCTGTCTGCTGGGCATACACCATGATTCTAGAGATGTCCATGCTAGGAATCAACAAGGCTGCCTTGCACTCTTTTTGCATATGTCTGCCCAGGCCAGATACAAACTTCCTCATCATGGCTTTCATATCTTGGACCATCTCTGGAGCATACCTAGATAGCTTAATAAACTTAAAGCTATACTCTTTAACCGTCATCCCTACTTGCTTCAAATTCATAAATTTATCCACCTTCGCCTCCCTCAACTCTTGAGGAAAGAAATGGTCAAGGAAAGCGGCTTCAAACTTTTCCCATTCTGGAGGCTCTACATTCTCACCCTTACTCTCCTCCTATTGGTTGTACCACACATTAACAACATCCTTCAACTGGTAGGAAACGAGTTCAACACCCTCAATCTCATCAGCATGCATAGCCTTTAGGACCTTATATATTTCATCAATAAAATTCTGTAGGTCTTCCTCCACCTTTGACCCCGTATGCACTGGTGTGTTCATCCTCAAGAAATCTCAAAGTCGAGTTGTAGATGAGGACTCCTGTAGCTAGAACTAGGAGCCAGAGGACCCTGACTGTTACACTGGGAGGCCACCAACTTTGTCAGCATAGTGATGGCTCATCTAAACTTTGCCTTAGTGCTGGGAGCTGGATGGGGCTGAGCAGGGGGTGCCTGTGGGACCTCAGCAGTCCTAGCAGGGCATCCCTGTCTCCTTGTCTCTATTTGAACTGGGAATTCTGGTCGAGCATTCTCAATAGTTGGGGTTGAGGCATCTCTCTGAGCGGCTGTTCTCTTTGGCGACATTTTTTGTAAACGTGCGACACACGAGTTAAAAATGAGATTTCCATAAAGTTAAACTCTATTGCACGAACTTTAGATCTTAGAAGAGGGGTAACACTTCCTAATGTCCTATAGCCTCCCGCTTATGAAGTATGGTGCACAACATACCCATAAATAAGACTAGACACGACTTCATAGACTCCCTAGGATACTCAAACTTTGTGATCTGATACCAAGTTTGTCATGCCCCGGGAGGGTACCCTAGGCGTAACTGGCACTCGGAGAATATTGTTAGTCCCCAAGCGAACTACCAAGTCCCATCATACTAGTCCAATCTTTAATTTAGCAGAAGTCGTTCAAGAGATTTAAGAGATACTATCAGTGTGCTACAACTATCAACTTACTCTATCACATGGACTAAGATTATGAACAAAAGTCAGTCTAAGAAAAGGAAAAGGGGAAAAAGAAACCCCAACATCAGCCACCATCAGTCTACATCTATGAAGTCTCTATAGATACTATCTATGAAGATACCATGATAGACCATGGCTACCATAGTCCAATAAAAGAACTCAAAGAAAGTGAAAGCAAGTAAGGATGTCCTCCTAAAGGCAGGGGAGGACTCACCAAATCTGGATCATGGAGCTTTGAACCTCAACGATTCACCCGCTGAAGTCCTCTATCTACAGAATCCACATCATAAAAAATGCAACGCCAAAGGGGCATTAATACGTGGAATGTACTGTATGTAAAATAGGCTAAAGTAAACAATATGGGTTATACAATAATAAATGACATCAGCTCATCAATCACTCAACCTCAACTCAGAGTAAGGAGCAAGACTCTATCACATCACCATCCATCAAGAAACTATACCATCACATCAACCTCAGAGTACTATGAACAAAAACCTATCTGGGAGTCTCTATAACCGACAACCACCACCTATGAGCTAGTGATGATACAACGAAAAAGATGTCGTTGCCATATCCACCCAATACCTTGCCGGGGTAAAGGACGAGTCTATCGGGATCTCAAAGAAGTCTATGAAGTCCTCTGTGGGACAAAGGAAAAATCTGCTTTTTCACGGTCCAATCCTCTCCTATGCTGGCCACATAGTTAATGATTGCGAGTGGGACAAACTCTTACCCATTTCGATACTAATACTCTTCCTAGGACTCGACATTGTCATAAGTCTATCAACATCGGGCTGGTTATACAACCAAACCCCCCCTCAGGCAGGGACCTCATCTAATCTGGCATCCTATTAACTCAAGGAATAAAATCTTCCTTTCAAAACTCTATCACAGTCTCATTTAAACCTTAAGGACATTAATTTCTTCTCTGCAACCATCATAATACCCATCTCGAGACTCAGACCATAATAATCAATGCATTCAGACAATCCAGGTTCTAGACATCACCCCTAAGTTCATTCTAGAAAACTTTAGCAAGGAATTCAGGTAGGGCAATTACACAATCATACAATAATACATGTAAACAATTAATTCATAGTATAATGATCGTCTTCTTAAGAAAATATACATAGAATTTAGAGAAACTTTTCAGTATAACATTCAATAACTGAACACAGGACCCATCAACTATCGACCACTCCACCTAGACCAATCAAGGGGCACATGGGAGAATAATCCAATATTTGAGGTAGCCTTTACATTCTTGGGATTGAAGAATTTCTCAGTTCTTCCATGGAAATCGAACGCCAACTAGAAACCCTCAAGTTCTTTCTTCTCCTTCTCTCATAATGTACGTTTAGACTTAGGAAAAATAAAGTATTTTGGAACCCTTTCGTACGAATTTAGGCTTAAAAATACGTTTTGGGTGTATTAGAATGTGTTGGGAATACCTAAAATACCCTTCTCGAATTTAAAAGAAAAACTCGTCACCAAAATTACATTAGTCCGCATTGTGCACCAGTGTATTTCCGCACCAGTGGGTCCGCAATGGGTCCACGTCGTGGTCCTGTCACGCACTGTTACTGGTTTTGGTCAAAGCTTCCTGTTATTTTGCCATTCAATTTGGAATACTTGAACGATCGATTCTTGTTTTTTAACTTTCGCCTGAAAGCGGAGGAATGTCTCATTAGTTATAACTAACCATTATATTAAACAATTAGAATTGAAAGTTTCAAAAATTACATTTTGACCCGGTTGCTCTAAAATCAGGTCGAGACCATTTTCCACTCGATCTACTGCGCTGATCGCAAATTTAGTCTCGAATTTTCTATCAGAGCTTTGGAAGACGCGTTATACGCATGATTACGTTTTAGGGGCATTTTGATAATTTTACTGGTGTTACATATAAAAATATTAAATTTATTGAAATTAGTTTACATGTGAAGATAAAATTTACAAAAAATAAAATATTTAATTTGAAACAATTATTATATAAATTGAAACAATAAAAAGATAAAATTTATTTTGCAAAACTTTTTAGATAAAATTTAATTTGCTCGAAATTAGACAATTAAATTAGTGTTAAGTTTTTAAATTTTGAATTTAAATTGGAAGTTACATATGTATCTTCTAAAAGTTCGATTTAAAAATAATTCTATACTAAATAAAATTGAATTTATACCCTTTCTTTGGAGTGTTACATATATGCTTAATTGTATTTATTTTAAATATGCTTAATTAATAAACTATAAAATTAATATTAGCAATTTATTAATTTTTTAAAAAGTGAACAATGCAATGACAAGATATATAAAAGATAAAAAGTTATTTGACCATTAAATGGTTTATTGTCACTATTCATATAGATTTGATTATGGGAGATGATGAATACGTTACATTGAGGAACAATATGATACTTGATCTTTTAAATAAAGATAATATGAATTATTATACTTAAAGAAAGCATCGATCTAAACAATTAAAAAAATACTTCAAGATTATCCTTCAAGATTATCCGCGCAACGCTCCGACACATATACTAGTGTAATAATAAAAGAGGAAGATAGAATAGTCTAAAATAATGGATAACATAAGGAAACTGAAATTACAACCATCCTAAACTGGTGTTATATGTATGAACCTATAATAATAATGATCAAAAGTAAATACAAGTCTTGATGTGTAGTTCACAAATAGAACATAACATAAAATAATAAAGAGTCCTCGAGAGTCTGCCGAAAAGACAAACAACTACCTCTCAAGGGATCCAAAAGCTCGATCCTGTAACTAGGAAGATAGAATAAATGGGATTGAGCTCACAACCTGCAAAAATGTAGAAAGGAGTGAGCACCAAACAAAATGGTATTCAACAAATAGAAACTAAAACTAGAGTAAAGTAATGAAGAACACAAGTTTTCCTATCCAACCAACCACATACTGTCGAACAACACACCTGCACGCAGAAAAGTTCCAGCACAATAACAATATTTATATACACAACATATCGTAGAATAATACCTCAGAATACACAACTGAATTATAGAGTCTAGTGGTACAATAGTTTATCAATATCATAAGTATTCACAGTACGCAAATAACATAGTTTTCACAATATAGAAGGCTCAAATTATCAACATATGTCGCAATCTTTCCATAGTTGATTCTTAAAGATATACCAGTTCCAAAGCATTCACAACTCACACGTAACACATAGAACAATGTTAGGAAAGAATAATATGAGATTGAGTGAATGCAATGAAATATAAGCGATGTAATGTCAAGTAAACATGATGTATGTCAACCTTTCCACCAACCCATGGTCAAGGGGTGTCAAAGTATCTCAACTTTGTCACTTACCCATGGTGAAAGGGTGTCATAGTATCTCAATCTTGCCACCTGCCTGTGGTGAAGGGGTGTCACAGTATCTTAACTTTGCCACCTGCCTATGGTCAAGGGGTGTCACAATATCTCAACCTTGCCACTTTTCCTTGGTCAAGGGGTGTCATAATATCTCAACGTTGCCATCTTCTTGTGGTCAAGAGGCATCACAATATCTCAAACTTTATGACACCCGTGGCTCTATGCTCTTATGTATCCATGTTTCAAGTCTCATTTGGTTAGGTTGGGGGTGTATTAGGTTCGTGGGAGACTCCTAGTACCTAAAAGATTTAAAGACTTCCCTAAGAGTTGAGTTTTGGGTGATGGTTCATGCAAGGGTCAATTTTAAACTAGCATAACGTTTAGCACACTTGGAACTGGATGACCCACAACATGTCAAATGAAAGATCTTTGAGTTTAACTTTCCAATTCACTTGGTCTCACCTCATTCTAAGGTTGGATGAAGCAGTTATGATTATTGTCGTGAGACCCTCCCGTGCAGTGATGTCACACGGGCACTTTGACGGACAGTGTGGCCTTGGATGAACTGTTTGGATTGGTTGGAGTGGAAAAGACAATTTTTGGTCTAATTCATGAAAATAAATTTGAGTTAGCTTTGTGACACACTTGGTTTCACCTCATTCCGATGTTGGATGAAGGAGTTATGATCGTTTTCTTGAGACCCTCTTGGGCATTGTGTCAAACGGGCTGCTTGACAGCCAGTGTGGCCTTTGATGGGCCATTTCGGGCAGCTGGGGTTGGAAAAGGATATTTTTGGAACTAAGAAAGGTGACACGGCCAGTGGTACGGGCTGTGTTGCTCACCACTGACCGCGGGGATGTCCACAAGGTGTGCCAACGGAAGCTTGTTGGACTTGGGGAAAATGTGGCTAAGGATGGTGCAACGGGCACTGTTGATGGGCCATGCAGAGTGTGATGGCCCATGGAACCTAGACATGTGTTGGCGTGTAAGATTTTCTTGTCTAATTGAGGTGGGATGAACCAGTAAATGGTCTGTCTAACACTATAAGGTCCATGAAAGCGGCCATCAAAGTGACATCGATGCTAACTTTTTCTCAAGTGTTTGCAATCCATTTTTCTATCTAAGTCTTGCCTCACAAGCACCCCACACAACCTATGCAGTGCTATACAGTCAGTCAAGTCTCCGGTGAGATGATACTTTGCCAATTTTTCTATCCATTCACCTATGGCGTCTTCATAAAATTTAATTACTCTAATATCCTTTTTAGACTTCCAATGCTATCCTAATCTTCCTAAAAGACCTAAACACTATCCCAAAGGATAAAACTCATTACTCTTATCTGAAATACACTCTCAATTTTTTCAAAATCCTTCATCAAGCCCCAATTCAATTTCAAGAAAACCCTAGAACAAGATTGGATTCAAAGATCATTTCCAAGCCTCCATTCTTCCCAATGTCAATTCCAAGAAACTCTAGACCTAAGATATGTGGTGTTGAACCATTGGGTCCTTCCACCCATGGTTCCTAAATCCTCTTTTTCTTAATAATGCATGATTTAAAGTTAATTTTATATGTGGGTCTTGTATATTGAGAAATTTACTGTACAATGATTTTAGTTCATGAAAGTTTGATTGTTTTAGCATATTTTGAGCTTCAAATCTTAGATCTAATGTTGTATTTGATGAGCGATTTTGATGTGAATGTCTTGGGGGTATTGCAAGGTGTTGATTGATGGTTTTATCACTAATTTTCTTGTATGATTTCATCTCTAAATTGCATGGTCTTTTGCCCTCATTACACCCCACCAAGTATTTGATAAAATGTGCGGATGTGGTTTCTTGAGTAGTTGAAGGTCCAAAGCATGAGATATGATATGAATGATGTTATGATGATGAAATGAGCTTATGTATATGATTATTGTCATATAAAGTGTTGCACTAGAGCATATGATAAATCCTATATAAGGTGTCGCATTAGACTATACCCGATCTGGAGGGACAAGAGCCCGGGTAACCATGTTGGGGGTTTATATTCATCAACCATGCGAGGGGTTTATACTTCATCACCATGTTGGTAAGTTGTGAGTACCATCAATTGTGTGAGGGTTTATACCACAACCACCAAAGGGTTTATAACTTGAACAACTAGCTTGGTCTCTTCTTCACATATGATATCTTATATAAGCGTGAGTTACTTAAGTATGTTTTACTTAAGCATTGATCATACATGGCATATTGTTTATTATGTTTATTACTTAATATCATGCATTTTGATTATGATGTCTACTTCTTGTTGCATTGCATCCCACATACTTAGTACATTGAAATGTACTAACACATACTCTTTCCTACGTGATATCACCATATAGGAACCGATGCTCAAGTTGATCATCTTCCTCCTCCACGTGGCTAGTCGGTGCTAATCCAAGATTGTTGGTGAGTCCTCTATTTCGGGAACCTTAGTCTATGTTGCTATTATCTATGTTTTGAGACACTATCTTATGTTCTATTGACTATGAGGGTGATCCCGGTAGCTTTGTCTTGGCCCTCTCTCTATCTATGTATTTAGAGGTGTTTGTTGGACGAGTTGTGAATTTATAATATGAGCTACGACTCCTTATCTTTGATGTTGATGTTTTGACAAGCTATCCCTTAGCGCTTTATTCCTTTTGCTTACTTTATGCCATTTATATGCTTCCATGACTAAGGATGTGTAATGACAAGTTAAGAGGCTTGCTTGGGATTCCTTTGAGTTCCCCATTCTTTATGTCACGTCTACACCCTAGGATTGGGTCGTGACAACCTTGCCATCTGCCTGTTGTTAAAAGGTGTCACAATATCTCAACCTTTCCACCAACTCAGATCTTACCTTTTTCATCTCTCAGTCGTAGCCATCATAATAATCATAAGTAAGAACAGATGTAATGTGCATGATCACAATTATTTCATAGTGTCAATACCATAATGATTTCAACATGATCATAGTATCAATATCATCAATGCTCGATATCATCAATATATATTAAAATCATTAGTGTCTCAATATCATCAATGTCTCAATATATATAATAGCTTAATATTTCAGATAAGAGATTCAATATGCATTTCATGCAATATAACCTAAAGTTCAACAATTAGAATATCATGAACACCTTCATACCATCAACAATAGCATCATAAGCTCATTTCACAATTAATACAAGTCTAAGTAAATAATAGCGGACGTTATCTCGTAGTTAACGTCATACATGTCATCATTTCCACCTTCCTATTACCTAAATCTTATCCACTAGAAAAGTTCACTAACCCCAAAGTTTCATATTGAAAGAAAATACTAAGTTCATTTGCTCATACTCAAGTACTCAAATCTCATTATCAAATAGTCAAATCAATCAAAAATCAGATAATCAAAAAGTTCTCAAGTATATATAATTCCACGAGCATTTCACAAGTCAAGCATTTACAACATTTAAAATTACCTAATCTACAATCCCATGATCGAAGTCTATGGTAGTATAATTCTCTCCCATTTGATGCCACAAGTCACCCAAATAGACATACATAGGACAATACAAGGTTAAATTATACTTAACAAAATGTTAGAAGTGTACTTGTCTTAATCAAGTCCCAATCAACTCAAAATCCAAGAATTTTTCCTTTCTACGATACTTCAAATCAGCACAATCTCTAAATCTAAGCCTTTTAAAAGTTTAGGTTATTTTTTAAAAATCTTGAATCTTGAAATTGAGCTTAAAATCAGGTTCTACACAAAAAATGGAGTTTGTGAGTGAAAATTTTATAAAATTTAGATAGAAATTAAGGGAGAAATCATCATTTAAAGTTTGAATCATTTTCTTGAAAACCCATAAAAATTGGAGGGTTGAAATCAAAAGATTTCAAGTCAAAATTATAAAAGAATTTGTATTTAGGAAGCTTACCCAAATGAAAATCCACAAAAAATCTTGCTCAAAATTTCACCTTCAAGCTTTTAAATCTCCAAAATTGGAAGAAAATCGGCATTGAGGATACTTTTTAGCTTGATTTAGTCTCATTTTTGTTACCATATGGAATAAATTTATTTTGACTGCATTCATTAAATGCAGATCAAAACGGCTATTTATTTATGGAATAGCCTGATGCTTACAACTTATTGGATGCCTTAGTGGCAGCATGGCAGTCTAGGTGAGATTGGTTACTTTGACTCCATATTCTACCTCAATAGTGGAGATGCACTGCTTCCTTCCACTTAAAGGGTAAAATGAAATTCATTTGAAAACTGTACTCTTTTTGGAGTAAGCCCCTAAAATAATAGCCAGGTTCAATTGCTCGAGGTAAAAACTTATCCTATAGATTGTTTAAGTTAGGCACATGTTACGTGTTTGATCCCCGCCCTGATGAAAAACCTCTATTTAAATGGGAAACAATAGAGGGGCGGGCATATTTTTTGCTGAGTTTTGAATAGTTTAACATTGTTCCTCAAGATTTCTCAACAACATACCCGCTACCCAGTGTACTCTCACAAGTGGGGTTTTGGAAGTGTAGTGCATATGCAGATCTATAACACCCCATGAAATTATCAAAATGCCCTTAAAACGTAATCGTGTGCACAACATGTCTTCCAAAGCTCCAATGGGAAATTCGAGACCGAATTTGTGATTAGCGCGAAAAATCAAGTCAAAAAATGGTCTCAACTTGATATAAGAGTAACCGAGTCAGAAAATAATTTTCACTAATTAATGGTGCAACAGTTTTGATCTGTAACCCTGGTGCGACATGGAGGGGGCATGGACTAACACTTAAATTTTTTTATTATTTTCGATGGGAATTGGAATTTTTCAAAATTTCACTAAATACACTGGTCCGCGATCCTTTTAATTTTGGGAAGGATATTTTGGATATTCCTAACCCATTTTTAAGTCTCAAAAATTTTTTTAAGACTTATTTCGTACGAAAGGGTTTCAAAATCCACATTCTTCTAAGTTTTAACTTGATTTCGGAGAGAGGAGAAGAAGAAAGAGTTGAGGGTTTCAAGTGAAGTCTCAATCCTTTAAAGAACACTTGGTGATTCTGCACTCCAGGTATGTAAAGGATATCCAGAGCATGGAATCATTCTTCCATGTGCCCCAATATATGTAGTAGATTGAAAATTGATAGTTGATGGGTCTTGAGTAGAGTTCTTGAAGAATTTCTTGAACATTATCTTTTAATTCTATATATTATCCCAAATTGATGATCATCATACTTTTACCTACTGTTTTTATGCATTATTGTATGATTGTATATCTAAATTGCATTTCCCCCTTGTTTAATACTTCAAGAATGAACATAGGTGTAATGTCTAAAGCCTTGATTGTTGGAATGTGTAGATTGTTGGAGTTTGATTCCTAAGGTGAGGGTATTGATGACTGAAGCTGATTGAATTAGTGTTCTTAGAGCCTAACAAGACCGAACCATAGTTGTGAAAGAATAATCTTACTCTTTGAGTTGATAGATGATGAGATGAGTTGAGTGTTTCTGCTTGAAGGGGCTGAGTAATGGAAACCCTTGAGGAATTGATAGACTTATAAGCATATTGAGTCTTGGGAGGAGTATTAGCATCGAAATGGGTGAGAGTGAGTACCACTCGCATTCATTAACTACATTGCTAGCATAGGAGAGGATTAGATCGATAAAATGGATGCTTCCTTTGACCCACAGAGGGCTTGACATACTTTTTGGGATCCCCGACAGACTCATCTTATACCCTGGCAAGGTACTGGATGGATGTGGCAACGACATCTCTTCATCGTATAATAACCGGCTCGTATGTGGTGGTTGTCGTTTATTGAAACTCCCAGATAGGTACCATGGTGATAGTAATTTGAAGTTAAGGTAACGGTATGATGTTTTGATGGATAGTGAGGTGATAAAGTCCTATTTTCCTACTCTGAGTTGAGGATGAGATATTGTATACTATTTATTTTAGCCGTTTTACATAAAATACATTCTACGTACTAATATAAGGTAGTTTGTGTCTCGTCTAGGCAAACATGTGCAGAAAGAATGTAAGGTAGCCTTGCTAATCTTGGGCATGGACATCTCCAGAATTATGGTGTATGCCCAGCAGATAGAGGAGGACAAGAAGAAATATAGAGAAGAGCAGACAAACAGAAAGGCGAAGTCAGTGGGATATGAGCCTAGCCCACAGAGGCAAAATAAGGATGACAAGCCCTACTTTCAGATGAGATCCTCCCATCCTGCACTGTCTGTAGCAAGTGCGCCTGTGCAGCTAAACAGGTACGATAGAAAATCTCAGGGTTATCAGAATTTCATGGCTCTGGGTGCTCAGTCTCAGGCCTGTGTGACGCAAGTCAAGGCACAAGGGAAAATCCACCGTGTGGTAAGTGTGGCAAGCTTCATCTGCATGAGTGCCGTATGGGAACAGATGTTTGCTATTTGTGTGGGTAAGCTTGTCATTTCAATTATGAATGCTCGAAGAGGAGACGAGGTGAGGGGAGCAGCAGAGCACAATCATCCACAGCCCCTCAAATGGGCAATTAACATAGGGGTACTACTACTGGTATAGGAGGCGGGATGAACCGCCTTTATGCTATAGGTAATCGATAGTATTAGCAGGCTGCACCAGATTTTGCCACGGGTATGCTTCGACTCTTTACCTTTGATTGTTATGCATTGATTTATCCAGGTGAAGATGTGGGTGAAATAAGTTATCTAACAAAGGCACTTTCTCGATCATTGGATGTAGAGAATATGGTTCCTTGCAACAAATTGGCAGCTTTGCCTTACTAAAATAAACTGAAGTGTTTGGAAACAAATGGCACTACAAAAGGAAGTGTATTTGATGGTAGTTTCACCTAGGTTTACCTGATGGATAGCACAGTGTGAGCAACTCTTTGCTTTTCTTTTCCAAAAATAATGGTGGTTCTAGACTAGCTTGCGCATACCACACCTATACCACCAAGTACATACTACCTCTAGTGGTACCGCGTAACTCAATTGACTCATGCTTAGGTAGTTGGCAAAAAACCACTAAGTATGTTTGGTCTCTGCTGAGATTTGGACCAGTCTGCTAGTTTGCACCCACTTCACTGAACAATAAGTCACATCCTTGAGTTCTAAGTGTGAGCACTTTAATCCTTCAAAACAATGACATAGTAAATTCTTGCGGGAATTTAACATGTCTGTGTAAGATCTATGATTGAACCCAATACTCATCTCTAAATATGTAAAATAGATGAGGGACAACATGGTAATGTCAGCCTCATGATTCTTAAAATTGCCATGTCCATAAGCTACCTCTATACGCATAATACTCTTTTGTATAGATACATTTATACAATGATTATAGGGTTGAAAAATGAGTTATTATCATTTTCCTCGAAAATGTTTCTCATAACTCAGTATAGCTCTAAAACCTTAGTCCTTCATAATAGACCATAAGGAAAATTATTTGTTTGACATGTAACACGGTAACACTCATCACTCATCCCATGAAGTTCAGAAAACATAAATTATAGAAAAGATAAATTGGAAAAAGATTAAAGTGCATAAAAAAACATGTAGCTTATCAAAAAAGATGATTAGAAGCAATATTATAACCAAACAAAATCGATAATTATGCAATAAGTCAAAACAATAACACTGTTCTAGTATATCCTACCTTGTTTAAATCTAGAAGTGGTGTCAGTGGCTCCTGCAATGTGACAAATTCATTGTGGATCACCATTATAAGAATATATCCATGGAAGTGTATGTCTTCCCATGCTTGATCTTGAAAACGGAAAATGCATGTAAAACAAGAAAACAATTAAAATATGCAAACGTTAGCTACCCCAAATTCATTTTGACAAACTGTGTTTACTGATACTTCCTCACTACAAAAGCTAGCCTCTTTGCAGAATTACAGGAGTGTATAGTTCTAATATGAATTTACGTATCTATATCAAGTCAGGGCAATGATTATCTTTGCGAAGTAGAGTTTAATAATACTCCCTCGATAATATAATTTAGCTATTTTTCAAAGAGTTATAGCAGAAAAAAAATCTTCTAATATGAATTCCTAAATCCTACCCTAATTTTTCCTAAAAAGCCTCTCTACCTACCTAGGAAAGGGTAAGATCTTGTCACACCCCGGGAGGGTACCCTAGACATAACTGGCACTCAGAGACTATTGCTAGCCCTCAAACAAACCACCTAGTCTCATTACATTCATTCAATCAACTCATATGCAGAAGATATAAAGAGAATAATAGACAATCAGTGGGTTATCATAATATCTATCATATAGTACGAAAGAAATATCTCAATATAAAAGAAATAGGAGATAAGTAATCCTGATATGAACAATCAACTGTCTTTGTCTATGAAGCCTCTATATCTATCCTCTAAGAAGGATGATGCGGTATATGATGTTATATATGGCATAGATGAAGGATCTCAAACAATTAATGATGGAGACAACTAGGACATTTTGGTTGGTGAAGTTATTTCATGGAGTGATGAAAGTTTATGGGCAAGTCTTTTTAACAAGGAATCAATAGTTAGTTGCGGTAGGGGTTTGCATGTTGGGGACTAAATGGCATGTCTAAGGAGATAAAATTTAAGTTTCTCTATCTACTTTGAGATGGGGATAGGGATAAAACCTCCGTACTCTGTCCCAGACCCTTCCTAATTGTATAGTTTAAGTTAATAGGTCTCTTACATGAACTTCTTTCAAAGTTTGTTCCATTTCATTGATTTTGGTGTTAAAAGTTTTCTTTAGGTGTTCTATTTATTGCAATTGAAAATCTAGATCTAGCAATACTATTTTTCTCCTTCTCCCTAATTGAGGTGGCAAATGGGTGGTTGAGTCGGGTTCAAAATGGGTTGAACTAAAATGGATTGTGTTTCAACTCCCCATATTTGTTGCGGATCAAAAATGTATTGGGCAGTAAATGTGTGTGTTGGAAATGGTTTAATCCATATTATACATGCAATATTTGACATGCAATATTTTCTAACTTTTTCTTCTATCCGGACCATTTAGTAACATAATAACTTAATTGGATTGATAAAATTTTTTTTAATTGGACCAATATATAGGATTCATTATTAAATATGGTGATAGCTTAAAACCTCATATTGATCATTAATAAGGAAAAGGAATCTCACTTCTCAGAGCCAAAAATCCTAAAAAAATAGCTACCAAGTGGAACCAATAAGAACACTCTACAAAATTATTCCAAGAATGAAATTTCATGAAGCGTCAATTCCTTTAGTAATTTGACGTTTACAATAGAACTTTGGAAAATTTGATGAAATTTTGATTGAACGTTTAAAACATTCCAAGCTTCAAATATGAAATTTTGACATTTCAAATATTCAAAGCTTAAAATTATATTATTGTAAACAATAATTTCAATATTAAGAAGAGAAAAAAGAATTCTCACATATCAACTATAGAGAGAAGAAACATAAAAATAAGAGTTAAGTAGGGTTACCTTTATAACATTTTCTACTTCAGAAATGAAACTAAGCATTTTGAGTGAGCAAAGATTGGAAAATAATCCATTAAGCAAACCCATATTTACCTTGAATGCCCTTAGTTGAAGCCCAAATTTTACCCATCTAAAGTATCAATGATGCGACTCATTTGATTATGGATAGAATTACAAATTGATAAAAGATGAGCTTATTTTGCTAGCAATACTCCCCAGGATGCTATTCGACTGGGGAAAAGTTTTCTTTTCCCATGTTTTATTTTGGAATGGGTGGGTGGGGGAGGGGTGGTGATAAAGAGGGCAAGGATTGCCAAAAAACATTCTAACAAGTTTACACACTTAATGAATTCCTTATTGTATTTGGATTGTTATATAGTGATAGTGGTGCAATCAACCTCAAGTGTAATGTTGCTTGCTTTGAGGAACTTGTTCTATGCTATGGGGTGTTTGAATTCATTAATGTTTTCTTAGATTTTGTTTGATCCTTCTGCTTATACTTGATTGTAGTTTTCATAGTGAAATTAAGATACTCTATTGCCTCACAAGTAAAAAAGAAAAAGCAAGCCCAGTGCACTGCTCCCACTATGCGCAGGGTCTGATGAAGGTTCCAACAACAAGGGTCTATTATATGCAACTTTACCTTGAATTTCCGATAAGAAATGTTTCCAAAGCTCGAATTCGGGACCTCCTGGTCACATGACATCAACTTTTCTAGTTACTTCAAGTAAAATTTAAAATAAACTATCGCATTTGAGATTTGTATGTGTGATATGCTGATCAAATCTGAGATCTCTGATTACCATAAATGCAAGACCTGCCAAAGGAACAATATATAGGTTAAAAAAATACAGATTCCAATGAATAGATAAAGGAACAAAATATAGATTCAGAAGTAAACTTACTCTCTAACCTTTAGGGTTGAATCTTCCCTCATGTGCTTAAGGACTTCCCGTTATCTGTTTTCATCATATCAATTGCAGACTAGTTAAAACCTCATAAAGTTTTATTTGTTTCTTTAAAACCAGGTGTTCATAGATGTTTAAAAAGTTACAGGGCTTTATGTTGTGGACTGTATTTTTCCACCATTATCGTCCCAATTATGCAAATTTCAGCCTCGGGACCTTCACTAATTTTGCCACTCTTAAAAGAGTGGATTTGATACGACATACCCTAAATCAAGTCACTATAGATAGGTTGTTGCTATCTCAAGGTTCCTCTTTCCTCAGCTGTAATTGTTATCAGATGACTTTTATTAAAGGAAGACAGATAATTGATATTGCATTAATAGCTAGTAAATGCATAGACTCAACACTGAAAAGTGGAGATGCAGGTGTATTATGCAAGTTAGATATTCAAAAATCTTATGACCATGTAAACTAGTCTAACCTATTGAATATATTGAGACAAATGGGATTTGGCAACAAGTAGCTGAAATGGATAGAAGTATACATCAAGACTATTAGATTTTCATTCCTTGTGATTAGAGAACCAGTTGGCTTCTTCCCCTCAGAAAGTGGATTAAGATAGGGGGACCCTTTAGCTCTTTTTCTCTTTACTTTGGCAATGGAAGGTTTTGATAGTATGATGAGAATAGCAACAAAGCACAGATGGATAAAAGGCTTCAATATTGGGAAAATATCAAGAAAGGTAAAATAAGTCAGTCACTTACTGTATGCAAATGACACCATCATCATGTAGAGATGAATAATTGAATTTTATCAGATTGATTTTGAAACTCTTTGAAGTAGTATCAGACCTATTGGTTAACTGGGGAGGGGGGGGGGGAGTAGCTTGATTCTTGTTAAATGTGTAACCAAATTCAGAGTAGCTTGATTCTTGTCAAGTATATACCCCAAATTCAAGGTTTGGCAAACCTTGAAGGATTGCCAACCACTTATTTGGGTATGCCTTAAGGGAGCAAACATAAAGAATAGGAGATTTGGGATGGTATTCTAGAAAAGACAAAGAAAACTCACAATATCTCTCATCAGGAGGCAAAATGAATGTGATTAACTCTGTGTTGGACACGTTGCTCACTTATGCTATGTCCTTATTCCCAATAACTTCTAAAGTTCTTAAGAAACTAGATAGGCTTAGAAGGAGCTTTCTTTGGCAAAGAGGGAAAGAAGGAAAGGGTTACTATCTAGTGAAGTAGAATACTGTAATGCTAAGCAAAGAAAGAGGGGGGGGGGCCTAGGTATCAAAAATCTGAAAGTCTAAAAGAGAAGACTTTTGATTAAATGGATATGTAGATATATCATTGAGGATAAGGCTCTTGGAAGGAGTTGATAATAACAAAATATAGGGAGTTGAATCCAAGATGCGCATAGACAATCACAACATCATATGGATGGGAAGTATGGAGAACAATCAGAGTATTCTAGAACATTATGGAAGAAAATCTAATTTTCAAAGTGGGGAGCGGCAACAATTTCAAATTTTGGAGAGATGGTTGGATTGATCAGACCTCTTTGAGTGAATCATTTCCATAAATCTTTTCCATTTGTACCAATCTTGATGCCAAAGGTCATTGATTATTGGTCTACAGAAGGATGGAACTTATCCTTCAAAAGACTTTTGAATGATTGGGAAATAGAGAGAATGGCCTCATTATTGGATAAATTAAGGGGTAATAGCCTCGAAACAAATGCAATGGATAGGGTTATTTGGAAACGCAACAAGAAGGGAAAGTTCATAGTTAGTACTTCCTATAAGAGTGGGAGACATGGGGGATCCGAAATTTCTCAATATTAATGGAAGCATATTTGGAGAGGTCTAATTCTGAAAAAAGTGTAAGTTTCACCTGGTTAGTAATCAGAAGAGTCTATCTAACCCAAGAAGTCCTTCAGAAGAAAGGAAGGATACTAATACCAAGATGTTTTCTGTGTAATCTAATAGGGGAAAAAATCACCTGTTCCTATTTCAAGTTTACAACACAGCTCTGGAAACTTTTTCTCAACATTACTTGTCAAAATTGGACCATGCCAGCACACAACTAATCTATTCTGTTGCTAGAGTATATAAGGGGGAAGCATGAGTCAAAAAAGATGGTGGAAGTTAATAACATCATGCATATGGTGGTCTATGTGGAGAGAAATGATTGGAAGATGTTTTGAAGATAGATCTAATTTCATTCACAAATCAAAATGAAATTGTTAAGTATCTATACTTTTTGGTGTAAACAATTATGTATAGTGGATGTAGATCAAATTGTGGAGTTGATTGAAAATTTGTAATGGGAGTATGTTTGATGGTGATGTGTGTACTCTATTTTGTCACTTGCTTAGTAGCATGTGTTGTGATAATATCTTCCATTTTCATTGGCTAAGAGTTCTCCTATTTTATTTTTGTTTGTTATGAGCTTTTCTCTTTGTACTTTCTTACATAAAAACTCAAAACTTTTTAAAATATTATCTTTGTTAGCCAAAAACATAACCCAAATAAAATGGGAATAGTCATCAACGATAACAAAGGTATATCTTTTTTCACCAATACTTGCAATTCTATTGGGACAAAAAATATCCATGTGAAGAAGTTGAAAAGGTTTTGTAGTAGAAACAATATCTTCTGATAGGAAAGAGTTTCTTGTTTTCTTACTTGTTTGACAAGCGTCATAGGTGTGATCCTTTGTGTAGTCTAGTTTTGGCAGTCCAATTACCAATTCCAGTATTGCAAGCTTCCTAATCAATCTCATGCTGGCATCACCAAATATTTTGTGCAAAATCCATGGGTCTTCAAAGATGTCTGATCTGATTTGTGGATCCTTTCATAGAGTCAAGAATGTAAATATTTTTGCCTCTGCTTCCGGGAAGTATTTCCTTTCCTGATACATCTTCAGTAATATACCAAGTTTTCTTGAATCTTATTTCCAAATCTGAATCACACAGTTGACTAATGCTTAGCAGATTGTACCTTAAATCATTTCAGAAGATAAACATTAGTAATATCACAAGTTTCATAAAAGAAATAGTTCCAATATAAATGACAGTTCTAGTCGAATTATCACCAAACCAATTTTTCCACCAGTAAAGTCAGTAACAGATTTAAACAGACTTTTGTTGCTTGTCATGTGATTTGAACATCCAATGTCAAGATACCATTTTTCTTTTGATTTTTGGTGAGTTCCAGCAAAATAAGATTTTTACTTGCTTTTAGGTACCCAATTTGTTTTGAGTCCTTTTTGGTTAGAGCAGAGTGCTTTATTTCTTATATATCCTTGAGGATGTCTTCTCTTAGCATCGGGACACTTACTTGCAATGTGTCCAAACTTGCCACAATCATAATACATGCCATCATTTCTATTGTAGTTAGTAATTTATTTATTTTTAGAGCTATTTTGCTTACCTCTTCTTTGATTTCTATTAGGTCAGAATATTTCCATGATGGATCTTGTGATAAGTCCGATTTCATCCTCGTTTAATTCATCTTCATCTTCTTGAATGTCATCAGTTGCTTTGAAGGAAACAACTTTTTTCTTCTCATCTTCTTTCCCTTTTTATTTAGATGAGTTTTCTCAGAAGCAATTAGATCTCCTCAAACTTCATCATAGATTAGGTCCTTCAGATCCATGATTTCTAATATAACAACTTTAGAATGCCATTGAAGAGGTAGATTTCTTAAAACACTTCTTATGTGCACTATGGGAGCATATTCCTTCTCTGCAACCTTAAGTTCTCCAATGATTTTGCTTAGTCGAGAAAGCATACTCTCAAAAGATTCTCCTTCTTTCATTTGGAATAATTCATATTCATGACAAGAAGACTGACAATGGTTTCGTTTACTTTGTTAGTTCCTTCATAAGTAACCTCTTGTTTGTCCCATATTTCTTTAGCAGTTTCACAGCTGGAGATTTTCTCCTACTCTTCTCCACTGATGGCATTGTAGAGAATATTCTTAGCCTTTAAGTTTTGATATGCTATCAAAATTCAACATATTTGATGCCTAAAATAAGGAATTTTGTGAGTTCTTAATGCGACATTTTATGTTTTTATTTGTTTTTGTGTTGTTATTGTAGAAAAGGTAGGTTGGCATGATTTTGGAGAAAAATTGCAGATTTTGCTGAAGTGCAGAACATACGAGCTCACCTATGAGTCATAGCCCAAGCTACGAGTCGTGAGGTGATTCATAGCTAAAAACAAAGAGCAAAAATAAAAAATCTGCTAAGTGGAGGTCAGCCTTACGAGGCTACCCTACGAGTCGTAAGTCTTAATACGACTCGTATAGGTGGAATTGTAGAAAGAAACAAAGATACAAAATTTGGGACAAAAAACTGAAGGCCTAGACTATGAGAAGAGCATACGAGTCGTAGCTCAAGAACTGACTCGTACCAGTGGGTCATAACAGTCAAGTCCAAAATGCCAAAAGCCTGATGTGAGACCCTGATTACGACTCGTAGGTCACCCTACGAGTCGTACCTGTGAGATATACCTGCTACCAACTATCTTTTCTGTGTAATTTTTAGGATTAAATTTATAAATACAATATATACTTTATGTTAGGGTTTATTGAAAGAGAGATCCCACACTTGAATATTGTAGAGCCTTTAATATTCTCTCTAGATTATTTTAGAGTTTTAGTGTAGATTTTAATTATCTCTTGGAAAACCTGCTTTTGGGGAGTACAAATCATACATTGTATTCATTCTCAATCTATCCAGCTTGTGGTTGGCAACTTGTGGTGTATTCACTCTTCATTGCTTTGGGTAATATTCTCAACTATGTCTTGTATTTGCAGTTTTGTCGGTTTTGCCTTAGCCAAGAGTAGCTAAGCACCTATAACTTGGGATTGTGGGAACCATGGGTGGTTGACTTGAGATAACCTAGATTTATTGCATATCTATGATTGGGGTTTTACATATATTGTCTATTTACCTTCATTTTGATTATTGTTTGGTGGTAGCCAACGCCAAACCCTGCCTACTATCATGATCCTGACTAAGGAAGTGACGAATAGGAAAAGGGAAGTACATAACAGGATTCAATTGATATGTTCTCATCTAATCAACCAAACCTAGTTAAATGGAGGTTGACTAGGACAATAGGTAATAGTTAGTTGGCACACCATGGTTGCCGACCAAGTACCATGGTGAAATTCGACCTTCACTTTCACAAGAGGGCTGGAAGAACCTAAGTTATTGTCCAACATGCATAGTTCCAGTTGTATTTATGTTGTCTAGGGTAATCGAGTCAATGAGCCATGGGGAACACAATTCCCAAGTTGTCCCTAAAACTGAGTATTTCCTTGCACAGTAGTATGGTTTCTATTTGACTTTTGTTCTTAAATCTTAAATCACCCAGCAATTGCTCAAAATAGTTTATTTGATCCTTGAGCTTCAGCTTCTTTGATCTTGGGAAGTATCTTTCTAGAAACACTCTCTGAAGCTCTGCCCAACTTGTTATTATACGCGGAGAAAGCTCAGACAACCACACAGCTGCATTACCTGTTAGTGACAAGGGAAACACCCATAAACCAATAGCATTAAGAGAAAGATTTTGTGTTCCAATGACACTCTTTCATAAGAAAACCATATTGTGGAAATGATGATGGGGATCCTATGAGGGTAGCCTGTGAATGACCCGTGATTTTAGAGTATTCACTTGACAATGATAACTTAGCATCTGCCGGTAGTGGAGGTAACACTATAGCATCAGTAACATCCATGGCCATAGGGTTCAAATGATATTGGTTCCAACCATAAGCATTCTTGTTGAAATCCCTAAGTTGGGGCCTATCATTCCTTTAGGTTGGATTTTCTTCTCTTTCCATATTGTCATGCACATTCATTTCCTCCTTTACCGTGACATCCTCATTCACCTGAGCCATTCTTTTAAAAATGGATTGCCTTGGCTCCTTGTTTGGGCATATAACCTAGTACACCTTGCGAGTAGCATCAAGCTAGAAAAACAAAAATAAAAGTAAAATACAAGAGAGTTTAGAAATTAACACTTAAACTAACTAATAGTGTAATCAAGTCAAAACCTAGTCATATTCCCAAGCAATGGTGCCATAATTTTTTATGATTGTAATTATCACTGATGTTCATGCTCCAATAAGAAAGTGGTTGCTATCAGCAATTAACCTAAATTAAGGTTATGGTCGCATCCACAGGGAATGAAAGCTTGACTACAAGAATTCACTATCAATCATTTCGAGTATTTATAACTAAAATCTCTAAAAAGGGGAGGGATGATGTCAGGTGATTCACTATCTCTAAACTATTTTGAGCAATTGCTAGGTGATTTAAGTACCACATAGGAGAGATATACCAAATGCTTAAGAATGGTTCCCGATCATAAGATTGTGGATGATGCCTTGGTTGAAACTTTCTATTGAGTGCTTGATAAGAATAGTCAAGCTTGCCCCGACACTATCATGGGAGGCATATTTCTTGACCAACCTTTCGTATTGATAGCCGTTAGGATGGAGCAAGCGGTTAAAACCAATAGAGCATGGGGTCAAAGAGCAAGGTGTAGTAAAGACTTCTTGTGTGGTCAACACCAACAATGAGCAAGCAAGGGTTAATGAAGAGATCATGGAGTGACTTGCTCAACTTCGCATGAGTATAGACTTGGTCTTGAAGCAAAACCAAAGAAGTGTCCAAGCAGTCACCCACCTACATCCTAACGCCCCTATATATAAAGATCCCTTCTTTGGTGAAGATTCTTGTTTCTTGAGTAATCAAGCGGTGAGTTTCTGGAATAACCCCCAAGGGTCCAACTTGGACTATTGGAGGCAGCGCTTTGGGAATCAAGGTTGGAACTACAACCGTGATGGAGCTTATAGAGACAACAAAGGTATCTACTATGAAAGATAGATAGTGAAAATGGTGGAGAAGAGATGGTTATAGGAATGGCCCTTAAGTATGACCCCACAACTGTGATGCCATGTCAAGCACTTCGTGGCTTGAAGAGATGTTTGACTAGTTGTTGAAAAGAGCCAATCACCAAGAGGAGACCTTGAAGGGAATGAAATAGGACTTTTCAAGTATTAACCAGAAGATAAAGTCTCACTCTATGGCCATTAAACAGTTGGAATAACAATTTGGGCAAGTTTCTTCACAATTAAACAAATGCCAAAAGGGCATCTTACCAAGCAACACAGTTCAAAATCCTAAAAACAAAGGGCATTGTATGACAATCATTACTAGGAGTGGAAAACGCATCATAGATCCCCCTATGCTAGTGATTGTGGATGAAGTTTGTGAAAAGGGCATTTGTAGTGAAGTTGTGGTTGAGGGAGAAGGTCCGGAGAATGTTGGGATGCAAAGAGAAGAAGTGAAGGAGCACGAAAAAATTAAGTCAATTCCAAAGCCTCCTCCTTCTTTCCCTCAAAGGCTTAAGAAAAAGATAGAGGACGAAAAATTCAAACACTTCCTCTTGATGTTAAAGCAATTATCCATCAACATTCCCCTTCTAGATGCTTTGGAGAAGGTGCCCGGGTACGCAAAATATAGGAAGGATTTGCTGACAATGAAATGCACTTTGATCCAAGAGTTCTCACAGAAGCTCTAACAATGTAGTGCAATCATGACCAAATGCCTTGTTCAAAAACGAGAGGAACCTGGTGCATTCACCATCCCTTGCACCATTAGTGATGTTGAATTCGCAAGAGCATTGTGTGACTTAGGAGCGAGTACCAATCTAATGCCTCTTGCCATATTCAAAAAGCTTGGGCTTGGCACTCCGACTTCGACAAGAATTTCTATTGCTCATGGTGGATCAAACCATAAAAAAGTCATAGGGAGTACTTCTTCATGTGCATGTTAAGTTTGATAAATTCATTTTTCCTGCAAACTTTGTGATCCTTGATTGTGAGGTTGATTTCAAGGTGCCTATTATTTTGGGAAGACCATTTCTGGCCACAGAAAGAGCCCTGGTGGATATGGATTTAGGTCTGCTTAGGTTCAGGTTCAATGATGCAGAGATCTCATTCAATATCTGCCAGTTAATGAAACACTCGGATGAGTTGAAGAATGAGGTTTGGGCTCTAGATGATTGTTAATGATGGATGATAACTAAGTAGAGCCACGACATTAAACAAGGTGCTTCATGGGAGGCAACCCAAGGTATACCTCTTGTATCTCCTCTCCATGTCATTACTTTGAGGAAAAAGTATTCTCTTTTTGTGGGGTGTGGAAGTTATGGATTAAAGTGAAGTCCGAGTAGCCTCAAGTCCATAACTTCCCCTATTTTTGATCCCAATATTTTCTTGCCATTTTTCATTTTCCTTGTGGATATTTCAATTTTTCGTTGAATCGACATGTTTAGGAAGTGTAGTTAATTTGTAAATACATAGTAGTATTATCTTTTGGCGTATACACAATTTTTAAATTTGATTAAAAAAATTAGGTATCCCCAAAATTTTTGAGATTGTTTGTTATTGATGCAGTTATGCATATTGATTATCTGGTGATGTTTGTTCTGATAATGAAAAGGTAAGTTGAGGCTTGAAGCATGACCTGTGAGTCTATACTTGATTGTGTTGCAATGCCATGTGGGTTGTGAGCTTACTTTGCCGCATTCATTATTTTGCCACATTCATTATCATGTATAGACTCAGAACTTGCGTTATTACTCTATATTGGTCTAGTAATGTGGTTGATTTGGAAGGGATCTTAGGCTTTTGTTCTTCTAGTGAGCCCACTTTTGCCTAAATGACCTACCAAATGTGTTAGTTACCCCTTATTCCAAATGTTTGAGCCTCTCATGCACGCATTCTTTCTTGACACCTACCTAGCTTAGCCTTTCTTGACACCTACCTAGATTAGCCTTATTTTATGAAATACCTTGATATTGGCCCTAGTCTATCCTTGAACATGTGAACCTTGATTGAGGCTGAAAGCCTAAGTTGAGGGTGGCTACAAATGGTGGCCATGGTTTAGAGAATAGATATTGTCTACTTCACCTTAGGCTAAAAGCCTAAGTTAAAGGTGGCCTTTATTGTGGTAAAGTAATGAAAATAAGGTGGTTGGTTGGGGAAGAAAGAAGGAAATAAAAAACCATGAGCCCGGGGAGAAAAACAAAGAAAAGTGCCTTGAATTGAAGGAAATAGTAAAAATGAGTCCAAAAATAAGGCACAAATGAAAAAGAGAATGTAAACGCCCGGGGAAAGCCTGAAATAGGAGAATAAGCGTTGATTTAGTGAAAATGTTTGGGTTATGAAGGTAAAAGTTTCGGTAAACACGGTTTAAGGATAGCTTTTAGTCACTGCTTGCCTAAAATTCCATATCAAAGCCCTATGAGCCAATGTTACAAGCCATTAAGTCCTAAAATGATCCAAATCACTTTGTAACCAATCCAGAAGATGAGTATAAAGGAAAGCCTATGGTGTTAGTCATTTTTTATGAATTTCATTTGTGAGAGTGAGAATGCTTACTTAGTCTCTGTATTCTAAATGCTTTTTGAGTGAGTAAGAGGGATTTCCTTTCTGTGAGGGCATTTGCACTGCTTGATTAGCATATGACTAACCTAGTGATTGCGGATGGTTGATGCTCCTTTGCTTATCATAGTTGGGTTGCCAAATACATCATTGTGTGTTTTTTTTACTTAGTAGCTTTTCAATCTGTTTTTGAAAATGAAAGTTGGGTACCTGAATTAGAGTAAATAATGTAAAGCCATGGGTATAGATGCTATGTATCTCTCATTGTCTGCTTAGATTGAGTCATTGCTTGAGGACAACCAACAGTTCTGAGTTGAGGGTGTTGATGTTCTGTCAATATACAACACATTTGATGCCTAAAACAAGGAATTTTGTGAGTTCTTAATGCTACTTTTTATGGTTTTTTTGTGTTTTTGTGTTGTTATTGTAGAAAGGTAGGTTGGCATGATTTTGGAGAAAAATTGCAGATTTTTCTGAAGTGTAGAACATACGAGCTCACCTATGACTCGTAGCCCAAGCTTTGAGTCGTAGGGTGATCTCGTAGCCAGTAATAGAGAGGAAAAATCATAAATCTACTAAGTGGAGGTCAACCTTACGAGGCCACCCTAGGGATCGTAGGTCTCAATACGACTCGTATAAGTGGACTGGTAGCAAGAAATCGAGAGCCAAAATTTGGAATAAAATCTGAAGGCCTAGACTACAAGAAGAGCATATGAGTCGTAGCTCAAGCAACGACTCATACCAGTGGGTCATAATAGTCATGTCCGAAATGCCAAAAGCCTGATACGAGACCCCAATTACGACTCATAGGTCACCCTACGAGTCGTACCTGTGAGATGTACCTACTGCTAGCTTTCTTTTCTGTGTAAATTTTAGGGTTAAATTTATAAATACTATATATACTTTATGTTAGGGTTTATTGAAGGAGAGATCCATACTTGAATATTGTAGAGCCTTTGAATATTCTATCTAGACTATTTTGGGATTTTAGGGTAGATTTTAATTTTTTTTTGAAAAACCCACTTTTGGGGAGTTCAAATCATACATTGTATTCATTCTCAATCTACCAAGCTTGTGGTTTGGAACTTATGGTGCATTCACTCTTCATTGGTTTGGGTAAACTTCTCAAGTATGTATTGTATTTGCATTTTTGTTGGTTTTTCCTTAGTCATAAGTAGCTAAGCACCCACAACTTGGGGTTGTGGAAACCATGGGTAGTTGACTTGAGATAACCTAGATTTATTGCATTTCTATGATTAGGGTTTATCATGTATTGTCTATTTACCTTTATTTTGATTGTTATTTGGTGGTAGCCAACACAAAACCTTGCCTATTATCATGATCCTGACCAAGAAAGTGACGAATAGGAAAAGGAAAGTAGATGACCAGATTCCATTGATATGTTCTCATCTAATCAACCAAACTTTACCAAGGGGAGGTTGACTAAAACAATAGGTAATGGTTAATTAGCACACCATGGTTGCCGACGATGCGCTATGGTGAAATTCGACCTTCACCTTCATAAAAGGGCTGGAACAACCTAAGTTACCGTCCTGCATGTGAAGTTCCAATTGTAGTTATGTTTTCTAGGGTAATCGAGTCAATAAATTATGGGGAACACAATTCTCAAGTTGTCCATAAAGTTGAGTGTTTCCTTGTATAGTAGTATAATGTCTAATTTACTTTTGTTCTTAAATAACAAACCCCCCCCCCTTTTTAGAGATTTTAGTTATAAATACTCGAATTGATTGATAGTGAATTCTTATTGTCAACCTTTGTATTCTCTATGGATTTGACCCTAACCTTAGGTCTAGTTAATTGCTGACAACGACCGCTTGCTTAGTGGAGCATGAACATCAGAGGTAATTACAATCATCAAGTTTATCTGATTGATCTCATTTGTTCATAAGTGTAGTTTTCTAAACTAGGAGCAACACGAGCCTGACTTCCTTCAGAATTTGATTGATTTCCATTTGCTGGATTAGTTTCAGGGATGGGAATGTCACCAAGTTTGATAATCCTTCAGACTTTTACGTCATAAGACTTGATGAAGGTCTCCATTCTGATTTTCCAGCATGAAAAATGCTTTCCAATGAAATAGGGAGGTCTGCTTTGAGAAGTTCCTTCTTGAAAGAGTGATCAAATTATTTGACTTTGATTGACCATGATCATTTCCTCATCTGTGGTTAAATAGAAAAATATAGTGTTATCAGGTTCCGGTACCAATTGAAAGTGCAGGGGGGGGAGGGTGAGTTGAATTTTCTTCCTTTTTCTTTTAACTTAAGCCTGTACTCAGACAGTTAACTAGTATATGAGATAGTTGACTAAAGCAATTAAATAAGTAAGCAGAAAATTAAAGTGCGTAAAAGGTAAATTCAACACCAGATGTTTTTATACTAGTTTGGATTCAATGTGAATCCTAGGTCCAGTCCCCTTGGGTTGCAACGTATATATCTTCAAGCCTTTAGTAGAATGATGGTTACAAGTAATTCAACTTAAAAATGCACTCAGATTTTTTGGTATTCTTTTTTCTTTTGATACAGTTCTGTTTTTTTCTTCTTTTCTCTCTGTTTTTCTTTCACAGTAAAATACTACAATTGCAATGATTTCTTAAAGATGAAGAGTATTGAAGAATGGCTTGAATACAGTAGGCTTGTATAAGTCTTGAGATATCCTGGATGCCTCCTTTTATATAGAAGAATGGCATCTCAAGGGAGTTAATCCTTTGATTGAGGCAATGATGGATCCTCTTTCCAAGAATAAGGGCAAGACATTTAGGTATGCCGTGAGATCAGATCTTCTTCCTTATTTAGCTCCTGTTCTGGATCTTCTTTTGAATTAATTGTCTTCAATCTTGGATCTTTTCTTAGTAATGATCTTTTGTCAAGTCTTCTGATTGATTTGTTGGATATTCATCAAATAGTCTTTTCATTAATCTTGGATCTTTTCTTGGTAGTGTTTTCTGCCAAATCACTGATTGATTTGCTTGATCTTCATCAAATATTCTTCTCTCTTTTGTGCCGAGATTTATTCTCCTGAAGATGCTCATTTCCTTTTGTGACTGGAATCTTCCTTATTTCCTTTTGCATTGGAGATTTCTCTTGAGTGATTGATTATCAATAATCCAATCTGATAGGTCTTGATTCCCCTTAGTCCTTTTGAACATTTGTTCCTTTTTGATGCATTACATGTAAGCAGTCATCAGTCATCAGTCAAAACAATTTTAGCACTAATATATGGTAGGTATAGATCTCATATTGGGATGTGTGAAGTTGGTGATGTATCTTTAATAAGGCTCAAGTTTATCATAAGTCCATGGAGAAGTTTGACTCCTTAGAGAAATGTTGAAACATTCCAAAGTCGACAAAAGTCTTATCCACATGTGAGAAGAAGGGAATTTGAATTTGAAATTGATGATTGGGTTTTACTTGAAAATTTCACCCATGAAGGGTCTAATGTGTCTTGGTTAAAAAAAAAGGAAGCTTAGTCCCTGTTATATAGGCCTATATTATATTTTGACATATTTTAGTAAGGTAGTGTATTAGTTGTATTCGCCTTTTGAGTTGGCATCGGTGCATCCGCTATTTCACATTTCCTTGTTGAAAATGTTTATTGGTGATCCAGCTTCAATTGTGCCATTAGATAGTGTGGGTGTGAAGGAAAAACTATCTTATGAAGAAGTTACATTTGAAATTCAAGATTGTCAAGTTCGAAGGTTGAGAACTGAAGAACTCGCTTCAGTTAAAGTTTTATAGTTGAATCAGTCAATCGAGGGTGCTACTTGGGAGGCCGAAGCGGATATGATATCCCGTTAACCTCGCTTTTTTACCTCCACTTTATTTTCAATTTTAGATATTAGATCATCCTATGAAATGTTTCAAAACACAGGCGTTTTAGCTATTCCATGATTCCTTAGTATATTCCTTGAATATCTCAAGATTCATGCATGATTTTACAAATCCGACTTCATATTTTTTTTAGGGAGAAAATTATGTAGAAAAGGGTAGTCTTCATTTTTAGATAACCCATAGAAAAAAATAATTTTTCTCTATGGGGGCTGAACCAAAAAGGGTATGCAACCAATCCCTATCACGGACTTGTCACACACTAGTGCAAAAATGTCCTATACCCATTCCTAGGCCAAAATAGGGGACAAATTGAACTTTGCGCAAAAATGTAGTAGTCCGCTACAAGTCCGTGTTGCAGATTTATCACTGACTAGTTCAACAGGTTCCTTAATTTTTTATTTTCACTTAAGGCCAATTGTATAATAACTTGATGCCTCTATATGCGGGTATACCTTCCTCTTTAGTCTTTTTTAAGCCCTAGAACACTCAAAACCGTCCCAAAAGTCCTCCAAATTCCTCATAATTCCCTCATCTAAATCCAAGATATGTCAAGAGCTTTCTCTGTATTTCAAGAACCCCATTCAAGCACAAGTCTTCCTCAAGTCTTTCTTCAAGAAAACTCCAAGATTGGGGTATGAGGGCTTCATTCATAGGGATCCTTCCACCCATGAAGCCAATCCTTCTCTATTACCAAAGCTCATCATTTTAAGGTTGAATACCTTATGGTAAACTTTATTATGTATTATAAACATTATTTGAATTTAGATTCTTCAAGTATTGATTGATTAAGCATGAATATCTATTGAAGGCTTATTTAATGAGTTGATTTGTATATATTGAAGCTATGTATGATTTGAACTATGTAAGCTATGAAAGCTTGTGAACTTTTAAGATGGATTTCATGACACCCAAATTGGGGTTTCTACAACAATGTTGGTGGGTTGAATTGAATAAATTTCCAAATGAATTGACTTTACTCCTCTCTTGTCTTATACCCTTTAATTGCATAATTTTAAGCACATGTACATATACCTGCCATGTTTGACTAAACTTAACATGACAAGGATTCTTATGTTGATGAAAGACTATTACATGTTTTCCAAGACAAGCATGAGACGATAAATTATGGGCTCCTAAACATGCATTTGAACTCATGAAAAGTTCCTATGATTTTTAAGTAAGATTTTGAGTCCTTATATTTTATCCAGATTTTGAGTCCTTATATTTTATTCTACTCTCTTGTGAGTGAATAATGTCTACATGAAGGAGTCAAGCATGATAACTACTTTTCCCCCATGTACAAACTAAAACTCACTAGAAAGGGTCAAGCATATAAGAAGTCCAACCCTCATGTGTAATGCAATGTCTATTAGAAGGGGTTAAGTCTATGAAATGTTTTACCCTCTAGTATAAAGTATATGCTCACTTGTAGGGGTCTGGTATATGAATGAGCTACTCATGCATGCTATCGTGTTTTTACAAGTCATTCAAGTTATGATTAGATTTATGATTATGTGAAGTATTCCGTGGTACTAGACTTTACACCAAAAGAAACTTCAGGTGGGGGATCAACCCAAAGGGCCCTTATATAATTTAGGGTTCAGGGTTCAGGGTTCAGGTCTCTAAACTATGTGCCACCTTAGTTTCATAATATTTTTCCTAAATGGGCTTTTACTAGTGGATCCTACTAGGACGAGTTATCGATTATGTGGGGTCAAGTTTGGTTTACCTTAGCAAGTAGACCACTCCTTTTCCAGTGAGGAGACAAACATCGGGATTCCAAGCAGTAGCTCGCTTGGTCTTATATATCGGTGAGGGTCTCCTCCATATATGTATGGTATGTTATGCAAGTTTAACTGTCTACATGCATGTTTTAGCTCAAACATTATCATACATGTCATATTAGTCTTATATCTATTGTTTATACTTATACATCTTCTTAATTATGGATTATATCATTGTTGCATTACACCACGCATACTTAGTATATTCCAAATACTAACGCATACTTCTTCGCCTACATGCTCTAATGATGCAGGGACCATAGCTCCTATTCATCCTCCTCCTCCATGTGTCTAGGCGGGTATTGGTGAGTCCTACACTCCGGGGACAATATCCACCTTACATTTATGCTTTTGTTAAGACTTGTCTATTTTTGGATACTCATCTTTTGAGGGTGAGCATGGGAGATGTCTTGGCCCCCGTTCCATTCGTATTAGAGGTGTTATTGGATATGGATATTTATGTATTGAGATTTACTCCCATTATGTTTATGTAGTTATGAAAGACTTCGCTTAGTCCCTTATTACCCTCTATGCTTGTAATATGTTGATAATGATACGGAAGTCCCAAGTCCCTAAAACATCCTCGTTGTATGATGTTGATGAGATCGAAGTCCCAAGTCCCTAAACTTCCCCAAAGCATAAGTCATACTTACCCGCCCCTTAGATATTATTTGTTATGTGATTCATGCAAATCCTTTTCCCTATAACATCCCCATAGCTTGAGTCAAAATTCCCTCTTCCCTTAGAATTATTTGTTACTTGCTTGTTGTTTAATTATGCTTTCGCAACCAAGAATGTGCAAATGATATGCTAAGAGGCTTGTTTGGGTTTCCTTCGGGTTTCCCATTCTCCATGTTATATCTAGGCCCTAGGTTTGGGTCGTGACAAATCTTCCTTCTATTCTATTCTCATTTGAGGATAAATGTTCTAAATAGGGAGATATTTGGAAGGTGGAAAGTTGGGACAAAGAAAACTGCTGGTGTGGAGGTTATATGATCATTGTTCATGCCTGTGAATAGTTCCACAACCTGTACATGTGACCAAACTACATGTAGAGATTCTCATGGACGATAAAAGGGACCATAAGTTTGACCCTCTTAGAACCCTCAACCTTCACAAGCTAGTTGTATGGCCCATGTACAGCTGTACAGATCCCCTTATCTCATGGACCCTTGTGCAGTCCGTAGGGCCTTTTGTAAAAGGTGTGCCTTCAATAGTTCAATTCCCTAGTTCTTGAGAATGAAAGTTTTGCATAGTGGACATCACATCACTCTTTAAAACCTCCAACAGTGAACAAAGAAGCCAATAGTGTACCCATAAGGATCTGGTGTTTAATCATTTTCATATGCGTTGAGATAATCCAAATTTTCTTTGTCCTCAAAAGGTTTTAGCAATTCATGTAGGATACTGGTAAATGTTGGAAAGTGGACTCCATTTCTCATTTTTAGAGTTGAGCTTCTGATAGAAGTTAATGATCTCCCTTTTAATGTTCTCTGTCTGAACAATATCTTGTCCTCCGACCATAAGATAATCAATGTTCTTATTCCTCTTGCGAGCATTTATAATAGTCTGGAAGAACTTTGTGTTTTTTTCACTCTATTTAATCCACAATTTTCTTGATCTTTCTCTCCATGATATATTTTTCTTTCAGTATAATCTTTAAATTCCATGAATAAATTAGCTTTCTGAGTGGCCTCTTCTTCTCTTAAAGATCTACTTTGTTGAATATTGTCAATCTCTTCAATTTTGTGCAAAATCATGTCTTTATTCTTTTTCAAATCTCCATAGTTACTTGCACTCCACTCTCTTAATTTTATCCTTCAAATCTTTTAAATTTCATGCCACCATTCTTCAAACTTGGAATAAGACATTTTGTGTTACCAACTGCTACTCAGAAGCACAATTTGTGTGTGATCAAAACACATTCAACAGAGTATAGGAACTTGTCCTGATTGCAATTAGTGCATATAGCTATGTTATGTGCCAACCAAAATAATTTTTTGTCAACTTGAATCTACAAGTCAAAGTATAAGCACCAAGTTTCACTACTTTTCCTCTCTAAGTATGCTATCCCACAGTATCGAAATACCTCTCCTAGTTCTACTTGTCTCCAGGTACCCATACTTGACTCCCTTATTTCCCACCTGGTTTATTATTTCCCTAGTATACCCTTCCAGTATAGTTTCCTGTAAACAGAGGACATATGATTCCTATTTTTGAGCGGAATTATTGATCACCCTTCTTTTCACTCTACAATTTAATCCCCTCACATTCTATGAAATTATTTTGACATTCATTGAAACACTCTAGAGTTCCATTTCCTTTTTCTTCTTGCCCTCATACTTTGAAGCTTTATGTCCATGCCCAAAACTTTCATATTCTTAATTTTTGGAGATCCCATAACCCTTGTTTCAGATTCTTCAGAATTTGACGGCTTTCTGCTATCAATCTCCTTGAATAGAGCCAAAGATTCGTTTCTACAACCCTGAAATTGAACCCTGCATTCCTTGCTTAACCTGATTGTATTTTGGTGGATCAAATTGACACATCCATATCAATTCTAGGTATCTCGATTCTAAAGGTTCAACATCCTCGATGTTCGATGTCACATCGTTAGAGCAATCGATCAATTGCATGTATTCATTCCCACCATTACTAATATCAACTTGTGTTTTTCTTCCTTTAATATTTGTTACTACATCTACATAATCTTCTCCTTCTTCTGTATTTGTTTTTCTTTTGCGATCTTTGATACCATGTCTCCAAAGACACTATAAAAGAAAATAAGGTCCGGTAAGTTTGCTTCTATTTCCAATAGCATTGTGTATGATTGTAAAGAACACATGACACTAGCTTGGTTAGAATTGAGAAGCTGGGCCTCAGTAAAAGGAATTGGGCCTATAACAGAAGTAGCTCACTTAAAACATTTATTTGAACTTTTCTTCTCATATATGTCATTTCCAAAAGCGTATTTGTAATAAATGCTATTTTATGTTCTTTGATGAAATTATCAATATTAAATTCTATATCTCCCCATCCCACATTAAATGTAACTTCTGGAATAATAATGACAAACATGTTCTCTCCTTGTGCAGTTACTATGCTGATAAATCTTTCAAATTTGTTGTGTTTTCTGGAACAAAACAAGTTTCAGTATTGCTCATTTATCTTCCACCTTCTTATATGGGTGGTAGAGTCTTTTGAAGATTCCCTGAGTAGAAAGACTATCGATTTAATTACTTTCTTGTTGTAAGTTGTTTTGCACATCAAATTTTGTCTTTTTTCTTCCCATTAAGTCCAAACTTTAGCTCTGGCTTTTTAATCTTGGTGATATCTTAACACTTAAAACCTACTGCAAAATAGATTTTATTTGTTGAAATTTGCCTCATGAGTTGTTAATTGATGTTGAGTTGGCATGATGACATGGCTGCTGATGTGTTTTTAGTTATGCGTTTCCTAGTCTTCAGGCATGTAGCTTGATGTACTATCAAAATACAACACATTTGATGCCTAAATCAAAGGAATTTGTGAGTTCTTAATGCTACTTTTGTAATTTTTATGTGTTTTTGTGTTATTTTTGTAGAAAAGATAGGTTGGCATGATTTTGAGAGAAAATTGCAGATTTTACTGAAGTGCAGGACCATCCTACGAGGCGTAGGGTGATTCGTAGTGAGAAATAGTGACCAAAAATCAGAAATCTACTAAATGGAGGTCAGCCCTACAAGCCCACTCTATGAGTCGTAGGTCTCACTATGAATTGTACTGGTGGGTTCATAGCAAGAAACAAAGAGCTAAAAATTTAGACTAAGAACTGAAGGCCTAGACTACGATAGGAGCATACGAGTCATAGCTCAAGCAGTGACTCGTACTAATGGGTCGTAACAGACAAGTCCAAAATCCAAAGCGCCTGATATGAGACCTCGATTACTACTTATAGGTCACTCTACGAGTCATACTTGCGCAACGTACCTGCTGCCAGCTGTCTTTTGTATTTAATTTTCAGGGTTAAATTATAAATGATATAAATACTTTATGATATTTTTTTTGAGGAAAGAGCTGACACATTGAGATTGTAGAGAATACTTTGAATATTCTCCCTTGAATATTCTTAGGGTCTTTCTAAGGTTTAGTGTAGATTCTCCTTTTTAATTTGAAGACCCACTTTTGGGGATTGCAAAACACACATTGTACTTATTCGCTGGTAATCCAAGCTTATGGTTTGCAACTTGTGGTGTTCTTATTCTTTATTGTTTTGGGTAAACTCTCAACTATGTCTTTTATTTGAATTGTTGTTGATTTTTCCTTAACCATGAGTAACTAAGCATCCACAACTTGGTGTTTGAGGAACCATGAGTAGTTGACTTGAAATAACCTAGGCTTTGTGCATTTCTTTGATTTGGGTTTTGCCTGTATTGTTTATTTCCCTTCATATTGATTGTTTTTTGGTGGTGGCCAACACCGGACCCCGCCTACTATCACAATCCCAACCAAGGTAGTGACGAATACGAAAAGGGAAGCAAATGATCGGATTCGATTGATGTATTCTCATCTAATCAACCAAATTTGACCAAGAGAAGGTTGACGAGGACAATGGGTAATGGTTAGTTGGCACACCATGGTTGCCGACCACGCGACATGGTGAAATTCGACCTTCACCTTCTTAAGAGGGCTGGAAGAACCTAAGTTACCATCCTGTATGTGAATTCTCAATTAGAGTTGTGTTGTCTAGGGTAATTAAGTCAATGAATCATGGGGAATACAATTCCCAAGTTGTCCCTAAATTTGAGTGTCTTCCCGTATCATTAGTGTAGTTTTTATTTTTGTTCTTGAATTACAAAGAAAGCTACCACTAGGAGAGACTTTAGTAATTGATGCTTGAAATGATTGGTGGTGGATCTCTATAGTCAAGCCCTGTATTCCCTGTGCATTCGACCCTAACCTCTGATTAGGTTAATTGCTGACAGGGACCACTTTCTTATTAGAGTGTGAACATCATAAAAAATTATGGTGCCATTGCCGGGGAATACGACTAGGTTCTTGAATTGATCTCACTATTAGTTAGTTCAAATATTAATTCCTAGATTCGATTGTATTTTACTTTTATTGTTGTTTTTGTTTTTTTGAGTTTAATTGCAGGGTGTACTAGGTTGTATGCCCAACACAAGGAGCCAAGGCAATTCCACAGCTCCGATCAATTTGGAGATCCATCAACTCTTTAATAGAATGGCTTAGGTGAATGATGATATCATGGTTGAGGAAGAAATGAATATGAATAATGATATGGGAAGAGAAGAGAACCCATCTCCGAGGGATGATATGCCATAACTTAGGGATTTCAACGAGAATGCTTATGGTTGGAATCAATATCACTTGCACCCTATGGCCATCATTATCTCCATAATGTTGTCTTCGTCTGTAAGAGTGTCATGGGAATGCAAAATCTTTCTCTTGATGCAATTTGTTTACGGGTGTTTCTATTGCCACTGACTAGTAATGCAGTTGTGTGGTTGTCGGAGCTTTCTTCGGGTACTATAACAAGTTGGGCAGAGCTTCAGAGTGTTTCTAGGGAGATATTTGCCAAGATCAAAGAAGCTTAAGCTCAAAGACTAGATAAACAATTTTGAGCAATTTTTGGGTGACTTTATTAGTACCACATGGGAGAGATTCACTAAATGCTTGAGGATAGTCCCCGATCATAAGATTGTTTCTGATGCCAGTTATCACTGTTGCAGATTTGAATGAACACCAGGCAGAGGCTCTAGTGGTAGTGCTAAAAACATTCAAGAGGTCTATTGGGTAGACTATTGCTGACATCATTAGCATCCCTCCTGGCATATGCACCCACAAGATCCAACCGGTTAAGGACCACAGGCCTAGCGTAAAGCACCAGCAATGGTTAAATCCTCCAATGCAAAAAATGATTCGAAAAGAAATCATCAAGTGGTCAGATGCAGGTGTAATCTATCCTATCACAAACAGTGAGTGGGTGAGCCCTGTACAATGTATCCCAAAGAAAAGGGTATCGCCATGGTGCCAAATGAGATGAATGAAATGCTTCCCATGCAACCAATCACTGGATGGAGAGTGTGTATGGATTATAGAAAACTTAAAGCCTCCACTGAGATAGAACATTTTCATTCATGGATCAAATGCTTGATAAACTTACAGAAAAGGGTTGGTACTGTTTTCTTGATGGATATTCGGGGTACAATCAAATTGTCATCGCACCAGGGGATTAAGAGAAAACCATATTCACATGTCCTTATGGAACCTTTGCATTCAAAAGAAAGTCATTCAGATTGTGTAATGCTCCAGCCATATTCCAAAGATGCATAATATCTATTATTTTAGATATGGTAGAAAGCATGATTGAGGCATTCATGGATGATTTTAGTGTCATGGGTAAATCCTTTGAAGATTGTCTATACATTTGTATGACGTGTTACAAAGATGTGTAGAGAAGCACCTGGTGCTAAATTGGGAAAAATGTCATTTCATGGTTAAGGAAGGCATTGTTCTAGGTCACAAAATTTCAGGTAAAGGCATTGAAGTTGATAAAGCAAAAATTGAGGTGATCAAGATGCTTCCACCACCAATATCAGTGAAAGGGATTAGGAGTTTTTTGGTACATACAAGATTCTACCGACGCTTCATCAAAGATTTCTTCAAGATTTCACATCTTTTGTGCGAATTATTAGAGAAAGACACCAAGTTTGTGGTTGATGATGCCTGTATGCAAACTTTTGAAGAATTGAAGATAAGGTTGGTTTAATCACCTATAATTATGGCCCCAAATTGGTCAAAGCACTTTGAATTAATGTGTGATGCTAGTGGAGTTGCATTAGGTATGGTGTTGGGGTAGCATAATGAGAAAGTCCTACATCCCATCTACTATGTGAGCAAAGTGCTGAATGTTGCCACAGAAAAGCTACACAGTCACCGAATAAGAACTACTTGCATTGGTCTTTGCATTTGAGAAATTTCTTTCAAACTTGTTGGGAGCTAAGGTGATAGTACATATGAATTGTGCATCACTCTTGTATTTGATGGCCAAGAAAGATGCAAAACCTAGATCGATTAGATGAGTGCTTCTGTAAGAATTCAATTTTTATGTGATCGATAGAAAGGGGCTAGAGAATCAAGTTGCGGATCACCTTTCCCGAGTAGAGGATGGGGCTATGGGATAGTTTGATGATGGTCTTGATATTGATGATTCCTTTCCCAATGAACGGATGCTAGAGGATTCGCAAGATCTTATTCCTTGGTTTGTTGACTATACCAATTACTTTGTGAGTGATATTGTACCGCCTAATTTAAACACTTATCAACATCACAGGTTCATGCATGATGTAAAAAAATTCTTTTGGGATGAGCCATACCTGTTTCATATATATGCTGATGGAATCATCCATAGTTGTGTTCTAGAAGTGGAGATGATGAGCATCCTTGAAGCCTGTCATTCCTCTCTAGTTGGTGGTCATCACAGTGGAGCTCGTACGTCTTATAAAGTGTTGTAGTGTGGGTATTATTGGCCTTAAATACATCAATATGCTCATGATTATGTCAAGTCCTGTGACAAGTGTCAATGAGAGGGTGGAGTCTCACGGAGGCAAAAACTTCCTCTTAGTCCCATTTTAGAGATTGAGTTGTTTGATATTTGGGGAATTGATTTCATGGGTCCCATTGTTAGCTATCATGGAAATATGTATATCTTGGTTGCTGTAGACTATGTCTCTAAATGGGTAGAAGCCATAGCCTTGCCAAACAACGAGGGAAAGAGTGTCATAGGTTTCCTTTGAAGGAACATTTTCTCCATGTTTGGAATGCCCCAAGCAATTATCAATGATGGAGGCTCACACTTCTGCAACAAATTGTTTAAAGCACTTATTGAGAAATATGGTGTAAAGTATCAGGTGGCAGTTCCTTATCACCCCCAAACTAGCGGGCAAGTTGAGGTGTCGAATAGATAAATAAATCAAATCTTGTCTATAACTGTAAATTTGAATCGCACAGGTTGGTCTTAAAGGTTGGACGATGCATTATGGGCTTACTGCACCATCTTCAAAACACCAATTGGTATGTCTCCAAATCAATTGGTGTTTGGGAAGGCTTGTCACTTACTTGTTGAATTGGAGCATAAAGCAATGTGGGCATTAAAGAAGCTAAATCTAGATTGGAATGGAGGAAGAACATGTAGAGCTAGATGAGTTCAGACTGAGAGCATATGAGAGTTTTGCATTGTATAAACAACAAATGAAGATTCCATATGAATGCCAAATCGAGGACCGTCAATTCGCACGAGGGGACATGGTGCTACTTTACAACTCTCGCTTAAAGTGTTTTCCCAGGAAGCTCATATCTAAGTGGATGGACCTTTTCGCATTTTACATGTCTTTAGTCATGGAGCTATCAAACTAGAAAGTAGATATTGCAAGACCTTCAAAGTAAATGGACAAAGAGTTAAGTTGTACATGGGTGGCATGACATAGAAGAAATCAAGGTAGTGGAAGACTGGGACCTGGAAGAAGCATGAATCCCGAAGCTGATCACGTCATGCTGTGACATTAAATCAGGTGCTTCTTAGGTGGAAACCCGAGGTAAGTCCTTGTTTTTCTCTCATTGCTTATATGTGTCTTTACTTTGAGGATAAAGTATTCTATTTTGGTAAGGTGTGGGAAGTTTTGGATTAGGGTAAAGTCTGAGTAACCTGAAGTCTGAGTAACCTCAAGTCCATAACTTTCCCTATTTTAATCCTAAGGTTTTCTTGCCGTCCTTCTTTTTCTTTGTGGATGTTTTAATTTCAGTTGACCCGAAATATTTAGGTAGTGTAGATAATTTGTAGATATATAGTAGTTATGATCATTATA
>JAABOM020000012.1:12994231-13015994 GCA_011800125.2 Solanum clarkiae | reverse complement strand
ATTTGTAGGATTAAATTGGCGCGAAAATGAAGAAATTTGGAGCACAAACAAATTAAAAAAGTAGGTTTACAAAAGAAACATGATGCAGACAACTTAATGAATTTAATTTAATATAATATATATTATTATATACGTATAGAGCAAGGAATTCAATCGCAATTTGAAAAAAAAAACTGACATGTGGCAGCAAACAAATGCTAAAGGCGGTTACTATACGTGCACGCATGTGAAGGCCCAATTTCTTCCAGATTTGGGTTTTCTAATTCATTTTGAACTCAATTATTTTATTTGAGATTTTTCTTATAAATATTCCATTAAATTAGATTTTACTCAAATTTTTATCTAGAAGAAATAGAAACCACCGTGGAGGCCGCAGAATTTTAGTTTCGTCTTTTCTTCCCCAATAATATTTATTTTTTTATTTATCTTTGAATGATTTATAGTGATTTCTCCATGTCTATGTGGAGTTAAACTTCTCTTTCTAAGATTATCGTAGCTAATAAGATAATTGTTTAGTCATTATTAATTTAAAATATTTATTTATCATATCAGTTGTTCCTATATTCCTTAATCTATATTTCATAGTCTGGCCAACCATGAAATACATTTGTTGTCCGCTTTGGATTTGAAAAATGTTGAGGTGGATAGAACACAGGGTATAGAGAGCTTATTTATCTAGGAGACTAGATGATTTGTGTATGGAAGACTTGTAACACCTACTCATCCACCTCGGTTGGTTCAAATATAGGAAGATAGTTTTAATGCATCTTAGTGGTCATGTCTATTCCCACTCAATGATGCAGTTAGGTTGTCAATGAGAATAGGTCAGGTTGAGGCATGCAACCCCGCTTAGTAAAATGAACCCTGTCAATCAATAACTAGATAATCAAATAACTTAATGAAATTGATACTAAACATGATTATTAGCTAAACTATAATCTTAGATCAATTCATTCATTGATTGTGTAGAAATATCTCTCATCTTGGTTAATTGTTCACTGCTTAAATAAATAATTAGAATTAATATAACTTGATCAATAATTAATCGACAAGTCCTTTGGGCTTGACATTTGAATTATGAAAAGAGTCATTATATTACTTGGTTGACCATGTGCACTTGCATGTGCTAGGGAAGCAATACCCACCGGTACTTTAAAAAATTTCAAATTTCATTTCTTTGGCACTTTTACATCCTCCAACATATGGGGCCTTACAATATCTCCCCCTTGGGAATATTCTTCCTCGAATATGCTAAAGGCAAGCTCTAAGGAATACAGTGCATGCATCATATATAAAATGCAACATATCACCATGAAAATTTTCAAATCATGCTTCAAACAACATCTAAAATGCAACTTCAAAATCACATATCAAAATCACATACTTATGCACAGATAACATGAACATGACATGCAAGAAGTGTTCTTAAATAAGAAGATCTTAGTACCTCAAGCTTGATAGAATGGAAGAGATAAGGATATCACTTCTTCATATCGGCTTTGGCTTCCCAAGTAGCACTATCGACTTGTTTGTCCCTCCAAAGGATTTTGACGGATGCAATATTTTTATTTCTCAGCCTTTTCACTTTCTATCTAAGATTTCCATCTAAACTTCCTCATAAGCCAAATTCTTTTCAACATTAACCACCTCTAAGGAAACAATGGAATTACGATCTCCAACACACTTCCTCAACATGGAGACATGGAAAACTGGTTGAATCATGCTCATTTCCATAGGCAACTCTAATTTGTATACAACTTTACCAACACGTCTCAAGATCCAGTAAGGCCCTACATACCTAGTCCATAACTTTCCCTTCTTTCCAAATCGGACTATACCTTTCATTGGTGAAACCTTCAAATACACCAAATCATCAACTTCAAATTCAAGATCCCTTCTCCTAGTATCAGCATAGGACTTTTATCGATTTTGGGCAATGTTTAATCTCTCTTTTATTGCCATCACATTCTCCAAAGCCTCCATAACTAAATCTAGACCTAAAAATGTCATCTCTCCCATTTTAAACCACCCAACCAAAGATCTACAACGCCTCTCATATAGGGCTTCAAAAGAAGCCATGCCAATGCTTGAGTGATAGCTATTTTTATAAGAAAAATCTATAAGTGGACGATGCTTATCCTAACCACCCTTAAACTGCAAGACATAATCCTTAAGCATATCCTCAAGAGTTTTAATGCTTCTCTTGGCTTGACCATCTGTTTGTGGGTGAAATATCATGCTAAGCTTGATTTTCATTACTAAGGCCTCTACAGAAAGACCTCCAAAAGTGCGAGATAAATTGAGCACCATAATCTGTGATGCTAGCCAATGGGACCTCACGCAACCTAACCAACTCATGAATGTACAATTTGGAATAATCTTCGTCATCATAAGTCGTTTTAACTGGTAAAAAGTGAGCCAACTTTGTCATTCCATCAACAATAAATCAAATGGAATCAAAGTGCTTTCCAGTCTTTGGTAACCCAACAACAAAATCCATGTTGATTTCTTTCCACCTCCAAGTAAGAATTTCAATATCTTGTGCTAGGCCACCTGGCTTTTGGTGTTTGGCTTTGACTTGTTGACAATTATGGTAATTGACTACAAACTTGGCAATATCTCTCTTTATATCACCCCACTAATACACTTCCCTCAAGTCTTTATACATCTTCGTAGAACTAGGGTGAATGAAATAAGATGAATTATGAGCCTCATTCAAGATCAAGGTCCTCAAACTATCGACATCGGGAATACATAATCTACCTTGGTATCTAAGGACACTATCTCCCCCTAGGGAGAAAACTTTCACCTTGCCATCCTTCATCAAGGACTTCAATTCTAACAATGCAGGGTCAAGTTCTTGTTTGGATTTGACCTTTTCAATAAAGGAAGACTTAGAACCATCTATCATCACCATACCTCGATTTTTGGCTTTACTCAATCTAACCCCTAATCTATCCAACTAGTGAACTTCTCAGGCTAATTCTTTCTTGCCATCATTAATATGAGTCGTACTCTCCATGGACACTCTATTTAAAGCTTAGGCCACAATATTAGTCTCGTCGGTATGATAGTGCACACTCGTGTCATAGTCTTTAAAGAGTTCCAACCACCTTCTTTTCCTTAAGTTTAGATCTCTTTGGGTGAACACATATTGGAGACTCTTATGGTCGGTAAATATATCTACATGAACCCCTATAAATAGTGACACCATATCCTCAAGGAAAGTACAACGACCGTTAATTCAAGATCATAGGTGGGATAATTGCACTTATGCACCTTCAGTTGCCTAGAAGCATAAGCAACGACTTTTTGTTTTGCATCAATACACACCTCAAGCCAACTCTCAAAGCATCATAATACACCATAAACCCTGTTAACCCTTCGTAGATCAAAAATAGGAGCGGACATAAGCTTATACTTTAAAGTTTGGAAACTTCTTTTACATTCATCGGTCCATACAAATTTAGCCTTCTTTTGTGTCAACTTTGTTAAGGGAGAGGCAATTGAAGAGAAACCCTCAACAAATCTTTGGTAGTACCTTGCCAAACCTAAGAAACTCCTAATATCTATGGAAGTTAAGAGTCTAAGCCAATTTCTTACCACCTCCATCTTTTTCGGATCCACTTTAATCACCTCACCGGACACCACATGCCCTAGAAAGGCAACTTCCTTCAACCAAAATTCAGATTTGTTGAACAAAGAAAATAATCTTTCTTCTGTTAATGTTTGCAAGACTACCCTCGAATGTTTCACATGCTCCTTTTCACTCCGGGAATAGATCAAAATATCATCAATGAAGACCACCACAAACCTGTCAAGGTAGGGTCTAAACACCCTATTCATAAGATCAATAAATATTGTCAGAGCATTTAGTTAGGCCGAAGGACATCACCACGAACTCAAAATGCACATATCATGTTCTGAAGGCTATTTTGGGAATATCACACTCCCTTACCCTCAATTTATCATACCTAGACCAAAGGTCAATCTTTGAGAAGTGGTTAGGCCCTTCTAGTTGATCAAATAGGTCATCTATCCTTGGCTAGGGACACTTGTTCTTCACAGTGACCTTGTTGAGTTGTCGATAATCGATGCAAATTCTAAGGGAGCCATCTTTCTTCCTTACAAACAAAATCGGCGCACCGAAGGTGAATTTCTTGGCCTTATGAAACCCTTCTCCAACAAATCTTTTAATTAGTCCTTCAACTCCATCGGGGCCATGCGGTAAGGGGGAATAGAAATGGGTTGTGTATCGGGAAGGAGGTCAATGCCAAAATCTATCTCCCATTCGAGAAGGATACCAATAAATTCATCAGGAAAGACATCAAGAAACTAATTAACCACCAGAATTGACTCAATAGGGGGAACTTTAGACTCAACATCCCTAATCATCACAAGATGGTACATGCAGCCCTTAGAAGTCAATTCTCGGGCCTTAATACAAGAGATGAACCTACCCTTAACCACCGAGTAGTGACCTACCCACTCAAGGATGGGCTCATTACTACAATTAATAAAGGCATGATATGCATGTAACCATTCTATCTCAGGAATAATATTGAAATCTACCATGTCAAGTTTGACAAATTAACAAGGTAAGACATTATGCAATATAGACACGGGACAACCTTTATAGACTCTTTTAGCAAGAATGAACTCGCCAACGGGGGTAGACACTTCAAAAGATTCACATAACAACTCAAGGCACACATGAAGTCTATTAGCGACAAAAGGAGTAATGAAAGAGAGAGTGGCATCCGGATCCAATAAAGCATATAAATCAAGAATGCAGATCTTTAACATGCCGATAATAACATCGGGTGACTCATCCACCCCTTGCCTTACTTGAAGAGAATAAAAGTGACTGTGACATAGAGCAACCCCTTGTTGACCAGCTTGTTCCATTTGATCACCATGAGCACCTTATCCTTGAGGACGTCCATCTCTACTCTTGTTTAGACAATACACAATCTTACGGCCTATTTTGCCACACCCGAAGCAAGCACCCATGTCCTTGTAACACCTTCCATCATGATTTTTACCACACCTTCCATACCTTGGAATGATTTCGCCACCATTACCACCTTGATCTCTAGGATTGGGCACCTTATCATTAGTTAGTCTTTGCCCTTGGGAATTAATGCACCCTTGGCCTTGGAACTTGTGGTCTTTTTGGAAGCGACCACCCTTCGTACCTTGGAAACCACCATCAATCGATCCCTCTTAGACTCTCTACTCCTCCTCTTCCTAAGCTTCTCCCCTTCAATTTGTTCGGCATAAGTCATGAGCCTAGACAAGTCAAAATCTCCTATGAGCATGGAGGTGTGGCATTCTTCATTGATCAAGTCGGACATTCCCGACAAAAACTTGTGCATCCTTTCCTTAAGGTTCATAAACTTCGTCATCTTTTCCTCCCTTAGCTCTATGGAAAAGAAACGGTTGAGGAAGGCAGCCTTGAATTTCACAAGTGATAGGGTCTCCACCCCCTCTCTCACCCTTCCATTAATCAAACCATAATTGAGCAAGGCCTTTTAGTTGATAGGCTGGAAGTTCCACTTTCTCCTCCCATTTAACCTCCATAATGTTAAGAACTTTGTATATCTCGTTGATGAACTCTTGGGGATCTTCTTCAACTTTGGAGCCATAGAACTCTTGAGGATTCATCCTTATGAAATCCCTCACCCTTGAGGAGGGACTAGCAATATGAGGAGTTTGTACTCCTTGTTTGGCCCAGCCCTTGCCAATAACGTGAACACATTCTACTACTCGACGTGAGTGACCCCTTTTTCTCTTTGGGAAACGTGTGAAGCTGGAGGGGTCAATTCATTCTTAGGTGTCGAAGCTCTTTGACCCATTTGTCTTTGAGGCATGGTCTAGAAGAGCAAAAGACCATCCATTAGAAAAATGGAAACCTTAACAAAAGTCTGAAGAATGCCATAAAACATGAAGAAGTGAATCGTTCCTAAAACGCATCATAGCCTCCTATTCATAGTAGTGGCACACTTCACAACTATGAATAACACTCTACTTGATGCGGTGTGTTAGATTTCCAAGGATCATTTACAAATCTAGTGCTCTGATACTGATTTCTTTCATGATCCAAGCCTAGGGCCTAGACATGACACGGCAAATGGAGCACCCGAAGGAACCCCAAACCCTTAAACATGTATAGCACATCCTTAGTTGCGGAAGCAAATAGCACATAATTTCTAGGGAAAATGAGACTTTGGACTCACGCTATAGGGATGTCGTAGGGAAGAGGATTAACATGAATCACATAGCAATTAATATCTAAGAGATGGGTAAGTATGACTCATGCTATGGGGGCCAATTAGACCTTAGGACTTCTATCTCATCCATATAACAAGCATTCAACACAAGAGAGAATAAGGGACTACGGAGTCATTCATAATACATAGAAAACTAAGAGTCGAACTCATAACATAGACATCCAAATATTCAACAACACCTCTAATGCGAATGGAATGCGGGCCAAGACATCTCTCAGGCTCACTGTCAAAAGATAATATCCACAAACATACAAGTCTTAATAAGGTAAGAAAGTAAATGGCTATTGTCCTCGAAGTGGAGGACTCACTAGAAGAGATCTTCAGCTGAACCATCTATCCACGTAGAGGAGGAGGATGGATATGAGCTCCAGTCCCTACATGGTTAGATCATGTAGGCAAAAAGTATGCATTAGTACTTGGAATGTACTAAGTATGTGAGGTGCTTTGCCAAAAAGAACATAAATCATAATTAAACAATATGCATAATTATAATCAACAAATATGAGATCAATATGCCATGTATATATGCTCAATGCCTTAGTCAAAATATGCATGAAGAATCATCAAATCATATACATATCATACATAGATGGGAAGGGACCATAATCGACATGTAAGACTAAGCGAGCTACTACTTGGAATCTCGATGTTCACTACATAACATACTAGGAGTGGTCTGCTTTGCCAAGGTAAACCAAACACTCACCTTACGGGAACTGTCCCATTTCAGAAAGTGCCTTATACACCTTATGGGAACACCACTCTTTTCGGTTAACTTATGATAACAATCGTATGGGAGCACCACCCATTTCAGTATTTGACTAACATGTGTCGGATGGGAACCCCACCCTTTTTGTTCAATCATGTAACATGAGATATATGGATCCATTATCTAATTCAGAAACCTATGGTGGCAACATAGTTATGGGACAATGGTTACCTACCAAGGTCCTCTCGGTGCTAGGTCACAATCCCAAGGAATACTCAATTATACTTCTAGACGTATTTTGCAAAGCACCATAATATCATAATAATTTCTTAGAGTAGCTCGTCAAATCCAAAGCTTCATAACATCAAAATAGGGGTTTATAGCTTTCACAATATTCTCATATCTTATACCATGCATAATAGCCCTTTCAAAATTTGTATCATTCATAGTTTGCGTAATCTTGCAATAAGGCCCTCAACATCATAGAAACTTGGCATATGTCTTTCATCAATTCTTTGTGGGTACATGTAGATAGGTTTAGAACCATGCAAGTCAAAGGTAAATGAGTTGAGACGAGTAAAATGGAATTACTTGAACATTATTTAAAGTAACCCACCAAAAGCATAACAAAACTTAGCTAGGGTATCATCAAACCCTCATACAAATCCATCAATTTTCATATGGCTTTTCAATGCATAATTATGTACAAAGATAGATATCACAATCTCTCCATAATATTATCATATAAGAGAGTTCACAAAAACATTCATAAATATCCAAAAATTTCATGCAGTTGAAGAGGAAGAATGTTTGGACTTGTGGAGGAAACGTTTCCACAATCAAACCCACATACCTTGTGTGATTAAATGGAGGAAAATCTGACTTTAAAGTGAAGAACCCAAAACCCTCGCTTGCACCTCACACTTGAATGCGCCGAATGAGATTGAGAGTATCTTGGGAGAATTTTAGACTTAGGAAATTTTTGAATGAGCGGGAATAAGGTAGATAAGGGTAGTATACGGCTGATAAGGGGACTTTTGGGGGCTTAGACAATCTAGTATAGGCATTAAATAATAGGAAAGGTTTACTTTATCCCTTATAATTCCCGTCGAATGGGACCACAAGACCTTGATATGAGTCGTGGTCCAGTTTACGGGCCATAGGAGAAGGGTTTCGTCTGCTAACAGTTTGGATCCTCAGAAACTTTCTCTGATCCTCAACCTACGATAGGACTTACGGCTCGTAAGTCAAGGTACAGCCTGTCTGCTAACTCGAACTCCCAACTTCATAAATTCATATTTTTACAAAGTATGGCCATCACTCTACGAGCATAAGTTACAGCCTGTGGGACCACTTATGGCCTGTAGGCCCTTCTTTAAAACCCACAACTACTTAGAAAATTTCCAGATTTCATTTCTTAGGCACTTTTACGCTCCAACATATGGGGCCTTACAATTAAAACCCACCATCTCTAAAAAAATCATATCTACCCAAGATTCATACCCAACTAATGAAATAAGACAGGTTACACCTAACCTACCATTAAAGGCTCACCTTATAGATACATGAATAGGCACCAGGATAGGATCACATAATATATCAAACCTTGATGAATAGCAGGTATACATAAAGGAATAGGTAGATTTAGGATCAAACAACATAGATGCAGATCGATGACGAACCAATACAGTACTTATTATAACCACATGTAAAGCATCCACCTCAAGCCTCCCTGGAAATGCATAGAAATGAAATCCCCTACCTCCACCTATATAAATATACCTGGACCTCTACCCTACTAGACTAAGGCATCACCAGTGCACCTACTTAAAGTATGACCACCTCTATTCATCTAATAAATGATTAAGTATTCGATTTTTATTTTCTATTTATTTGAAATTATAGAAATATAACTTGTTTCTCGATCTGTTCTTGAAGCTATTTACTCCATCGCAGACATTTATAGAACAGTTCTAACAGAGGGGCAAATGGTCAAATTTGAAAGATCTTTTGTCTCAGGTTCACCCTAGTTTTTCCAAGGGAGCAACCCTTTTTTTCATTGTATTCTACTCAAAAATTCATCAACAAAATTTCTCCCTTTTCTGCGAATCATTTTTTAACAATGGAGGGGGTTAAATGTTATACCACATCAATTCATTATGTATGGAAAATGAGATTCCATTGATACAGAGCCCCATCTCTAATGATTAATCAACAATTTGAAGTGATTTTCTTGCGTATTCTTGGTAAATCAGCTTTTATATATAGATGTAAAAGGACATGGTCGAATAGTAAAATTTCACTATTCTAGATGCGGTAAAAGAAAAGGAAGAAAAATTCATGGACCGACTCTATCATCTCCAACCCATAGGAACTACGAGATCACTCCAAGGACGCCTTATTTTGATGTGCTAACCCTCTAGCAAGGGTGATCTGGATGAATTTGCAAGTAGAACTGTTAAAGCAAATAACAAGACCTCAGGACAGTAAGTTGTTGAGAAGAACCAGATGTGATGCTACAATCACCCCAACCTACTGACCTCTATTCAACACAATATGAACCATGACTAGCCTTAGATGTTGGAAATGATGCATGAACTAACCCTCGGTGCTAAGATGAACCACCCTCTCAATGAAACACTTTGTGCTAGAGAATTGACCAGATGCTCGAGCCCTTTTTGAGGTCGCCAAACTCCTCTTTATCCATCAACTCTGCCTCCTTGGAAGCACACACAATAGACTAGAGTGAGACTGCCTCTTTATATACTCTAAACACTACCCAATGAATAAAACAAGTCAAACCTCTCACAAATTGATGAACTCTCTTAGACTTATCCGGAATGATCAGAGTATCATGTTTGGCTAACTAACAGAAATGGATTTTATAGTCAAGTAACTAACAGGCCCTCCTGTCTCAAACTGTCAAACCTCAGGTAACTCCCTCACAGTCCAAGGGACAACACAATCATAGAAAGCACTTGAGAACATCTCTCAGGACACAGAAGTTGATCCGACTGGCAAAGATACGAAATAAGTCCTTCACTACGCTTAGCAGGTCCACAAATCCTAAGAGTGACATACAAAACTCTATGTGCCTTAGACAAACAAACAGCATCCAACAACTCTCAATAGGTAGTCAAGAACTCATAGGCATCCTCTGTCTTCCAGCAATAAAATTAAGGTGGGTCCATCTTTTTGGATCTATGATAGAGTGCTGCTCCTCCTTTGTCAAAGTAGTTAATAGTGTATCATGAGCCTCAACCACTAGCACCAAAAATTATCGGTAGTTGCTCTACCTGATCCTAAACAATGGGAACCTAGTGCTACCAAGGACCTGATCTCTTATTTAGGTATGTGAACCTCTTGATATGCCTATCTTTACCACCCTTACTCAGACTCTCAAGCATAACCATCATTCTCAACAAAGTATCTTGTAACAATGGTGCATCTGCATACTCCAGAGGAAATCTGTCCTCTTTAGTCTCAATCCTGGACTCGAGGAAAATTCTCCTCTAATGATCTCTAGTAGGTGCCGCTCCTTGGGCATAACCTCTACCTCTAACCTGACCTCTGCTTGTAGCTAGAGTCTCAATAACATCCTTAGGGACTGCCTCTCCTCCTCTCCTACCAGATGATGCTCTAGTTTTGGCCATCTACACAAATAAAAAGCACGATAACTCAGCACTCACTTAAGTAACCATTCACGATAGAAATTAAAAGAATAAACAAAAAACCTTTCTAACAACCCTTCATAGCCTCTCAAAGATAAACAATGGGCATCTCCATATCGATCCTCGAAACTCTACTAGACCACTTTATACACATGTGAGACCTATGAATCTGGAGCTCTGATACCATTTTATTATGACCTGAATTCGGGCATGATGACACTTTCCTTAACCCACCAAGACAAGTCAGCCTAAACAACAAAACAACATAATTAATGCTAAATGTAAAGCAAAATAAAGCAATTCTAAAGGATAGGGTAACAACATAATAAGATCAGAATCTAAAACTAATCCAAGACTGCTATCATATGTATAAGCCTCTATTGCAAATGAAGGTTTGTAAAGAAATTACAAGTCTCAGTTGTCCTTGATTCTCAAATAAAACAATAACAACATAAATGATAAGTCTTAAGGTCTGTTGAAGGAACTAGTTGTTATCTCTCAAGCAAACTCTGACGCTCAAGTCAAGTATACAATGACAACCTACACAAGTATAAAATCAAGGTTGAGTACCAAACATCAGGATACCAACAAGTAAATGCTAAACATAAAGTAGAGAGTAAGGAATACAAGTACTCCAATCATATAATCTGAACCTTCAAAGCTACAACTTGTAATCAGACAAGGGAACCTACACAATTCATAAATTCAAATAGCACATCATTCCAAGTAAGCCACAATCATGGAGTTCATCCAGCAAGAGATATGCAAGAGAGATGTTCACAACCATAACATGTCTATAAGATGCGGGAAGATGTAATGAAATGTCAATTAATCATAATGCATGTCTGTCCTACGATACACATCTGCTGATAAACTTAGATCGAAATCCATGAGAGCCACAAATAGAATATATATTCATCAAAATCATTTTTTATTTATATTATCATATCTAGTCTGAATCATTTTCCAATGGCTTTATCATATCTCACCAGAAACATTATCCATTAGCATTAAGTAACTGTGGATCTCATTCAATTTCCAAGAATCTAATGCAAATAGGCATTTACAAGTAGTACATGAGTATATGCACTGAGTCTAAATATATCGTTCAAACAAATCAATTTACTATATTTTCATTTTGATCCGAAAAGAACATAAAAAACTATTATAAATTGAAAGTTATTTTTCACGTTGTATTTTTCCTTTTAGAAACATTTTAGGCTTATGTTGTGTCAAAGCAACATAGAAATAGAATAATATTTTATACAAAATTAAATAAATGAAATAAATTCTTCTTTATGGTACAATAATATAAAAAATTTAATACTAGTACTACATTTTTAATGCTAATAATACATTATAATTTTTACATTGTTTTATACACCAATTTTTTAATCTTTTTGCCACAACACCACATTAGAAAAGTTTAAACAGAATCTCCAAATAGGGAATGGGGAATGAAGGGAGGTCCGGGAGATGGAGAAAAATCTAGGGAGGAATAAAGATCACGAAATGGAGATTTAAAAAAAAAAAGATAAAACTTTTCCATACTTGTATTTCGTTTTTCTAATTACTTATAGTAAAAATATTATATTTACCCAGTTTATATATATGTATAAATCAGACTCATAGTTTGGCCAAGTCAACAATATAAACATCACATAAGGTTTGCCAATAGTCAAAAGGCATTTAAAACAATTTGTTTGGACCTGTACAGATACTGAACTCCAAAATGGGGTGTAATCATATAAAAATTATTAAAATATAAATTTTACAAAATGATTCAATTTACATTAAATTCAAAATATATTAGTCCAAATAAATATTGTGAATTAATATAATTGGGTTAATTAATTAATTCTAATAAAATATAAATTTAATTAAAAGCCCAAATTCAATTACTTGGGCTACAAAAGATGACCCACTTCATTGGGCCGAATATCCCTTCATTCAAGAAGCCCACTTAATGCCATCTGTCAAATGACGTGACACACCAAGTCAAATAACAAAGTCAATAGGATCATGCCATGTGTCAAAATAACATGGCATTCCTGTCTAAATCAAAGGTCAATAAATATGTGCCACTTGTGCAAGCGACATGTCTCAACCAATCAAATATCGTTATGTCATTTAAAAAGAAACCTATTCTTATCACTTTTCTTGTGCCATGTCACCTTAAATCGAATTAGCCAGAACAAAGTCTGATTCCATCATAGCTCAAGGAAACTTATTCTTATCAATTTTCCTGCGCCATGTCACCTTAAATCTGATTGGTCGGAAGAAAGTTTGATTCTATCATGACTTCTCTATTCTACAACTATATAAAGGGGTCCTCATAATTCAGAATTCACATCAAGAATTCTAGCAAAAAGCCAGAGAGAGCTCGTGGATCAAACGCGCAGATTCCTCTACAAGCAACATGAATTCAAGAAATCAAGAAATCAGCCATTCAAGTTCAAGAGCGCATCAAGATCAAGGCCACCTGATTCAAGAACAAGCACAAAAGCCCTTGGATTAAAGTACAAGTCAAGATCAAGTTCAAGAACAATTCCATATCAAGTTCAAGTTCAAGATCATCAAATCCATGTATCAATATCAAGACCACCGAATTCAAGATTAAGCCCATAAGTCCTTGAATTCAAATACAAAGATCAAATCTATCAAGTTTTTCAAGATTCAAGAACAAGAAAAGATCCCTTAAATTTATATTTGAAAAGACGATTCAGAGGATTCATAGAGGTTTTAGAACTCACTACTTGAAGTAAAGTACAATGATTGTTGCAATATTTTTCGTTCCTTGATTATTATTTTTTAATATGCAAATACAAATTCTGGCATGCCCAGTAGGACAATCTCTACCTCTCATCTCAACTTTTCAAGCAACAACGAATACTAAAATGGCTTCTAAGAAGATCTCCAAATCAACTTCCTCTAAGACTGATGATTCCAAGTTTTCCACTAAAGTGGAAGGAATACTAGGCTTTATTTTTGGATATATTGGAGTTGTTACAAAGAGCAAAGCCACTATACTAGGACAATAAACACTGCCAGTGTCAGCCGCACCAACTCCTGATTTTGGATCTTCAACTCTAAGGGGGGCAAGGTCCTTTACAAATGCTTCCGAAAGAGGAAGCAATATTGCTGAGAAGATCAAGCAAACTTTGGCTCTATTTGAGGTCTTTGGTTCTAAGAACTCTACCGCAAAGAAAGACCAGAACTCCAATAAATCTTCTCCACATGCATCGCATAATGTGAGACCTCTGAAGATCAACTTCCATAATGATCCATGCTAATATTATATGCCTCTAATAGCCATGTAAGCAATGACAACTAATGCTTCATCCATGGAGGAACAACTTGCGAATCTCGAAAAGATGATTGAAGGACTAACCAGGCATATGCAACACCAAGAGTCTCGTATCCATAAGTTGATGGATAGAGTAAATGGATTATTAGATAAGGAATCCATTTATGCACTAGGGAAGGATATTGAGATTCAAGAGACTGAAAATCCTGCGAAGCAAGCGCTGACTCTCAAGGAGCTGCTAGTTTTTGTCGAAGGAATGATCCCACTTGATCAATTAAAGGAGTTTATTGAAGGGACCATTAAAGACAAGTATAAAGTCTCCTCCAAGTCTTCCCATATATATGTCAAGCCTTACACTGTGAGGATTGATAGCCTTAAAATGCTTGATGATTATCAACCTCCCAAATTTCAACAGTTTAATGGCAAAGGAATTCTAAAGCAACATGTTGCACACTTTGTGGAGACATGTAATAACGCTGGGACCTATGGAGACTATCTCATCAACTAGTTCATTCACTCCTTAAAGGGGAATGCCTTTGACTGGTACACAGATCTAGACCTCATTCCATTGATAGTTAGGAGCAACTAGAGCATGAGCTTCTCAATCACTTCTATAGCACAAGGTGCACAGTGAGCATGGTAGAATTCACAAATACTCGCCAAAAAAGGATGAACCAGTTAACGACTTCATAAATCGATGGAGGAATGCGAGCCTTAATTACAAAGACAGATTTAGTGAAGCATTTGCTATAAAAATGTGTAACCAAGGGATGCACTGGGGGTTATGTACATCCTACAAGGAATAAAACCTTGTAGGACTCGTGCTCATGATACAGAGTGGAGCATGTCTTCTATCAGAAAAGATGGAATGCTTGTTCATGATTCTCGCAAAGGAAAGGACAAGCAAGAACCAAAGGAATGGATCAAATTTGTGCTCAAGAATGATAATAAGGAATCCATGACTGTTAATGCATCAGGTATGAAATTCACTACAAAGGAAAGAAGGAAGCAGAGTATGAAGACAACTTTTCAAGGGCGTCCAAATCGAAAGTTGACTTTAAAGGAGATTCAAGAAAAAGAATACCCCTTTCTGGATTCTGATGTTTCTCAAATATTTGATGAATTGGATGAACTGAAGTTCATCGAGCTATCGAGGATGAAATGGCCCGATGAAGCTGGAAAAATTGATGATCCAAACTATTCAAATATCATAGACTTTTTCGTCATCCTCTTGAAAAGTGTTTTGTCTTCAAGGAAAAAGTCATTCAATTGGCTAGGGAAGAAAAGATTTCCTTTGATGATGAGAAAGAAATTTCTAACAAATCTCTATCACTTTTGGATCGCTTGACCCAATCCAAATATTTACTCCTAAAGAAAAGAAGTCATTAGAGCCAAATAAAATCCAAACTAATAGAGATAATGATGAAGGTTGGATCCTCATGACTAGGCGAAAAAGTATTAAGACAAATTCACAAAGAGAGTCATCTAAGCAATCGACAAGAGGAAGGATGGTGAGGATACCAAAGAAGAAAAAGCTAGTCATGTATCCAAAGAAAGCAAAGGTGGAGGTGCATCACTACTAGGAGCCACGATGCCCTCTGACTTTTGGAGAGATGTTTCTGAGTTGGTTTCACACCAGAACTATCAAAGAAAACAATGAGGCATCATGTTTTAACACTGAGAAAGGAGAGCCAATAGGTGAAACTTCATCAGAGATGTCTCCCATGGATAAAGAAGAAGTAATAGGCGAAACCTCATCAAAAGCGTCTCCTTTATCTTCTGAGAAGCCTGCAGAACCCTATTCTCACAAAGTACATACATGTGATACAAAAATCATATTTACAGAGAATGATCTCCTATTTGGTGAAAAGCTACATAATCATCCTTTGTACACGGTGGGCCATGTCCTAGAGAAGAGGATAGATAGAATCTTTATTGATGAAGGATCTGGAGTTAACATTCTGCCCAACCATACATTGAAAGAACTCACAACGTAGGAACTTAGTGAAAATTGTCTGTTAATACAAGGATTCAACCAGGGGGGTAGAGGTCTATAGGCTTCATCAAGTTAGAGATCCATATTGGTGATTTTCTATCTAGTGTCTAGATGTATGTGATTGATGCAAAGACTTCATATAATATATTACTTGGTAGCCCTTGGTTACACGAGTACAAAATTGTCTCATCTTCTTACTATCAACGTTTGCTAGTATCTTGAAGATGGAATTGAAAGGAAAATAATTATTGATGATAATAATTTCATTGAAGCTTAGTCACACTTTATGATGTGCCATCAAAATACAGCACATTTAATGCCTAAAACAAGGGATTTTGCAAGCTCTTAATTTGATCTTTTATGGTTTTATGTGTTTTATGTTTGTTTTTGCTGAAAATATAGGTTGGCCTAATTTTGGTGAAAAGTACCAGATTTTATTGAATTTGAAGACCTATGAGACACACTACAAGTCATGGCCCAAGCTACGAGTTGTAAGAGGTAGTCGTAGGGATTAACAGCTTCCAAATATCAAAATCCGAGAAATTAAAGTCAGTCACACAAGTCCAGGATACGAGTCATAGACCAAACCATGACTTGTAGTATGGATTGTAGCAGTTAAATCTAAAATGACAAGTGTTGACTACGAAAGCCCGATTACTACTTGTAAGCTACCTTACGAGTCATGCTACGAATCGTAACTGTTGTCGATCAAACTTTTCTTATTTATTTTTGGTCCTTTTGTAAAAAGTATAAAAAGTTAAAGTTAGGATTTTAAAAGAAAGGAGGATAGAGACTATTATTCAATAGAGATTGTAGAGATACTTGAATATTTTTAGAGCTTTTTCTAGGTTTTAGTGTAAATACTTAGGGTTTTACATTTGAAGACCCAATTTGGGGATTTGAAATCACTTGTAATAAAACTTCATTCTTCAAGTTTATGATTTTAATATCAATGTGGTTTTTGTTCTTCATTTTTCTTTGGGTAATTTCTCAACCATGGTTATTCTATCCATTATTTGTGATTTTTCCTAGCTGTGAGTAGCTAAACCTCCACAACTTGGGTTGTGGGAACCATGAGTAACTAGTTTCTAATAACCCAGATTATTTGCATTTCTTTGATTGGGTCTTTGCATGTATTGTCCATTTTCCTTCAAAATACTTGTTATTTGGTGGTGGCTAACACCAAACCCCACCTAGTGTCATGATCCCGACTAAGGTAGTGATGAATAGGAAAAGGAAATGGGTGACAGGATTTGATTGATATGTTCTCATCAAATCAACCAAAACCGACCAAGGAGAGGTTAACTGGGATAATGGGTAATGGTTAGTTGGCACATCATGGTTGTTGACCAAGCACCATTGTGAAATTCGACCTTCACCTTTACAAGAGGGGTAGAAGAACCTAAGTTATCGTCCTGCATGCAATGTCTCAATTAGGGATATATTATTCGAGGTATTTAAGTTAGTGAATCATGGGGAACACAATTCCCAATTTTCTCCTTAAATTGATTATCTCTTCGTGATTATTAGTATAGTTTTTATAGTTATTTTATTTGAATTCGCAAAAACCCCCCACCCCTCCCCCCTCATTCTAGAGAATATAGTCGATTGGTACTTGAAATGATTGTTGGTGAGTCAATTTGGTCAAACCCCATATTCCTTGTAGATTTGACCCTAGCCTTTGGTTAGGTTTATACTTGAAGCGACTGTTTTGTTGTTGGAGCGTGAACATCACTTTGTTGACGCAAAATTCTATTTGAAGAATTATATCGTGAATGAAGCAAAACGTGATGCTGTCAAATCGACGAAGTCCAATGCGCCTGCCAGCAAAAGAACTAAAGTGTTTGGAAAGGTCAAGGCCAGTATTGGGGAGTTGGAGTCCCATTCAGATAAACGGAAGATCATGTCCTCGAAAAAGAAGCCAACTTTTGTACCCTACTATGTTCTAAAGGTAAAGAAAGATGCAGGTCAATCATCTGGTATATAAGGAAATGTATTAGGAGGGCTAACTCTTCCTATCAAACGCATTGATGTAATCAACTTGTCTTCAAACCTGCTGGGAGAATTTGTGGCTCAAAATTTACCTCAAGATATGCCAATTCCCACGAAACATACAAAGGGCTTTGATTCAAAAGCTTACAAGTTATTTGCAAAGGTTGGATACAACCCTAATGAACCATCTAAGTTAAATAAACTTCCATCAGATGATGTCACTAGGAAAGCGTGCGAAGGTTTGGGCTATAGCCAACCACCTCTAGGCTGTATTTCCATAAGAAGAGCAAGTAACAATTACATCATCATCGAATATGAGTCTTCTTCTTCTAACAAAAGACCTTCTGTATTTGATCGACTTGGAAAACCCATACGAGAACTTCTGTGTTCGAGAGGTTAGGACAATTGGATAAAGAAAATAAGAAGCATCGGAGAAGTTACCTAAGGGTGACAACATCGCTCTACTTATCCAAAAGGATATCCAAAGAAAAATTCCCTCTAGGTTGAAGCGAAAACTGGAACTCATGGTTTCATGCAGAGAGGTGTTAAAGGCAAGGATCACACTATGGTTTACACCAAGGAACCTGAGGAAGATGAAGAAAGTGTAGGCTCCTTATATCATATTGCAGCTTTGAGGGAGCTCGATACCTCATCTTAAGTAAAGGTTGATGGAGGATTAGAATACATTTCCTAGAGCCACCATATATCTGTTAGTGAGAATAATCCACAAGAGGAAGAAGATGTTATAGATGCTCTACTAGACCTAGAAGAAGGAGTGAAAGCCACGATAGATCCTTTAAAGGAAATTAACCTTCGCATTGATGAAGACAAGGCCAACTTACTTGAGCACCTTTCTAGAAGCTGATGAAGAAACTGCTTATATAAATCTACTCAAAGAGTATAAGGATGTCTTTGCTTGGAATTAAAGGAAATGCCTGGCTTAAACCCTAAAATAGTGGTCCACCAATTGGCAGTCAAGAATGGTGCTTGTCCTGTGAAGTAGGACCAAAGACGTTTTAGGCCAGAGTTGGTACCATTGATCGAGAATGAAGTCAACAAGCTCATTGAGGCAGTCTTCATTCTTGAAGTTAAATACCCCACATGGATTTCAAGCATTGTTCTTGTGAGGAAGAAGAATGGCCAATTTCGAGTTTGTGTTGACTTCAGAGATATCAATAATGCATGTAATGAAGATGAGTTCCAACTGCCTATTCCAGACCTAATGATTGATACTACAACTATTTACGAGGCAATGTCAGTCATGGATGGTTCTTCTGGCTATAACCAAATCCGTATGTCACTGACTGATGAAGAACTCACTGCATTTTGCACTCTTAAAGGTATCAATTACTACAAAGTGATGCCTTTTGGTCTAAAAAATGTTGGTTCCACATATCAAAGGGCTATGCAGAATATATTTGAGGACTTACTCCACAAAAATGTCAAATGTTATGTTGATGAAGAGTGGTCTATAGGATAGTCATATTATAATCTTTTCCAATGCAATAAAGTTATGTAGTGTCCATTTATCTCTGAGGGCACCCCCGAAGAGCGGGGGATTTTGTGGCATTTCTGATTGGCTGTCATGTATTTCTAGTAAGTTGTTTAATAGTTGGCATGTTGAATCGTATACATAATATGACAGGTTGGTTCCCCCATTGCGTATTGGTACTGAGCGAGTATAGAATAAAATTGTTTCTCTTTGTTCCTACAAATAGAATTGTTCCATTATTATCAACAGAATAGATACCAAAGTCAAGAAATAGGGGCGACTATTTGAAAGACTTAAGAGTGGCATTTGAATTTCTCCGAAGATATCATCTAAGGATGAACCCATTGAAATTTGACTTCAGGGTTACTTCTGGAAAGTTTCTTGGCTTTATTATGCGACATCGAGGGATCGAGATTAATCAAGCTAAAATCGATGTTATCCTGAAGATGCTTGAGCCTTAAGGTATTCATGAGTTAAAAAGCCTTCAAGGAAACTTAGCTTACCTGAGGAGGTTCACCTCGAATTTAGCTGGGAGATGCCAACCATTCAGTCATCTTATGAAGAAAGGGTGTTCCTTTTAAGTGGGACCAAATATGTAATGAAGCTTTTGAAACTATCAAAGCATATCTAGCAAACTCTCCAGTTCTAGCAGCCCCTATACTTAGAAAGTCATTGATACTCCACAATGCGGCACAAGAAAGGTCTGTTGGAGCCCTATTAGCTCAAGATAATAGTGAAGGCAAAGAAAACTCACTCCACTACTTGAGCAGAATGATGACACCAAATGAGTTGAATTATTCGTCAATCAAAAAGTTATGTTTGGCTTTAGTTTTCTCAATTCAAAATATAAAGCATTATTTTCAAGATCACGTTGTTCGTCTCATATCGTAAGCAAATCCTATCAAATTTGTCATATCGAAAGCAGTCCTCAAAGACCGATAGGTAAGGTGGTATCTTCGACTCCAACAGTTTGAGATCGTGTACGTCCCTCAAAAAGCTGTAAATAGACAAGCATTAGTAGAATTCTTGCAAACCATCTGATACCATATTATTGGGAGCTAACTGATGAGCTCCCTGATAAAAATACGATGGCCATTGAAATGCAACCTCCTTGGAAGATGTACTTTGATGGGGTTGTACATCGTGGCAGAGTTGGCGCTGGAGTGGTATTTGTCACATCGCAGGGAGATGTTCTACCATTCTCCTTCACATTGAAACAATGTTGCTTCAATAGTGTCGCAGAATATCAGGCATTGATACTTGGTCTTGAAATAGCAATCGACATGAAATAATTACAACTACAAGTCTTTGGTGACTCTCAGTTAGTGATTGAACAGCTTTTAGGAACCTATGAGGTCAGGAAGCCAAAACTGCACCCCTATCACTATTATGCTCAAAAGTTGATAGGATGGCTGGGAGATGTAACCCTCCAACATGTGTCGAGAAATGAAATAAAAAAGCAGATGCCTTAGCTGCTCTAGCTTCAACTCTAACTCTTCCTGATCAAACGCAAGTCATTATCTGCCAAAAAAGAGTAGTACCACTGCTAGATAAAGATAAATATATGGAGTATAATCTTGAGCATGTTGTTGCTGTTTCCGAAGCCAGCATAAAGGATAGGTGACAAGCTATCATCGACTCTTTATGTTACGGGAAACTCCCAGAAGATGCCACAAGAAGGACAGACATTCGTCGTCGTGCACCTCGTTTCCTTTACTATAAGGATATACTATATAGAAGATCATTTGAGGGGGTACTCCTTCAATGTATGGGAGAGAAAGAAGCAAATCAAGCTCTATAGGAAGCACATTTGGGAGTATGTGGGTTGGATCAATCTTGACCAAAGCTCCACTTTCACATAAAGAGAATGGGGTAGCATGTCACGACCCGAAAATCGAGCGTGATGGCACTTGCTCAACCCCACCAGAACAAGTCAGCCTTATCTCAAAAAGGAATAATAATTATAACACGCGGAAGCATTTTAACAATAAATAAACTCAACTGATAATTTTCATAACTTAAAATCCCACCCAAGGATTGGTTATCACGAGTACAAGCCACTAAAAATACAGAACATAAGAAAATATAAGTCCAAACTGTCCTTCTTCTCAAATAGAACAAGTACAGAAGAAATAGGAACAAGAGAGTCAGCCAGATGACAATAGCTACCTCTCTACGTCTCCTGAGAATCTTCGATGGATCTAGGAATACTATTCACTGCCCGGATTCACCACCTACACGAGTGTAGAAGCAAGGGGTGAGTACCAAAATACCACGCGGTACCCAGCAAGTCAACTAACAAA
>JAABOM020000012.1:12971391-12994131 GCA_011800125.2 Solanum clarkiae | reverse complement strand
ATGGTCACTTTGAATTTCTTGTTATGTCATTTGGGCTAACGAATGCACCAGCAGTTTTTATGGATCTGATGAATAGGATATTCAAGCCATTCTTGGATGCGTTTGTGATAATATTTATAGATGACATTTTAGTATATTCAAGATCAGAAGAGGTCCACACAAATCACTTATGACAAGTGTTACAGGTTCTTCGTGATCGACAGTTGTATGCCAAGTTTTCTAAATTTTTAGCTAAAATCAGTGGCATTTTTGGGTCATATTGTATCTGATAAGGGAATAAGTGTTGATTCACAAAAGATAGAGGCTGTGAAAGATTGGCCAAGACCACTGACACCCATGAAAGTTCGAAGCTTCCTAGGTTTGGCAGGTTATTACAGGAGGTTTGTTGAAGGTTTTTCTTCTATTTCTACACCTCTAACAAAGTTGACACATAAGGCAACCAAGTTCCAATGGAATGATGCATGTGAAAGTAGCTTCCAGGAGCTGAAAAATAAGCTAACTTCTGCACCTGCGCTAGTACTTTCAGAAGGCACTGAGGGGTATGCAGTGTATTTCGATGCTTCAGGAGTTGGCTTAGGGTGTGTACTGACACAACATAGTAGGGTAATTGCTTATGAATCTAGACAACTACAACCACATGAGAAAAACTTCCCAACTCATGATCTTGATCTAGTAGCAGTTGTATTTGCTTTGAAAATATGGTGCCACTATTTATATGGGGTTCACGTTGACATATATACTAATCATAAGAGCCTACAATACATCTTTAAGCAAAAAGACCTAAACTTAAGATAGCGGAGATGATTAGAGCTAATAAAGGATTATGACATTGATATACTATACCATCCATGGAAGGCAAATGTGGTAGCCGATGCTCTGAGTTGTAAAGCAATCATGAATACTAGTGACCAGGCCATGGTAAGTCAAAGAGTGGCTGAGGATCTACGTGGGAGTTCGGCCTCTTGAAACTCCAAAGGAAGGGGTTATTGTACATAATGCAGCAGCGTCTTCATTGGTGATGGAGGTGAAAGCAAAACAGTTTGAGGATCCTGTTTTATGATGACTTAAGGAAAAGGTGAGTTGAGGTATGATAAAGGGCATTTCACCTTACACAAAATGGAGTACTTTAGTGCCAAAATAGATTACGTATGCCTGATATTAATGGATTAAGAAAGAAAGTAATGGGAGAAGCCTATCATTCCCAATATTCTATCCATCCAGGATCAACTAAGATGTATCATGACCTGAAGGAAATGTTTTAGTGGGGAGGCATGAAAAAGGACCTTACAGAATTTGTGGCTCAATGTCCAAATTATCAACAAGTGAAAGTAGAACACCAAAAGCCAGGAGGTTATATGCAGTGTATAGAGCTTCCAACATGGAAGTTGGATATGATCAATATGGATTTTGTTATCGGGTTGCCTCGTTCATTTCAGAAGTTTGACTCCAAATGGGTGATAGTTGACGGACTCACAAAGTCAGCACACTTCTTGCCAGTAAGAAGTGATTATACAGCTGAAGAGTATACCAAGCTATACCTCAAAGAGATATCAGGCTACATGGAGTCCCAATCTCTATTATTTCTAATCGGGGGCTCAATTCACTGCAAAGTTTTAGAAGTCCTTCCAAAGGAGTTTAGGGACACAAGTAAATTTGAGTACAGCATTCCACCCTCAAACAAATGGTCAAGTAGAATGCACCATTCAGACACTTGAAGATATGTTACGAGCTTGTGCATTAAACTTTAAAGGTAGTTGGGTGGACTATTTGCCACTTATTGAATTTTCCTATAATAACAACTACCACTCAATATCAAGATGACACCTTATGAAGCTTTGTATGGAAAGAAATGTAGGTCACCAATTGGATGGCTTGAAGTGGGTAAAACCACCTTGCTTGGGTCAGATCTAGTACAACAAGCCATGGAAAAGGTTAAGGTAATACAACAGCAGCTAGAAACATCCCAAAGTCATCAAAAATCATATGCGGATGCTAGAAGGAGAGGATTGGAATTCTTAGTAGGGGATTGGATATTTTTAAAGGTGTCTCCAATGAAAGGGGTTATGAGACTTGGTAAGAAAGGAAAACTGAGTCCACGTTACATAGGTCCATATCATATTATTAAGAGGTTCGGGCAAGTTGCATATGAACTAGAGCTACCCCAAGAGCTTTCAATGGTTTATCCAGTTTTTTATGTCTCAATGCTTCGAAAATGCATAGGTGACCCATCCTGTGTCACTCCTATTAAAGACGTACAGGTTACAGAAGATCCCACATATGAAGAGGTACCTATTTCTATTCTAGATCGTCAAGTTAAGAAGCTAAGGAATAAAGAAATAGCTTCAGTGAAGATACTTTGGAGAAACCAGCAAGCAAAAGAAATGACATAGGAGGCCGAGGATGCGATGAAATTAAAATACCCTTACATATTTGAAACTAAAGAGGAAGTCCAACATGCAGAATTGGGAAACTAATAGGTACGTCTGATTGAATACCTAGTGTGTTGTCAAAAGTTTGTGTAAGTAAAGATTTAAACTTGGTTAAGCTATCCAATTGTGCTAACATTCGAGGATGAATGTTCCTAAGGGGAGAGGATATAACACCTCACATCTTACAATACTAGTACTATGCAAATGAAACATGATATGGTTTGGCCAAATTTATAGCCCATTTTTTTCAAAAGTGCTTAAATCTCACGTTATATGGCGATATGTGCGTCTAACGCTTAAGAGGGTTGAGTGTATATATGTTTTGTGTCAAATTGAGGAGATCACGACCCTAAAAAAAGTGAGAAAATTGAGATGCTTGCAGGACTTAGGAAGCTAGCAGGTGAGTTACCTACTTTCTTAGCTTAAATTTGCTAGTTAAACGGAGACGAGGCCCGACGTCGAATTTGTCCAAGTCCGATTATGAATAAAGTCCATGTTAAGAGTGTAACTTTAGCCCGTGTTTTACCAACATAAATGGACATTACTTACAACCCAATATGAACAATAAAAGGGTCCAAGTACAACACAACCCACTTGACTAATTGGGCCCAAAACTAAGTAAGGAGAAAAGGGGAAAATGGGTAGCCAAGGACCAACCAATTTGAACCCAATAAGGCCCAAGTAAAAGGGGAAATAAAGAAGTTGCATCACCAACTTAGTAAAGTAAGGCTAAAAATTCCTTAGTAAGTCGGCCAAATTCCCCCTTTAAAAAGGGTTTAAAACAGCTCCCATAACTCGTTTTCAACTTGAACAAAAAAAAATCAGATTGTTCTCCAAGTTTTCTCTCAACTCTTTCTTAACTTTGTAAAGTAGCCAAAGGAATCTTTTAGGGTTCTTAAGGAGGCCCTCAAACTTGAAGATTAAGGTAAGTGATTATAGTTATGTGTTTAGTAAGGTTTCTTCATGAAAAACAAGAGACTATGTTGGTTAGGTATATGCTGAAAATTTTGGACAGCATGTGTTCCAAGATTGTTATACTTTTTCTTATTTATTTGGAAGATTTTCTCTTTTTGATTGGATTGATAATGAAGGTATGCTACTATTATTAATGAGTATTGGTTCTTAAATGATGTATAAAGTCTGTTGCACCACTTTTACAGTCCGCAAAAGTGAGTTTTTATAAGATATCACAATTATCTTCTTAATACGAACTTGTGGATTGTTGGATGTGAGGCAATGCCTCACATCCTTAATGACTACTTTGATACTGTTCTTAGACTATTTTAAGGTTGTCTTTATGTATAGATGTATTGTGGACAGTTTGGGTAAAGTTGAAACAGGTTTGGAATTATCGACGTCAAAATGTGGCAAAGGGACGTAACATTATGCCGCCTATATGTATGTTGTGTAGAATTGTTATGTGTTATGCTTTGCAGGCTGTTGTAAGACTGTTATGGCACTAGAATAGGCTGAACATGATATGTATATGAGAATGTGTATTAAAAAATATGATTAGGAGCGGAAAGGTTGAAAGAATATGCTCGGATTTATAAATACCCGCTTGCAGCCCGTATGTTATTTTCTTTATGAGATTGGGCTGCCAAGATGTATCTATTGGTTGCTAATTGATAGTTTTATCACCTACTATGTTGTAGATAAATATTTGGAGGAAGGTAAGGTTATCTCGAGGTAATAGCGAGGTCGTACAGCGAGGTATGTAAGGCTACTTGATTTCATATTATTTGGCATGTAACATAGATCCCTCCTTGGCACATAAAGGCACTTACCAACTCCGACACAACTATTAATCATGTCTCCACTCTTTCACATATTCATATGCTCCCATACATAGTCACCTTTAAACCTGTATACATACTTGGATACCAAGATACATGAGTTCGTTCTACTAAATAAAGTTCATTTGTTATTGTACTTTCTATGCATTTCATTAATTTTGTAACTTACTCCTTTCATTGTGGTGTTGTGTTCTGTAATTATTTACATGTCATACGTTGTATCTACAGTCCTACAGCTCCAATATTATGACCACCAAAAGAATCATCTCAAAGGTAATTGAAGGATAAAGTATATTGTTTATTGATGGGTGGTAACTCGAGGGGTGGAAGAATCACCTAGCTAGGGTCGATCCTAGTACGGGGGGTAGCCCAAGGGGTTAAAGAAAAAGCCTAACCAGGGCCGATACTGATATAGATTTACCACTGATCAGCTGGTCATTTATATTACATGCTGTGTACAGATTATACAGTACAAGTAAAGTAATAAAAAGAACATAAAGTACATAATCCCACAGTATAACTAACGGTGGTCTCTTATCCTACACTAGTGCATACTTTCATTTGAGTTGTTGCTTCATATACAGTATTTCCTACCTTACATATTCAGTACATTATTTCGTGCTGACGTTCCTTACAGGGGACCTGCATTTCATGTTGCAGGTACAGGTGCTAGTAGATCTTCTCAGTAGGAGTACAGGATATCCAGCTGTTATTACCAAGCTTCAGGTTGCTTCGGAGCTTTGTGTGTATCTAAAGCTTATATTTTTGTATTGTCCAGTTAGTCGAGGCGGGGCCTGTCTCGACCCTTATCAGATACGTTTCCTTATCTAGAGGCTTTGTAAACTATGTAAATTAAAGTGTGGTCATGTCTCGTACTTTAAACACTATGGCCCCAATGGCCTAGCCATATGCATTTCCTTTTGGCTTGTTATTACTGTCTACTTTCTTAAAGGCATGTTGAATGTAAAAATCCCTCATAATATGTATAGAAAGTGCATAGACATAGGTTGGTTCTCTCAGGCCTTATTGGCAACGGGTCCAGTCCGCCTTAATGCGACTTTGGGCGTGACAAATATATAACAATACTATGATAAATTTGTATTTGTATTCAATGTGAATTGAGCATTCAATATGAATGTATTATATGCGTTCAGCGAAATTAAATTGTTATTGCTATGAATAGTAAATATTTTCTTAATCTAGTATAACTATGTAAGTTTCCCATGTTTTATTTACAATCAGCGAAATTATAATGACTATACAATATAGTTTGTCAAATATTATAGGAAGTATACACTACTATACAATGTATATTACTTATATATGAGTCATACTCTAAATACATTATGATACACAAATATACACTGACTATACATGCCTATACAACGAGAGCTATTTTTTTGTAATTATTTTAAGTAACATGTCTCTTGGTGTAAATTTCCCAAAATATAAAGCAAATCTCAACCTCTTAATTTAGTCTTAAGTAAGTGACAATTATTCAATACTTCATTAAGAATAATACTGGAGTTAAATACATTGGAGGTAATCCTAAACTATTGCACAAATATATATGATTTGTCTTACTATATCAAAGATTACATTTGAAGATAGAATAAAATAAATGAATTTCATGTTGATCAAAGTTAGGCTTTAGATCAGTGAGAAATTCACTTGGTCAAACTCAAGGTTTGGTGCAATTATTGTTTTTTTAGCAACTAAACATTTTGAGAAGATTAATAAAAGAAAAAGTTCTTTGAATTTTAGAAAGGTAAAAGTTCTTATTTTCTTTGTCACACAGTTTTGTAATAGTATTTCACTTTAATGTGAGTATTTTTAATAAGGGGTCAAAAATATTATTTTCTTTATTATGATGTTTTTTTAATTAATCATTGAAATTTATTTTATCGGTGTAATCTTATTTTATGAAATTATATTTTGAGTAACTAAAAATTGTCTTATTTTGCAAGACTGAACTATAGAAAAGTGTGCTAAAGAGTTGCAACATACTTTGGAAATATTTAAATTTTAGCTAAAAGTAGAGTTATTAATTAATTAGCAGAACAATTCAGCACGTGTCATATGTGTTATTAATCATCACTAAACTAGGAGAAACAAAAGTTAGAATAAAGTATGGGGTTTTCAAGAACTACATAGATTAAGGTGAAACTTTATCAGCATCAAGTGTTTATATAAAATTAAAACATTATATGTATAATACACATATACACTGCTATTCGATAACAATTCATATTTGCTATTTTTAAATAAAAAATTCATTACATTTTCAATATTCACATAACGTATGGGTAAGTACACTAGTTATGATTAATAAAAAAAAAAATTGAACAAAAAGAAAAATAGTAAAATTAAAATCAATAGAATTCTAATGTGACGTTAACATGATGCTAAGACGATATTGATATGGTGCACTGTTTGCAACAAATTTTAAAGTGATGAAAATAAATTACAATCACAAATAAAATATTGAAGAAACATAATTTTATTGATAAACGATGTAGGTATAATGTGTTGTCAAAATACAGCACATTTGATGCCTAAAACAAGGGATTTTGTGAGTTCTTAATGCGACTTTTTATGGTTTTTATGTGTTTTTGTGTAGTTCTTGCAGAAAAGTTCAGTTAGTATGATTTTGAAGAAAAGTTCCAGATTTTGCTGAAGCTTAGGACATACAAGCACACCTACTAGTCGTAGCCCAAGATACAAGTCGTAAGGTGTGTCGTAGCAAGAATCAGAGACCAAAAATTCAGAAATCTTCTAAGTGGAGGTCACCCCTAGGGGGCTATCCTACGAGTCGTAAGTCCCACCACAACTTGTATAAGATGACTCATAGCAAGAATCAAAGAGCCATAATGTTGGACCAAAAACTGAAGACCAAGACTATGAGAAGAACATACGAGTCGTAGCTCAAGCAACGACTCGTACCTATGGGTCGTACCAGTTTATTCCAAGATGGCAAGAACCTGATACGAGACCCCGACTATGACTCATAGGTCATCCTATGAGTCATACCTAAGAGATTTATCAACTGTCAGTTGTCTTTTCTGTATAAATTCTATGGTTATTTTATAAATACTATATATAGTTTAAGTTAGAGTTTTAGAAAGAGTTCGACCAGGAGACATTTTACAATCATCTTTTGAAACTTTTCTTAGGTTTTTAGATTAGTTTATTGTTTTCTCTTGGAAAACCTATTTTGGGGATTGCAAAAATCTTGCTTTGTACTCATTGTTGATCAATCAAGCTTTTTGGGTTTGCAACTTGTGGTGCCTACATTCTTCATTGTTTTTGGTAAAACTCTTTATTATGTCTTGTATATGCATTTTCTTGGTTTTGTCTTATCCATGAGTAGCTAAACACCCACAACTTGAGGTTGTTGGAACCATGGGTAGTTGACTTGAGATGACTTAGGTTTATTGCATTTCTATGATTGGAATTTTTGCATGTATTATCATCTATTTCCTTTCATTATGATTATTGTTTGGTGGTGGACAACACCAAACCCTGCCTACTATCACAAGCCCGACCAAGGTAGTGACGAATAGGAAAAAGGAAGTAAAGGACAGGATTCGATCGATGTCTTCTCATCTAATCAACCAAACCTGATCTAGGGGAGGTTGACTGGGACAATTGGTAATGGTTAGATAGCACACCATAGTTGCCGACCAAGCGTCATGGTGAAATTTGACCTTCACCTTCACAAGAGGGCTGAAAGAACCTAAGTTACCATCCTGCATGTGACTTTTTAATTGTAGTTATGTTACCTATGGTAATCGAGTCAACAAACCATGGGGAACACAATTCCCAAGTTGTCCCTAAAATTGAGTGTTTTCCCACGTAGTAGTATAGTCATAATTTACGTTTGTTTTTTAATCACAATGTACTCCCTCCCCCCTCCCATTTAGAGATTTTATTTATTGATGCTTAAAATGATTAGTAGTGAGATCTTGTAGTCAAGCCCCGTATTCCTTGTGGGTTCGACCCTAACCTTCGATTAGATTAATTGCTGACAACGATCGCTTTCTTATTGGAGCGTGAACATCAGATGTCAAAAATTATGGCGTCGTTGCCGAGGAATACAGCTAGGTTTTGACTTGAATTCACTATTAGTTAGTTAGTTCTAGTGTTGATTTCTAGAATATCTTGTATTTTACTTTTATTTTTATTTTTATTGTTTGATTTTATTTGCAGGGTGTACTAGGTTGTATGCCCAACACCAGGAGCCAAGGCAATCCCTTCGCTCCACTTAATTTGGAGATTCATCGATTACCAAGAAGAATGACTCACATGAATGAGGATATCGAGGTTGAGGAGGATATGAATACGAACGAGGATATGGTTAGAGAGGAGAATCCACAACAAAGGGGTAACAGGCCACAACTCAGGGACTTCAATGAAAACGCTTATGGATAGAATCAATATTAATTGAACCCTATGGCTATGGACATTACCGGTGCCATAATACTGCCTCCTTTACCGGTAGACACTAAGTTCACAGTATTCAGTGGATTGCTCCAAATGCTCTAAAATCTCGGACTATTCACAGGGCTATCTTCGGAGGATCCCCACCGTCATCTTCAAAATATAGTGTTTGTTTGCAAAAGTGTCATGGGGACATAAAACCTTTCTCTTGATGTTGTTGGTTTAAGAGTGTTTTCACCATCATTGACTGGCAATGAAGCTGTATGATTCTCCGAGCTTCCTCATGGTACTATCACAAGTTGGGCTGAGCTTTAGAAAGTATTCCTTGAAAGGTATTTCCCAAGATCTAAGAAGTTGAAGCTCAAGGACCAAATCAACAACCTTGAGCAATTTTCGGGTGACTCCATTAGCACAAAATGGGAAAGGTTTACTAAATGCTTGAGGGTGGTCCCTGATCACAAGATTGTTGATGATACCTTGGTTGAAATTTTCTATCGGACGCTTGATGAGAGTAGTTAAGCTTGCGCCGATACAATCATGGGAGGCATGTTCTTAGACCAACCTTTTGCATTGATAGCTACAAAGATGGAGTAAGTGGTCAAAACAAATAGAGCATGGGGCCAATGAGAGCAAGGTGCAATGAAACCTTTTTGTGCGGTCAACACCAATAATGAGCAAGCAAAGGTGAACGAAGAGATCATGGAACAACTTGCTCAACTTCGCACAAGTATGGACTTGGTTTTAAGGCAAAACCAAGCACGTGTCAAAGCAGTTACCCACCAACCTCCGAAGGCTCCTATCTATGATGATCCATTATTTGATGAGGATGCATGTTTTGTAAGCAACCAAGCGGCGAGTTTTCGGAACAACCCCCAAGGGTCCAATTTAGACTATTGGAGGCAAGGATCCGGGAATCAAGGTCAGAACTTCAACCGTGATGGGGTGTATAGAGACAATCGGGGCAGATACTATGAGAGAGAGAGAGTGCCAGACATAGAGTGGGGAAGAAGATAAGGCTACAAGAATGCTCCCTATGTGCCTACTCACAACCGTGATGCCGGGTCAAGTAACTCTAGGATTGAAGAAATGTTCGAAAAGTCGTTGAAGTAAGCCGACCACCAAGATGAGACTTTAAAGGGAATGAAAGCGTATATTTCAAGTATTAACCAAAAAATAGAGTCTCATTCGGTGGTGATTAAGTAACTTGAACAACAATTCGGGCAAGTGTCTTCACAATTGATCCAACACCAAACGGGTACATTACCAAGCAATACGGTTCAAAATCCTACAAATGAAGGGCATTGCATGGCGGTGATGACTAGGAGTGGCAAGAGCATCATAGATCCCCCTATGTCGGTAATTATGGATGAAGTTGATGAGAAGGGTGTTGGCGGTGAAGTCATGGTTGAGGGAGAAAATCCAAAGTTTGTTGGGATGCAACAGGAAGAGGAAAGAGAGCACGAGAAATTAAAATCTAATCCCAAACCCCCTCCTCCTTTCCCTCAAAGGCTTAAGAAAAAGGAAGAGGAGAGTAAATTCAAACACTTCCTCTCAATGTTGAAGCAACCCTCCATCAACATCCCACTTCTAGAAGCTTTGGAGAAAATGCCCGGGTATGCCAAGTATATGAAGGGTTTGGTCACCAAGAAATGCACTTTGAGCTAAAAGTTTTCACAAAAACTCTAAGAATGTCGATTATGACCAAATACCTTGTCCAAAAGCGAGAGAACCCTGGTGCATTCACCATCCCCTGTACCATTTGTAATGTTGAGTTTGCAAGGGTTTTCTGTGACCTAGGAGTGAGCATCAATCTAATGTCTCTTGCTGTATTCAAAAAGCTTGGCTTTGGTACTCCTACCCTGACAAGAATGAGGTTGCTTATGGTAGATCGAACTATTAAAAAGACGGAGGGAATCATTTTGGATGTGCTTGTTAAAGTTGGTAAATTCATCTTTCCTGCGGATTTCGTAATCCTTGACTATGAAGTTGATTTTGAAGTGCCCATCATCTTGGGGAGACCATTTTTGGCCACTAGGAGAGCCCTAGTGGATATGAATTCGGGTCAACTGCGATTAAGGGTTAATGATGCAGAGGTCGTGTTCGATATTTGCCAATCCATTGAACACCCAGATGAGTATAAGAGTGAGGTATGGACCCTCGATGATAGTTGATGAAGGATGATGACAAAGTTGAGCCACGACGTTAAACAAGGTACTTCTTGGGAGGCAACCCAAGCAGTATTGATAATATTGGATTGTTTTAAGTGTTTTTGGTTGTTTAGATTCTTAGGTAAAAGGTGTGACTTTGTTTTTATGTTGGAAGACATTGATGCAGTTGTAATATTTTGAGAATTGTTGTATTTTGAGATTTGGTTTTTCATGTGAAAATTGAAAAACTGAAGATCTGAAAAATGGCACTTGGAGCAGCCTCTACGATCAGGCCTACAAGTCGTAGTCCTTATTATGACTTGTAGTCATGCATCGTAAAGGGAATTAGTCAGTATCAGAAGTTGGCACATACACTATGAGCCAACCTTACGATTCATAGAGTCTTTACGAATCGTAAGAGGGTTTCGTAATGTCCAGGTATGGATTACGAATTTTTGCAAGTGTTGGATTTGCTATGAGACTAGGACTTACGAGTCATAGGACAACCTATGACTCGTAGTTGGGGACTTGTAGCCCCGTCTACAGTTTTAAAGATTTTGACCTGGTTTTATTTAAAAGGGAGTCAAAATAAAAATTGACCCCCATACTCCATTTTTTCCAATCCCTAAGTGACGAAAGACCCTAATTATCCTCTAAAGCACTTTTTCGATCATAGCTACGACTATCTACGTATTTTCCAATGAAGATTCTGGCGAAGTCACTAGTCCTAGGGTTTTCGGTATGGTTTTTTATTTCCCTTGCTTTGGTTAACTTCTCCAATCGATTGGTAAGCTCCGTGGTTAAATTTGACACTCCTTTGTAGTTAGCTTATTCTTTATATGAGTATTTGCTTTGGTTAATCATTTATAATCATGTCATGTGGTAATTTTTGGTCTAAATTTGCAACCTAGTGTTTTTATGTTTTGAAGAGTTGAGTTGTGAATCAAAATCTTGTTAGAATTCTTGAGTGGATGATTGTGAATGCAATAAGTGTGATTCATGGAATATAGTGTGTGACTGTGCCCACTTATGGTCTACATTGTTGTCGGAAATTGGAATTTAGGAGGCGTGGGTGTATTTCATATGCTCTAATCTATTGGACTCGATTGAAATGACCTGAATTACAATTGAATGTTCTGTTGATGTGCTATCAAAATACAGCACATTTGATGCCTAAAATAAGAGATTTTGTGAGTTCTTAATGCGACTTTTTATGGTTTTTATGTGTTTTGTGTTGTTCTTGTAGAAAAGTTAGATTGTCATAATTTTGAAGAAAAGTTATAGATTTTGCTGAAGCTTAAGACATACGAGCACACCTACTAGTCATAGCCCAAGCTACGAGTTGTAAGGTTTGTCGTAGCAAGAATCAGAGACCAAATATTTAGAAATCTACTAAGTGGAGGTCACCCCTACGAGGCCATCCTAGAGTCGTAAGTCCCACCATGACTCGTATAAGAGGACTCGTAGCAAGAACTAGAGAGCCAAAATGTTGGACCAAAAACTGAAGGCCAAGACTATGAGAAGAACATGTAAGTCATAGCTCAAGCAACGACTCGTACGTATGGGTCGTACCAGTTTATTCCAAGATGGCAAGAACCTGATACGAGACCCTGACTATGACTCACATGTCATCCTATGAGTCGTACCTCCGAGATTTATCAGCTACCAGTTGTCTTTTCTGTGTAAATTCTAGGGTTATTTTATAAATACTATATATAGTTTAAGTTAGGGTTTTATAAAGAGTTCGACCAGGAGACATTTTACAATCATCTTTTGAAACTTTTCTTAGGTTTTTAGATTAGCTTATTGTTTTCTCTCGGAAACCCCATTTTGAAGATTGTAAATCTTGTTTTGTACTCATTATTGATCAATCAAGCTTTTGAGTTTGCAACTTGTTGGGCCTACATTCTTCATTATTGTTGGTAAAACTCTCATTTACGTCTTGTATGTGCATTTTTATCGGTTTCGCCTTAGCCATGAGTAGCTAAGCACCCACAACTTGAGTTTGTGGGAACCATGGGTAGTTATTGAGATGACCTAGGTTTATTACAATCACCAAACCCTGCCTACTATCACGAGCCCGACCAAGGTAGTTACGAATAGGAAAAGGGAAGTAGATGACAGGATTTGATCAATGTCTTCTTGTCTAATCAACCAAACCTAACCACGGGGAGGTTGACTGGGACAAATGGTAATGGTTAGTTGGCACTCCATGGTTGATGGTGAATTACTTCTATTTAATAGAATATTCAATTCGAAGATAAAATCGCAAATCACAACAGCTTTGCGTAATTTGCGTACATTTCATTTGCCTTTTTTCTTCCGTCAACCGCTACATAATCAACAATTCCATAATTTAGGGCTTCTGTTGCTGACATAAAAACATCTCTTTCCATATCTTCGAATATAACCCAGAAGGGTTTGCCCATTTTTTCTTCATAAATCCTTGCGATTATTCCACACAGTTTCAGCATTTCTCCCGCTTCCACGATAAATTCGCCTACTTGTTCTATATAAAAACTACTAAAAGGTTCATGCATCATTATCCTGATGATATAACAAAATAAAAGCTTCTCCTATCTCATATGATAAAGCAAAGAGAAAATAAAGATAAAGCTAGAAAAAAGATAGAATTGAATAACCGTACAGGCATTTTTTGTGCATACGGCTCTACAAGAAAATTGACCTCTCTCCTTTCTATTGAATAAAGAGAAAAATAGAATCTATCAGACTCATATAGGTAAATAATCAAATTGTCATCCTTTCTTTCGGAGTAGTTCAAAAATACTATGATGGCTCCATTGCTTTATATGTTTATTTTTTCTTTTTTTTTCGACCAAGCGCTATGGTGAAATTTGATCTTCACCTTCACAAGAGGGCTGGAAGAATCTAAGTTAACATCCTGCATGCAACTCTTCAATTGTAGTTACGTTACCTAAGGTAATTGAGTCAGCAAACTATGGGGAACACAATTCCCAAGTTATCCCTAAAATTGAGTGTTTTTCCGCATAGTAGTATAGTTGTAATTTACTTTTGTTTTTGAATCACAACCCCCTCCCCTCATTTAGAGATTTTAGTTATTGATGTTTGAAATGGTTAGTAGTGAGATCTTGTAGTCAAGCCCTGTATTCCCTGTGAGTTCGACCCTAACCTTCGATTAGGTTAATTGTTGACAGCGACCACTTTCTTATTGGAGTGTGAACATCAGATGTCAGGGTACAAATCTGTTTGTCCTTTGATTCTTCTTTCATAAGATTTTTTCATAATTTGAGGGCCGTTAGTAGCATATTTCTTGAACTAGAACAAATTGGACTTGATTTCTATGAAAGTATTTGTGTGGATCTTCTTAAAGTATTTGAGTATCAAGAAGATTCTTGCATATTTTGATCTCTTTATGAATATCCAGAATTTATGAAATATTTGAGATACCTTTTCAAAGGAATATAATACCCTTTATATAAGCATGAATTAGGGTTTAGGGTAGAGTATCCTCCAAGAAACCTTAACTGAATAGGACTAAATTTTTAGAATCCTACAAAATTTCAATGTCTACAAATGCCCCCTGCTTCAAGGCTTGTCGAAGTGTAAACTTGATGAAACTCTAAGACGAGGCTTGAAGTACTCGCAGCTTTGTAGCTTCAGATTTTTAGGATTTGATTTATGAGAGAAAAGATGAAGGGAAGATTTGGTCCCACTAGGCGTTCCAGTTTATTTACAACAAATTTTAAAAGTGATAGAAAGATAAATTGTAATAACAAATAAAATATGAAGAAATAGAATCTTATTGATAAGCATGCGGGTACAAATCTGTTTATCCCTTGATTCTTCTCTCATAAGATTTCTCCATAATTCGAGGGCCGTTAGTAGCGTATTTCTTGAACTAGGACAATTTGGATTTGATTTCCATCAAAGGATTTGTGTGGATCTTCTTGAACTATTTGAGTATCAAGAAGATTCTTGCATATTTTGATCTCTTTATGAATACCCAAAATTTATGAAATATTTGCTGATGTATAAATACTCTTTTGCTTTTTTTTTAAGCAACAAAATATATTTATTTTACACTTCAATATAAAACATGTGAGTTTTGTTTCCTAGACCACTTATTTTGAGGGTTCTCAACCTAATGAATTTGTTTTTGATTATACAAATTTAAACTCATGCGAACCAAGAGTAATAGCTTAAAGATTTAACTCACTTTATAGAGCTTTTGTAGCTTGAAGACTTAGCTCAAATTTGATGAGCTTCATGACATACATTTTAAGCTCGTGCGTCAAGAAGCATTTGGCTTGAAGACTTTGCTCGACTTTGATGAGCTTTGAAACTTGTAGATTTTTATTGAATTTGAAGAACTTCATGATATGGAGACTTAGTTTAAATGTTTTGAACTTTGCTTGAATTTTAAGAGCATCACAACTTGAAGACTTAGCTCGAATTTGATGATCTTCATGACATGTATTTTATGCTTATGCGTCGAGGAACATGTCTACTTACATAGACTTTTCAAATTCAATTTTGGATGAAAGCTCGTTCTCATCCTCACAATCATGTATATTTTCTTCATGAGGCTCAAAGTAGAGTAACCCTTGATCTCTATCAGTGGCGATACTCAATTCCATATCATGAGCATGAGTTGCTAGTTCTTCAAACATTTTAGGTTTTATTCCTTGCATTATGTAGCGAAGATCCCAGTGCATACCTTGGATGTATGTTTCGATCCCAGAAGTTTCACTAAGGCGATCTTTGCAGTTAAGGCTAAAGCTCCTCCAGCGATTAATGAAGTCAATGACTTGCTCGTTATCCCTTTGACGGGCATTGGTAAGCTCTATCATGCTTACAACACGTCTTAAGCTATAAAAACGCTTAAGAAATTGCTGCTCCATCTGCTCCCAACTATCAACGGAACTAGGTTCAAGATCTATGTACCAGCTGTCGAAAGCAATTCTTGTGAGTGATCAAACAAACTTCTTAATAAGATGATCATCATATGTTCCAGCATTATTGCAAGTTTCGACAAAGTGTGCTACATTTTTTTCGGATTTCCCTTGCCGTTAAATTGTTGCAACTAAGAGGTTGGTATTCGGCATGTATCTTTAGGTCATCAATTCTTTGAGAATGAGGCTTTACATATATGAGTGGAGATTTAGATATGGACTCTGACTTATCTTTGATAGTCTCCATAATGAAATATTTCAATTGGTCAATGGGAATTAGGCCTTCAGCGGACACTTGAAACTCCTTGACCGTTGTTTCTTGTTTTGTGAAAGACTCTCTTTTCTTTTGCGCTTCATGAAGTTCTGTACATAAATGAGTGGATTCTCTCTCCTTCATATTCTCTATCATATTTTTCAACTTGGTAATTTGGGTATCTTGACATTTGATGTATTTTGACAGGCCTTCGACCGCTTTCGTCAAATTTGCAAGTTGTTCTTCTATGGTGAAAGTTTCAATTACTATCACTTGCACAACCACCGTAAAGAATGAAGAATAGTCTGGAGCATCACTAGAATATAACTTGGATTGAGAAGTAACATGAGGGAAGATCATAGCAGATCTAGTGCTTAAGACATCATCATCTATATGCATGGAGGAATCATTAGACTGACACCGTCGTTCCTGTGACAGTCTTAGTCTATCCAAAGTTCTTTCTACTACCTTAGCGGATATCTTTCCCTTGTTCTAGAACATACACAGAGGGTATTTCATCTTTTGAAGAAGACAAATAACAAATATGAGATGATTTAGATGATTCTTGAAGCACTTGTTGTCCCAATATTTTGGCTTTACTCCTTCTAATTTGGGCCACAATCTCCATGGTGATTTTCAAGTCATTTGTGGAGTTAATATCTTCAAAAATATCATATTTAAAGCCGATGTTCATTGTGGATGTATTGATAATTTTTTGTGGCTTTAAAGAGATCAGAATTTTGCGGATGCAAATTTCGAGTTGACTTTTTTGCAAGTTGTTCCGATGTTTTTGAATCTTTGTCCTTTTTTTTTTTGAAGAGAAGAGATGAGAGGTAAAGATCATCCTACTGGGCATGCCAATTTGTAAGCGACTAAGTTTTTTTCCTGAAAAATAGCAAATCAAGAAAAGAAAAGTAAGGGCAAACAACAATATTTGTATTTCAAGAATTTGTGCAAAGGTTACAATCTTTATAAACAATCTAAAAAAAGATGTAATCCTCTGATTCTTCTCTTCACGATCGTTAACTCAAGAGTTTTGCTATGTTCTTGAATTCGAAGAAATACTTGCTGAAACTGCACTATGAATGTGGAGCCGCAGTTTAATCACAATCGCAGCAATATGGGAACTCGTGGCTTAACACTTGGAGATAAAACTCCTTTGTATGCAGAAGACTTGCGGGTCACCATTGAACAACAGAACTTTTCTATGCATTTTTCTTCTTCTTGTTCCTCTTCTCCTCTCCTTTTTCTCTGTCTTATGAAGACACCTTTATATAGCTGTAACTTAAGATTTTAGTCTTCAATTGAATTTAGAAGACCTTGGGCTTGAAGAACAGGAGTTGGACTCGTCTTGTCTACTTAATGGACTAACCCAAATATAATTTGGACTTTATTTAAGTCATATAATTTTAACTTAAATACTAATACAACATCATTAACCAATAATTTAACTTGGTCAGTGTATCATGAATTTAATATTTAATTCACATTTACTATGAATTGATCAATAAAATTTCACTGTCTATAAGTGCATAATATCATGAATAATGGGATTGTCTCTTTACTTTTAAGGGCTTATTAATTTCATTAAGAATAAGAAGGGGGAGGAAGGGAGTAAGAAATATCTTAAAGTTTAAATGTTAAAGTAAATTTTACTATCAAGTCTAAAAAGAATTTTAAATATATTCATATTCCATTTTTAGTATGGAAAGTCGAGTTTCTATCATTAAAAGTATATTCTTATTTCATCTCAAATTATAGTCTCGTCATTATAATGTTGGTAAAACTTATTCACTACCAAATGACTTTAGCCTTATTTTGAGAAGGGTGAACATAGTAGTTTATTTTGTTATTTAGGAAATAATAATATCAAGATTGTTTCCCACATAGTGTGTGGTATAAAAATATAATATCACCCTAAAAATATAAAAACAATCTTATGATTATTTATCCTGGATTAAAATATTATATTACTAAACACGAGATAAAATAATTCTGTGATTCATTTTTATTTTTGGATAAATATGGTTAATCACCTACTTCTTCTATTTTGTGAATAGTCGAATAAACAAATATGGAGATTAAAGAAGCGATTTTAGTTTAGTAATAATTTAAATGGAGCTATATCAGTAATCGAATTATGATATCCCCTAACCAAATAACTCCTTAATTTGTACAAGATATATTAATCTTGTCTATCAAAACTTTTATGAAATTTCTAAACTTTATATTTACATTTTATTAAGTATGATAAAATATAAATCACACAAGAGTTTAAAAATATGTTATGTGGATGAATTCCTTAACATTACATATGATATTTTAACCTAGATTTACCGGGACGCTATAGGATCCAAAGGGTCAGTCAAAACTGTGTCACAGTAGGAAATTACTGTAAACGAAAAGCAATCGTTTCCAAAAAAAATAAAAGACAAGCAGCCAAGAAAAGGTAGTACAAAAAATGTGGTATTGTGAGCTGTGACAGGTCAATGCATATGATGGAGCTACTGTAGTTCCATTGTCTTGTTTGTCTGTTTACCAGATTTCATTGTTTCTTTTGAAAAATTAAAACCCAAGTACCATAAAATGAATGGAAAAGACAAGAATGAAGAGTATATATTTGAAAGTAACAAGTGAATTGGAATTTATATGAAAGCAACAAGTGAATAAGAATATATATTAGTTGTGCGTAAAAATTATACAATATAAATTTATGAATACATATTTACAATATAAAAATTTAATAGTATCATCACATCTGAATTTTAAATTCGATTTTATTCCTAAACCTGGAACGAGAAGCGGACTCAATAATTAAAGTTGTTTTCTTGTACCTGGCATTTGTAATATCAAAAGAATTCATTTAATTAAAGATCTTTTTCATCCACATAGCTCTTCTAATCTACTGACTTTTTTTAAAAAAAAAAATATTATGAACTTTCATCTTTTTTCGTTTTTGGTGATTCAAATCGGAAGTGGAGATTGCTTTGCACTTAAGTAACTCTCTTATTGTTTTCTGGTGATTCATACTCAAAATTTGATCATAAAATGTAACTCCAAAAAACACTTTTGACCTAAATTTTGAATTTTTACTTTAAATTATTTTCAAAAAAACTAAAAATAATTTTAATTTTTAAACATTATTTATCTATCTATATATATTATATTAAAAGTGTAAAAGTCTTTAATATTATTTATTGAACTTTTTGTCCTTCATTCACTTCTCTTTAAACAAAATTGTCTTTTCACTATTTTTCAATCATCATATTATTATTCTAAAAATATTAAATATTAAATATAACAAACATAATAAAAATTTATTGAAGAAAATTTTCTTATTCTGGTCAAATTCTTATGCAAAGAATGTTTTTTCAATTAAAATAAACTCAATCCAAAAAAGAAAAATTAAAAAAAATCAAATAAGCTTTAAATAAAATTGTCTTTTTCACTATTTTTTTTCTGACATTTAAACTTAAAAAATAAAAAAAGCAAATCTTAAACCTAAAAGGAATTCAAAGTTGGGAAGTTTTAAACGCGATTACATAAATTAAAAGTAAGCTTCTTTCGCACTCAATTAGAACTCCATTGTTATTTTCCTTAATAGGGCATTAACTATTTTCTAAAATAATTATTACGTATTTATTTATTTTATTAACATTTAGAACTTTAAAACCAACCTAAAAGGCAATTATTGAAAAGTTGTCCAATATTATTTGGACTTCGAAGACTATAACGTGTATATTTTTTTTTTGACAACCACTAAAACATGTATACTACTGTTCTTTTTTTTTTTAATTGATTTAGGTTGTTATAAAAAAAATTGTTTTAATACTTCTAACCGTCGAAAGACTCTTAAATCTTCATAAACTTATATTTCTTCATTATTTGAATTAAAAAACTCCGCAAGTCATAAGGAAAATGCTAATTTACCATGAATTCTAATTAATGATAGAATCTTTATATATAGAATCTTTATAAATAAATAAAGATTAAAAGTTGAATAGGATTATATTATTATTTTACATATAATTTGTAGTATTTTTCTTTTGAAATTTTTACCTCTATGCATCTCAAGTTGCTTATTTTTTTTCACGTTTGTCATATTTTGTATTTACCTATCTAGATCATTTATTTTCCAATAACATAATTTTAGTTTATTTTGCAGCACTCATGACATAATTTATGAACTCTACCTTTTTAAAAAAAATAGAAAAAGAGTTGATGATAACAATTAATGATTTGTCTTGTTGGTGAGTAACGCATTTATTTTTTACATCAAATTTGGATTAATAGTATTTATTATTAAAATATCTACCTTACTACAAGTAATTGTTTAATTTAGATAACTATACGTACTTGAATATTTTCTCTCAACAAATTACTTTCATGTTTCTAATTCAAAGGTCGTAAAAAACACAACATCTACCTTACTACAAGTAATTATTTAATTTTTAAATAACTATATATGACTTTTCTCTTAGCAAATTAATTTCATGTTTCTAATTCAACGGTCGTAAAAAAGTACCACACAAAGAAGGAAAGACAGTTCTTCAAAGTAGCACTTATGCTTGGTGAGAGTAAGCAACACTAAGAACAAACCTACCAATAGAAGTTGAACTCGACAATTCTTTGGAAAAAATTTATTACCGATATTAGACTTTTAAAAATAATAAAACTTAAATATATTTTAACTGTATCATTTTTTTTAGTTTTTGCACTATTCATTACAAATATGTATTGTTAGAATAGAAAGATAGTATTCAATTTAATAATATTGACGTGACACACACGTGCAACGGACGTATGTTAAACTAGTACTATATTAAAAATGTGAAGCTCCTTAATAATGTTGTTTGAACTTTTTGCCCTTTATTAAAATACTCCTCTTTAGACAAAATCCTCTTTACACCATCTTTTTAGAACTATTTTATTATTATCTTAATAATACTAAATGTAATAAAAATTAAATGGAGAAGATTTTTAATTAATCACTATCCAAAAATACCTTTTCCAACTAAAAATAATTGTTATAGTTAAATCCCTGCACAAAGAATTATTTTTCAAATAAAATAGATTTGATCTAAAAAGAAAATAGCCAAAAAAAAAAAATTTCAAATAATAGTTATCAAAAAGCTTTTTTTTTTTAAAGGAAAAACGAGAAAACGTATGGAAACTTTTAAATAATAATTACCAAAAAAAAAATTGTAAGTGAAAAGGGGAAAACATACGTGTGTAATGGGCTTTGGTTTTTTAAAAAACATTAAGGGGAAAACATGTTTTCAAATAATAATTAAAAAGTTTTTTTTTTTTAAAAAAAAAGTGTGTGGGGATTGGGGGTTGGGGGGGATGCGTTAATTGTATGAAAATAGTAGGGGAAACGTGTAATGGGCTTTGGTTTAAGGGGAAAACGCATTTTCAAATAATAATTTTTTTTAAAAGAAACTAAAGGAAAAATGTATTAATTGTTTGAAAATATTTTATCATAGTTAATTGATTTGTCAATTTTTTTTCATAATTAATTGAGTTGTCTTAATTTTTTTTCTTTATGACTCTACTATTTCAATAAAAAATTTTCTAGTTTCACCATAAATCCGAATAATGTAATGAAAGGTTTTGTCTTAAATATAATAAAATATTATTTTCTTTCCTTTTTGATTTATGACTTCTCTACTTCTATAAAACACTTCAATTTCAACTTTTGATTCATGCATCTTCTTATTTTACAATTACAATCAAATTTTTCTCGCTTGGATCGATGATTGATTCACTCACTCCCTTAAGTGGTATTGAATCTTATTTTATGTTTTTTCTCAAACTCAATTTGATATTCAGGTTTACTTATATTACACACTCACCTGTTTTGTTTCATATTCTTTTTTTCTTTCTTTTACACTTTTTAAATTTAAAGAAAATAATATTAATTGTTATTTCATCTTAACTTGCTTCATTCAAATTATATTATGACCTTAGTTTAGTTAGTTAAGTCTAATAAATTTTTATTATTTAAAAATTTCTCTTATTTTATAACTAACATATTCATCTATTCACAAGTTTTATCTATTTAGTTAAAGTAATATCTATCTCTGTCTATTCACAAATTTCATCTATTCAAATAAAGTAATTTTAAGTAAGGTACTACGTCTTCATCTTATAATTTTTTTGGTTATAAGTTTATATATTATTCTTATTATTATTTTTGTCAACACCACAAACTTTATCTATTCAGATAAAGTAATATCTATTTCCATCTATTCACAAGTTCCATCTATTCAAGTAAAGTAATATCTCAAATAACATAATACGTCTTCATCTTATAATTTTTTCAGTTATAAAATTATATATTATTCTTATTATTATTTTTGTCAATAATTTATTTTAGATAATCTTGCGATTGATTTTGAGAAGACTCACTAATTAATTAAATTTAAAGACTGATCAAGCATGTTATCATTATAAATAGAATAATAATTTTACCTCTTTTTGAATATGATAAATTTGATATTTTAAAAAATGCATTGAGAAATAATTATAATTAATAACAAAGATAAATTAAGAACTAAATGATAATTATTTTTTGATTTTTTAAAATAGATAAATAAGAATTTACATCAATATTTTTTTATAGTAAACAAATAAAAGTGGAATGTATCGTATATTTATTTTTTTAATTAAAATATAGAATTAATTCTTCTTACTAAATACTAAGAAAACTACTACATAATCCTACTTATTAGGAACATA
>JAABOM020000012.1:12921433-12971291 GCA_011800125.2 Solanum clarkiae | reverse complement strand
CCCCCCCCCCCCCCGTCCCCCCGTGATAGGATCGTCCCTGGCTAGGTGATTCTTCCACCCCTCGGGCTACCACCCATTAATAAGCAATATACTTTACTTTATCTTTCGATTACCTTTGAGATGATTCTTTTTGTGGTCGTAATATTGGAGTCGTAGGACTGTAGATACAACATATGGCATGTAAAAAATCACAAAATACAACACCACAATGAAAGGAGTAAGTTACACAAATAATGAAATCAATAGGAGGTAGAGCAACACATAAACTTTATGTAGTAGAATGAACTTGTGTATCATGGTATCCAAGTATGTATGCAGGTTTGCAAGTTACTATGTATGGGAGTATATAAACATGTGAAAGAGTGGAGACATGGTTGTTTGTTATGTCGAAGCAGATAAGAGCCTCTATGTACCAAGGAAGAACCTAGGTTTCACGCCAAGTAATACGAAATTGAATAGCCTTATATACCTCGTTGTACGACCTCGCTATTACCTCAAGATAATCTTCACTTCCTCCAAATATTTATCTACAATATAGTAGGTGATAAAACTAGCATTAGCAGCCAATAAATATATCTTGGCATCCCAATCTCATAAAAAAAACATACGGGCAGCAAGCGGGTATTTATAAACCCGAGCGTATTCTTTCAATCTTTCTGCCCCTAATCGTATTTTCTAATGCACATTGTCATATACATATCGTGTGTGGCCTGTTCTTGTGCCATAACAGTCTTACAACAGCCTATAAAGCACAACACATAATAATTCTACACAACATAAAAAATACACGGCATAATGTTTTGTCCCTTTGCCCCATTTTGACATCGACAATCCCAAGCCTGTTCCAACTTTAATCAAACTGTATCCAACATTTTTACACATAAACCAGTGTTATAATAGTCCACAAATTGTCTCAAATTAGGTGAAGGTCATGAAATAATAATTTTCAATTATAAGCCCACAAGTTTCTTTTAAGAGCACAATTACAACATTGTACAATAACTCTTTTTTGATGGATTGTAAAAGTGGTGTAGCAGCCTGGTTTTATCATTAACAAATAAAACTTTGTTAAATAAATGAGTGTTACTTCATAATACAGTCAACCAATAAGAGAAATGCTCTTGAACAACAAGAAAAGCTCACAACAATCCTTAGGACACATGCTGTCAAAAATTTCAGCACAAACATAGGCAACATAGTCTTTGTTTTTCATAAGAAAATCATACTAAACACATATGAAAACTTACTTACCATTACCTTCAAGGTTTAGGGCTTCTCCAAGAACCCTAAAAGTCCCCTTGTGGCTACTTTGCTAGGTTAAGAAAGTGTAGAAAGAGAGTTTGTGAAAGCTGAAATTTTCCAAGTCTAAAAATGACTTAAAGGTTCTATTTGTAAGCCTTTTTAAAGGGGATTTTGGCCGACTTAATTGTGTGGTTTAAGCCTTATATTATTGCGGTGGTGATGCAGCAGCTTGGCCCTTTCACTTGGGCCTAATTTGGTCTCAAAGTTGATGGGCCTTGGCTGCCCATTTTCCAAATTTCTCTTCACTTGGTTTAGGCGAAAATGGTTAAGTGGGTTGTGATGCACTTGGTCCCTTTTTATATGCTTCTTGGGCTGAAAATAAGGTCTATTTATGATGCTAAAACACGGGCTAAAGTTACACCCTTAACACAGACTTTATTCATAATTGGACTTGGACAAATTTGACGTCGGGCCTCGTCTTCGTTTAGCGAGCAATTTAAGTTAAGCAAGTAGGTGACTCACCTGCTAGCTTACTAAGTCCTACAAGCATCTCAATTCTCTCACTTTGTTTAAGGTCGTGATCTTCTCAATTCGACTTAAAACTTATTTACACTCGACTCTCTTCAGCGTTAGACATACATATCGCCCTTTAATTGAAGATTCAAGCAATTTTAAAAATTGATGCTAATTTGACCAAACCATATCATGTTTCATTTGCATAGTGCTAGTATTGTAAGATGTGTGGATGTTACACTACCTTTACTCAAATTCTTCAATTATGATGGAGATTATACCTATTGATCAATCCTAATATTAAATTCAAGTCAATTGCATGAAATTGATGATTTTTCATGAATGTTTTCAAGTATGTGATGCTTAGGGATTTTTGAAATTTATATGGGTTACTTTATAAATAATTGAATGAGATTTCAATTTCATGATTCCTACATGATTTTCATCTAATTGCATAATTTTAACTCAATTGTTCATAAACCCATATATAGCCCTAGTTCTTTATGGGAAAAGCTATGATTTTCATGAATTATGATTCTAAGTATGAAAAGTATATTTTAATGATGATGATGATTTTATGTTTATGATGATGAGGGTGACTTATGACCCTAATGTTTATGAAATGATGATAAGATGGGGAGTATACCCACAATATATGAAAAGATCTGTAGATGGACTATTCCTTGATTATGATGATGTCATGATGTCTATGCTACAAACTACGAAAGTATAATTTTGATAAAGTATGAATTATGATGATATTTATTTTTATGTATGATTATGTATTCCATGGGATTTTACTGAGTACCGAATGAGCTTGTCTGACGGGGACTATCTCCAAGGTTTCTTATATAAATCTTCAAGTCTCAACATGCAACTGTAGGAGTGATGTGCTTGTTCATACGCCTTAATAGTGTGTTAATGGATCCATATATCTTATTCATGTGACACTCCTGGTGCTAGGATAGAGCATAAAGGGTAAGGTCAAAATGATGGGTTCTTACCATACTAGGATAGAGCATATAGGGTGAGGATTTGGTCTACCTTTGCAAAGCAGACTCCACTTTCTCTCAAAGTAAAGGGAACATCAGGATTTCAAGTAATAGACCGCATGGTCTTAATGTTAGTTATGGTTATATTCCCATTATGGTTATATTATATATGTTAGTTATGGTTATTATTCCCATGGTCTATTAGGCTATGAAGTATTTTATGATGCTTCCACATATGATTTTAAAAGTGCATTTATTCATGTATATCTTGTCCTTATTCTATTGCTATGTCAATGCATATTACTATTATGTATGATATTCTTTGATGCATTATATGCTTACATACTTAGTACGTTCTAACGTACTTACGCATATTCTTGTCTACACGATATCATCTTCTAGGGATGGATGATGATATTACTGCTCACTATTGTGACTAGCCTTTGATGTTGCTATTGAAGAGTTGGTGAGTTTCCATGCTTCTGGGACAAGACATTATGTTTCATTCGTTTGTTGATGTTTCTAAGACTTTTGTACTTATCTTGAGACTGAGCTAGTAAATCTATGTTCTAGTCTCCCACCCCCAAGATCTATAATGTAGAGGCATATTTTGGATATTGTGTTGATGTAATTCCCTTTAACGGGACATATTGACTCTTATGATGCTATGTTCAATTTGCTTACTCTTATGATTGCTTATTTGCCTTATGTATTTTATGATATGAATAAGAGGCTTGGATGGAGCACCTTGGGGTACCACATTCACCGTCATCATGACTAAGCCCAAGGTTTGGGTCGTAATAGATTGGCCCTAAAATTTTTTTGGATACTATGGAGGAGGTGATACTTATAAGGGAGCGGTTTAAGATGGCTTAAAGTTTCCAAAATTCATATTTTGATGTTTAGAAGAGGGATCTTGAGGTCGATGTAAATGGTTGGGTCTCCTCGAAGGTTTCATCCATGAAGGGTGTGGCTTTGTTTGGTAAAAAGGGAAAATTCAGTCTAAGATATATAGGACCTTTTAGGATCCCTAAAAGGGTAGGTAAGGTGGGTTATGTTGGAGTTACTATTAGAAATGAGTAAGGTTCATCTGATATTCCATGTGTCTATATTGGCAAAGTTCGTGAGTGATCAAAATTCCATTATGCCATTCAAAGAAATGGGGATTGAAGAGAACTTGACCTATGAAAAAGTTCTAGTTGGAATCTTAGGCTGGCAATCGAAGAGGTTGAGGAAAAGGAAGTCACTTCTAGCAAAGTCCTTCGAAGAAATTAACAAGTCAAGAGTATTACATTGGAAGCAGAGGAGGATATGAAGAAATGATATTCCTATCATTTGCACTTTATTCAAGCCTAATATATCAAGCTATAATATCCCAAATTTCCTTACATGTCAGTTTTCATGTCTTTATGCAAGCATACATACTTGTAAGACTGCATTTGAATGTTGTTCAATGAATAAGTTTGAAAATATAATGAAAATGATGTTTAAGTTGCATTATTGCATTCATGCTAGGTTATTCGTTTTTTCTTTACTTCACTCAAGCCTACTTTTATATCATTCAAAGATGAATATTTCCAAGAAGGGTATACTATAATGTCCCACACATTAAAAGGTCAAATTATGGCAAGGTAGGAGCAAATTCAATTTCTTGTGCAGTCATGTACTAGCCCATCTATGGCCTGTGATTTTGTTTACGGGTAATAGATAAGCCTCGTGGATGGGGCATGTATTTGGTAAAATTTTGAATGTTTAGAAGTTGTTGAACGAAGGGTATGTATGGCCTTTAAATAGAAATATGATCCATAAAGAGACTCATAAATTGAAGGACCAAAATTATAGTTTCTGATATTGAGGGTTATTTCCAAGATGAGACCTTGTATGAGTCATTGTTTGGTTGATGAGTCGTGGATAGATTTCGTAGTTTGGGGTCTTAAGATGTCAAATTTTCAAAGTTTTAGGTAAACTATGAGGGGTATCTATGACTCGTAGATTGAAATACGATGTAAATGAGAGTCGAAGATTAAGGTTTAGGTTTTACGTTTTAGGATTCTGATATTTTAAAATGTAACTAGGATGAAACACCATCTATAAGCTATAGTTTGATCTATGATCTATAGATTAGAGTCGTGGCTCCTTTCAAACAATTTTGATGAAGGGTATTTTAGACATTTTGTTGTGTGGCTTAAGTCCTAAATTACATTGTTTATGGTGTAAATCTACCCATATTGACCCTAATCAGTACAATTGAACTCTCATTCCATTCCAACTCCAAATTCACTCAAATTTTCTCAATATTCTCAACTCTCAAGGCTTCTTTGAAGGCAAAGGATTAGAGTTTCACGCTTGGACCTCTATTGTTGGTATTTCATGATGTTTTTTTCACTCTCGGTATGTTAGTTTTGATTCATGGATCCTTCCACCCATGGCGACTATTGATTTCCTTCCTGAATATCTACAAATGTCAATTGTGAAATTATATGAATTTTTTATAAGATGATAAATGCTTAGCTTATGATTCAATATGATCATTAATTACCTATTATGCTATGAATGGATATCTAATCGCATGAAGTTGATGGTCAGTGAAATATTTCCTTATCAAGTTTTCTAACGTTTTAAATAATATGGTGGGTTTCTTTAACTATGATTCCAATAGATAATTTCCATTTCATACATGCATGATTTTCATGAATTGAATATTTAAATTTCATTGTTTTGGACCCACCTAAGTTTACTCCATTTTTGAAGAACTATGACATGTTTGAAAAGGGGGATTTACCCAAAATGTTGCTAAGGATTACTTAATGTTCATTGAAGGTTTCACATGAATGACTCAAGTTGGTGAATATTTTTTCTCACCAAAAGTGATGGATTCTAGATCGTGAAAGGCCAACACTCATGTCTTTTATAACCAAAGATTTAAAATGAGCTATTCTACTGAATGATGTATTTATATATCAAGGTATATGCTTGACCTTAAGTACTTAATATATTATTCTTTGGATTTGATTTAGCATCGAATGAAACTTGGGGTGGGGTTTGGTAAGGAAATTCTAGTAGCTGCCTCTTATATTATTTACTATATGCCACCATAAGAGCCTTGTAGGCATGACTAGTGGATCCCCCAAACGTCCTAATGATGAATGAATGAATGAATGAATGAATGTTGACAGAGTTCTACCTTGCATATAGTCTCCCCTTCTGACATAAGGGTTATGTTAAATTCTATGTTATAGCTTGTCTAGTCTAATGTCAGTTATAATCCCTTTCTGCATATGTATGATTATTTTAAATACTTGCATGCCTTCAGTTGCATCTATCCCGTGCCTTTTTTATCCGTTATTATTCATACTTCACATAGCTATGAATAAAGTACATAAATTAGTCATTGAGCTATTTGGACATTGTTGTATAATATGTCTACATACTTACATTCCAAATACTGACATATACATTTGCCTACATGATTTCAACATGTAAGGACTGGTTCCCTTCCTTCTCCTACATGTGGCTAGTCGTCGGAAAGATTGAAGAATAGTATTGGTGAGTCCTCTAGTTCCTTGACAATATAATATTTCATTCAAGCTTGAGTTGTTATGAGACATTGGTGGCTTCCATGATTGTACTTTTCTCGCAAATTTTATTTTAGGTGAGCTAGAGTCATATCTTAGCCCCTGCCCAAGTCTAATGTTAGAAGTATCTTTGGACATGTATGAGTTCATAGTGATTTAGTACTTGTTGTATGGTTGACTTTCTCTTAGTCCCATGCACCTTGTTTCCACATTTTTTTGTAAGTGAATAATTATGAAATGCTTAATGAATGTTAAGAGATTGGTTGATACACTTTCGGGTTCCTCACTCGTCATACCATTGCTAGGCCCTATGTTGAGTTGTGACACAACTTCTATTTGAAAAGATAATATCATAAATGGTGTCACATGTACTAATAAAACTAAACTTGTGTATAAAAGGAAAATTAAGTTTTTGAAAAGGCCTTTTAGCTAGGAGACCACAAAAATCATGAAAGAAGAGGGTTTTAATAACTTATGGGGAATAATTTTGCAATAAATGATAGAGAAAAATCAATAAAAGAAGAAGGATGCAGTCCGCTAAACCTATTCGTTGCTATGTTTTTCTGTTGATCAACCAATTATGATCACCTTCACTTACAAGGTCTACAATTGTTTTAATAAAAGCGAAGTTCATTTGCAGATATATTTCACGCAATAATGAATTGGTTATATTTAATTGATATAACATATTATTTTTATTTATTAGAAATAATATAATTGAGACAAAAGTGATGTGAAATATCTAAATCATATTGATTTAGACAAGAATAATAAAACGCAACCCGTAAAATTGAATTTCGTGAATTTGCCCTGGAGTATAGGTACATTAAAAACATACAACTCCAGAGAATGGACATACAAATGTTGAGGGAAAAAAATAATGGATGTACAAATTACTCTGTCCAAAACAATAAAGCTAACAACTATGAGTTAATGAGAATGATTAAAAAACAAAAATGAAGAAAGATAATTAATCATTTTTTTTTTTTGCCTTTCCTCCGAGCATGCTAAAAGCAATACATTTGATCAAAGAAGGCCAAATAAACCAAAAATACCAAGCAATATGAGCCAAACAATATGAAGTAAAAGAAGGACTTGGCCTGAAACGGGTGCAGACCCTCCATTCCCGACCTCACAAAAACCTAGTTTGGCGACACGCACACCAGCACAACGTGCATCAGCGCAACCACACCAATAGGTTTTACCATCAACCCCGCATACAGGGTCTGGACGAAAGCACTTTATAGGACAGGAACAATGGTCATCTATCGTCATGGGGCATATTTCTTGATTGTCGTGTTCAGAAGGCAATTGCAATGGATTGATTAGTTCTTCACCACGAACAACCACAGAAAAAGAAATGATATAATATAACACAAAGAAAAGGAGCAGATGAAATGGGGATATTCCCAATAAGTGCATGTTTAATTTTGGCGACATCACCTTATTCCCCATTTCACTTGCTCCTAAGGTTATTTTTACCAATCCCTCTTCCACAAAATTGCAATCCCTCTAAAGGATTGCAATAAGGGGATCTCCAGTATCCAATTAAAATACTTTTCTTTATTTTTTGAAAATTTTTATATTCACAATAGTATTTTCTTGTTATAGAATTCTGTATTTCAAGGCCCATCTTGCATTACAATGCAAGGAACACGGTATTCATTATTTTCCATACATTTGTTTTCAATAAGGAACATTCAAAATAGATGATTTGTAATAATATAAAATTTTACATTATTTTTCAAATGAATCAACACGTTTATTTTTTAAGTAAAATATTTGTCTGTAGACCATTTTAATCCTGAAAGAAAGGTTGAACAAATCAAACCCTACTTGAACTTGGCACATTATATTTATGGAGAAAATATTACATTCGAATAGTAATTTTTGACCTTGAAAATTTGATAGTCTCGACCCTTCGTAAATATTGACGTGCCAAATAGGGTGAGTACATTTTCTCTTAGGCATATGGGACTGATGAAACATAGAAAACACAGTTACCAAGTATGCTATTTTTCAATTGTTCAATGTCACATAGCAAATACAATGTCATATTTATTCTAATTGTATTATCATTAACTTTTTAAGTATACATTGTATATTGTATCTCAATATATTTTCTTTCAACAAAATAATTAGTTATTTCAACTATATATTTCTTTTTTCTTTATATCCAAATTTACATAATTTAGTAAAAACATCACTTACGGTTCAGGATGATAATGAAAATTTAAATAGATTAATGAAAAGTTCAAATAGTGTCTTTTTATAATAATTAAAAAAAAAGCATAATGGTATATTGTTTTAATTAGTGTTACATCAGTGTGATTATTCTTTAGTTGAGATGAATTCGTTGTCACGCCCCGAATCCTCAGGCCATGATGCACCCATTGTAGTCCACCTGTAGGTAAGCTTAATCCAAAGCCTGAAATCATAGGCAATAGGATATCACACAAAAGCCAGTGAGACGAAGCAAAATAGCCAACAATCAAAATAACAATGAGGATAACAACAAAAATAATACACTACCCTAAGACTTAGCATCAATTAGTAATCAATCATCAAATATACAAAATAATAGTATGAAGATTTTATAAATTGAAGATCAGTATAGGTTATGTCTGAGTAATAATACTGACTATCCTAAATGAAATAGATGAAAATTGATAACTGAGGATGCCAGGAGCTCACCAAAATTTTCAAAATCTATAGAAACTCTGTATGAAGATAATCAACAGTGGGTACTAACGATCAATTTGTAGGAGGCAAAACTATACTATGAGTACCAAATAAATAGTACTCAATAGGCATAGGCTAAATAATCTCCACGAATAAGAAAAGTATAAAGTAACATATTGATCACACCAAATTAGACCTCCCAATTAAGGTATACACAATCGTTGTTTCAAATATAGAACCTAACGATGTTAGGGTCGATCCCATGAGGAATATGATCTAGACTTGGAGTAAATGAATTAATTGACTTACTTTCAGAAGTGGGGTTGTATGCGTAAAAAGCAAATATTCAAACCCAAAATAAGAACAATTTTCAAAGAAAGTATTACTGATTCAGTGAGAGAAGTAACTAGTGTATTGTATTCCCCAGGAACTTCTAATGTCGTACAACCTAATAATTATAAACATTTTTAGTGTGTAGTATGCAGAACTAGTAAGTTATATTTACCTAATTCATCAGGCCATAAAGTAGGTAAATTTCGCCATGCAACTTAGATCGTCTACGTGTCACATTACTAACCCTTACCTTGATGCTAGAACAACCATCCCTTGGGCCATTCTGGTTAGTTAGAGGAGAGTACTCATATCGAATCCTGTTATTTATCTCTTATCTCATTCATTACTCCCTTGGGCCTGCAACCAAGAATAAGGCGAGTTCTAATGTTTGCAATCGTTAAAAAGCATTCAAAACGAAGAAATAAATAATACATTCATGCACACTTTTCAAGGATTACAAATTATTCAGTTCTTACTTTGTTAGTTCTTCATTATTCCCACAACCCTAGTTGTGGATTTAGCTACTTATATTCATTGTAGATGAAGATATCATGTTTGATGTTTACATAATTAAACACATACAATGAAGAATTTAAGAACATAAAATCCAAAATCTCTACGTAAATCACAATATGAAGATCCAAAGTTAAGTGCAAATAATATTATCTCAAAGTCTTTAAGAACAACCCAAAAGAAATTGATAGTGTGTTCTAAAATTTTGTAAGTCCAAAAATAACTTTAAAAAACCTATTTATAAGAAAACAAAAACCAAATCCTAACCTGATTGGAAAAAACTGGATTTGGGACTATCCACGAGCCAATGTAAGGGCCGTAACTCAATTGATAGCTCGTATGGGGTTCATAGACTACTTCTTGTGAAAAATATCTTCCATGCATAAGATTCCTTCTGTGGCTCGTAGTTTGGCTACGAGCCGTACACTCCTCCGTCTTGTTAACTTTTAGAAACCTTCAAAACTTAGGCCATCTTTCAATGAATAAGCCTATGCGTCGTGGCATGAACCATGGCCCATCTTGTGAATAGTAACTTCAACTTTTGTAAACATGCCTAACACATGGATCAGGACCACGAACCCTCCACCTATGGCTTGTGGATCAAACCATGCCTGTATGTGGTCACACACATCACCAAAAAGATGATAAATCTGCAATCTTCACAAAACCCTCCCGAATCCTATAATCCTATAAAATCAACATAAAAACACATCAAATCTACTAACATCGCTTAGTAAACACATAAAATTCTAAGTTTAAAGCATTAAAAGTGTCTTATTTCTGCCGCATACCAATACCCTCAACTTAAAATTGTTGCTTGTCCTCAAGCGACTGACTCAATATGCATAAGCAATTCAATAGAAACATAGACATCAATCTCATGGCATAGATCACATCTCAATCAATCCCAGATACTTTTTCTAACCGTCAGTACATATACAAGATATTTTTCAAGAACACTTACGTGGATCAACACATGACAGAGTAATTTTGATAGCCAAGGAAATGTATATAAGCAATAATCACCGACGTAGTCCACAAGTAATGTAATTCAAGCGCCCTCACAAAAAAAGTCGCTATTTCACATAAGTTGATGTATTTCTATTCAATGCTAGGGACTAAACAAGTATGCTCATATTCCCAATTGATATTCAAATACCGTGTACAATACCATAGGGTTGCCCCTATACTAGCGACCATGACGTTTGACTAATTAGGCTAGGATCACTATAGGGCATTCTTAGCTTGTAAAGTAGGCTCAGGGGGCTTGATATGTTATATTTGGAACATAGTGACTAGTTTCCTCCTTGATAGTATAGTATTTTCACTTCACCTTACCAACACTAACATTATGACAACTCATTATTCCCTTTTACCTATTTCGAACATTTTTCGAGTGCCTTTGTCTACTTTATAAGCTTATTGCCTTTTATTTTCTCTTTTTGTAATTTATTTATTTTTCTCTTACCCATTTCATATTTTTACCCTTTTCGTTGTACTATTATGCTTCCCATCACATTTTGCTATGATTTCTTTGTAGTATGCACCTTTAACTTAGACTTTTAACCTGAGTTGAGGTGCACAATATCTACCTTATGAACCAGGGCCACTTTCGGTTGCCACTCTCAACTTAGGCTTTTAGTTTGAATTGCTTTGCACAATATTTAAGGTGGGACGAAGGCCAAATTCAATATCTCCACAGACAAAAAGGCTTTGGTGACTTAGGTATATACAAAGAAAAGGTGCATGTATGGCTCAAACATTAGGATCAAGGGATACACAGTGTATCGTCATATATTTTAAGATAAGTAGACTATTATGAACAACGACCAATGATCCTTTGCTAGACAACGAATATCAATAGTGATAACAAGCATATGTTTCATCAGTTGTACTTGTTCTACTCTCTCATCTCCTTTAGTAGCTATTGGATCTTCGTCCAGATAGTACATAAGTTTGGGTTATGAGCTGAACTGAGGCAATCCTCTACATGCCTCTCAAATGCTTCAACATGGTCATGTAGAAGTTACAATCTCTCTTAAAGTGTGGCCACGAAGCACTCCCGCATGCAATCCTTTGACTCTGAAATGGCCTTGTGAACCCAAGGCCTGATCTACTATAGTAACTGAGTCAATTGGGGCTCAGTCTGAGCCTAGCACTACACTAATGCCTTAATAGACTCCACGGATACGTAGACCATAAGAGGATGTATTGGTACGACCTCTAGTAAAGTAGAGGAAGTGGAAGTGGGCCTATCTCTGTCTCAACATCTGTATGTGGGGCTCTCTCAAACTCATTAGCAGCAACAATAGTAGTAGTGGCAGCCTCAGGATTAGTGGGTTGGGTAATCATCTTCGGTAATTAGACTGTGGAGTACGATGGTCGTCTAAGTGCAATGGGTTTCTAATTAGCCTTAATATAGCTGGCATCCTGAGTCCTATGAACATCTATCATGAGAAAAGACATTAGGAATGATCTCTGCCCCTTCATCAATGCATAACAAGTGGACCAAGCAAGGGAAGGGAATGGATGCCAACCTCCTAAGTGCTTACTCATGAATCTTCTCTACTATGCAGTGAATGAAGTCAATATTGTAACCAGCTATGATGCTGGCTACAAGTACGGGTTGGTATGGCATGAGTGTATTATCCACGTGATTTGGCCTTATGCGTATGCAAACCACTACCCACCAAAACTTGCTAGCAAAGTTGAGGGAGGCCTTTATAATAGGCGTGAAGCCTGACACCAGTTGCCATCCGTGCCTCGCTCAGCAATGTGGCTGGCATCCCATCTCAATAAAGTAACCTTTTGGGCCGCATCTCTAATCATAACACAATCTTGTTCCTATCGCAATCTGTAGTCAAATAGTAATGGGGGCCTGATAGTCAGGACTGAAATGAAATCTCAGGACGGTAGTCTCTGACAAATCAACAGGAACTCCACACACTAGCATCCAGGTCAATCAAGGCTAAGCTATAGGTTTAGCCTCTTCGGTGTAGCCTCTATCATAGTAGCAGCATATGTTGCATAGAACTCTCAAACCAGTGCCTAGGAGTACTTCCCTAATAGTACTGCTAACCACTCCAACTTGTGGTGGGAAAGGTATCCTAGAGAATTGCCACACCATTGAATTTGAAAGTCAGTATCTGGGGCTCCTCAAATATTGTCCGGGTATACCGACCTCTATCGTCCCTGATGTCGCTTAACTCGGCTACTCAAAGGAAGTAGCGGTGGTCATCATCAGCATAATAACCTAATTTTAGAGGTCGGTGTCGGATCCCACATAAAACAATATGTCAGCAATTGAGTAGAGCAAGGACCTATGGCTACTAGATTTTGATTCGATAAGCAAATACGAAGCAAGAGTTCTAACTAAATAGGGGGAAAACTAAGCTAACAACTATTCCTAAGGGACAATTGGGTAAGGATTGATTGAGAAAGGAGAAGGATAGGGGATGTGACAATCAACCAAAACTCAATGAATCCATCACACTTAGTATCAAATTAACTCTATGGGTAGGCTAGGTTGCTTGTAATCACTCCTCGGCTAGGATGAAGGTAATGTTTCGCAAGAGCCAACTATGGCCTTCTACACGAGCCACTCAAAGACACACTTGGCTTGAGCACCTCAAAGAAAAATTCCCAAGACCTTAGCCATTGTGTCCCTTTTGAGGCTATCAACTTATAAACCCATGACTATATCATGTAAGCCTCCACTTCAAATACACTCACTAAAGCAATAATTGAAGATCTAAGTTAGATTCAAGTTCACGAACTCAAATCTAAGGGTTATAAATGAATATATGCATGAAACCATAAAATAATTCATGTAATCAAAGCAATTTGGGAGGAACCCACTTGATTTTTCAAGTAAATCTTCAACTAAGCATGAATGCAAGAGAAATACCCGAGATCCATATATAAACTAACATCCAAGCTTGATTGAATGTACAAATTATGCATTCAAAAACAAGGAAAGAAAGAGTGACTGAAATATAAATACAAGTGAAGCCCACACTCTTCAATCCACTGAAGAATTTGCAGAAAAATTGCTCTAAATCCTCATCCTAAACTAAAATCTATACTAAGGTGCATTTTCTCTTCAAGAATGTATGAATTCTCTGAATCTACCAATCAATCCCTCAAGAAAAAAGGTTGGAGTGCGTGTATATAAAAAATTGGGGTTGAAATGGTGCATCTATGAATCTTCCCTGACCTTGATCACCGAATTCACGAATCTTTGACTGCGTTCGCGGAGGTCAAATGAGGACCAAAGCTCTACCTATGTGCATGGATCAAAGCGTTTGCCCTCACAACTACCCACTACTCCACGTTAGTGGGCCAGAAGGCCGTGATCGCAGAGAGTAATATTGATAGGTGCCATTTTATATAGTTTCAGCTCCTATTGGCTCTAATTCAGCTTCAACTTCAATTCTTTCTAGCAAAGCTAACTATAACCATATGTACCTGAAACATACACTATTTAAAGCATAATTAGTCCCCAAGTTTGTAATACCTCACATCTTACGTGTACTAGTCCTATGCATATGGAACATGATATGATTTGGTCAAAGGAGCACCAATTTTAAAAGTGCCTAACTTTTTGACTGGAGGGCCATATTTACATCTAATGCTTAAGATGAGCAAGTGTATATATGTTTTAAGTCAAATTAAGGAGATTGTGGCCTTAGATGAAGTGAAAGAAATGAGTTCCTTGTGGGCTTAGGAAGCTAGCAGGTGAGTCACCTACGTGCTTAGCTTAAATAGGCTAGGTAGATGGAGATGAGGTCCAACACCGAATCTATCCAAGGCCGATAATGAATAAAGCCAAATTAAGGGTGTACTTTTAGCCCAAGATGAATAGAAAAAGGGCCCAAGTGCATTCACAACCCACTTGACTATTTGGGCGCAAACTAAGTGAAGGGAAAAGAGAAAACTGGGCAGCCAAGGGCCATTGAATTGGAGCCCATTATGGCCTAAGAGCTTACCAAGAAAGTGCATCACTACCTTGATAAAATGTGGATTAAATTGAAGGAGAAAGCCGGCCAAGAGTGTCCCTTTAAAATGGATTAAAAATCAGCTCATTAAATCATTCTAAACTTGGAAAAATTTCATATTTTACAAAGTTTCTTTGTTACTGTTTCTTGACTTAACAAAGCAGCCACAAGAAACCTTTAGGGTTCTTGGATAAGCCCTGCTTCTTGAAGATTAAGGTAAGTAACAATACTTATGTGTTTAGTACGATTTTTCCATGAAAAGTAAGAGAAATAAGCTGGTTATGCTTCTATTGGAGTTCTGGACAGCATGTGTTCATAAAGTTGCTACACACTTTTCTTGTTTATAAAGAGGCTTTTCTCTTCTTGGTTGGCTTGATTATGAAGGGAGGTTGATTTTTTTCAACAAGATAAAGGTAAGAAATGGTAACGTAAGGTTGCTTCACTATTTTGTTTTAATTAAACAATCGAGTTTTAGTGTGTCATCTTAAGTGTGTTATCAATAGAAATTATGGGCTGATTTATTGAGGATTATGGTCTCACATCCTCCATTTATTTTGGGACTTTTTTAGGACTGGTTTGGTATGTAACAATGTCGAGAACAGTTTGTTTAAAGCTGGAGCAAGTGTGGATGGTTGACCTTTAAATATAGGGAAAGGGCGTAATGTTATGCTACTTAATTATGCGCTGTGTGGAATTGTTATGTGTTGTATCTTGTGAGATGTTGTAAGAATATTATGGGACTATAATAAGCTGGATATGTCATGTAAATGAAGTTGTGTATTAGAGTAATGTGCTTAGAGAAGGAAAAATCGGAAAATGCCTTTGGGTTGCAGTTACGGGCTTGCTGCCTGAGCGTTATTTTTTTTCCAGATTGGACTGCCAAGACGTGCTTATTAGCTGCTAATACTAGTTTTATCACCTATTCTATTATAGAAAAATATTTGGGGTAAAAGGAGGTTACTTCGAGGTAATAACAAGGTGGTACAACGAGGTATGTAAGGCTACTCAATTTCGTATTATTTGGCATGAAATCCAGGTTCTTTCTTAGCACATAGAGCCACTTACAAACTCCAACAGAACAAATAACCATATCTCCTCTCTTTAACATGTTCATATGTTCCCATACATAGCTATTGTCAAATCTTCGTACATACTTTGGATACCATATAAATGAGTTCCTTTTTTTCTTTGCTAAATAAAGGCGTATTTCATTAGTTGTGAAATCTACTATTTTCATTGTGTTGTCTTGCATGATTATTTATCTGTCACGTATTATATCTGTAGTCCTACAACTCAAAATGTTATGACCACCAAAAGAATCGTCTCAAAAGTAAATAAAAAGATATAATGTGAAGTTGCTTATTGATGGATGGTATCCCAGCGGTGGAAGAATTACCTACCATGGGTCACTCCCACATTACGGGGGTTATAACAAGGATGAAAGGAAAGCCTAGCATGGGTCAATCTCGATATTGATTTACCACTGATCAGCTGGCCGTTCATATTATATACTATGCACAGACGATAAAGTAAAGAAAGGTAAAGTAATGAAAAGGACATAAAGTATATGATTCCACAATATGACTAAAGGTGGTCTCTTATCCTTACACCCATGCATGATTTCATTTGATTTCTTATTTCATATATAGTACTTCTTGATGTCACCCAACTTACACCTCTTTTTAGAGGATAAAGCGGTCATTGTCAAGAAATAGAACCTAACCAAGGTTAGGGTTGAACCCACAAGGAATACGTAAGTCAAGAGAATTCAATTATTGCAATTCGAGTAGTTAACCAACTTACTTCTCTAAAGTGGGTTTTTGTGATAATCAATAGAAAAATAACTAACACAAGAGAGAAATCAATATGGAAAAAAACTTGAGTATTGTGTTCCCTATGATTCTCCAACTCAGTATCACCGGATAACCTAATTCTTGTCTAGTGTGTAGCATGCAGGATGGTAACCATCCAAACCATCCGGAAGAGTCAAGATGGGAGCCGAAGTCAGCTTATCTTTGAATGTTTGAAAACTCTTCTCAAATTCATTAGACCACACAAACTAGGACTTTTTGTGGGTCAATTTGGTCAAAGGAGATGTGATTGAAGAAACCCTACTTCAAACCATCGGTAGTAACTTGCCAAACCCAAAAATCTCCTTATGTCAGATGGAGTTAAGGGTCTAGGCCAGTTTCGCACAACCTCAATCTTCCTTCGGTCCACTATAATACCTTTATCAGTCACCACATGGCCAAGGAAAGAAAGTTCGTTCATCCAAAATTCACACTTGTTGAATTTGGCGTACAATTTCTCACCTCCAAAAGTTTGAAGGACTATTCTTGAATGTCCCTCATGTTCCTTCTCACTTTGGGAGTAGACTAGTACGTCATCAATAAAGAGCACAAAAAAAATATAAAGGTAGGGTTTGAAGACCCGATTCATAAGATCCACAAATATAGTCGGCGCATTCGTCAATCCAAAAGGCATCACCAAAAACAATAGTGCCCTTACCTTGTCCTCAAAGATGTCTTAGGAATATCACTTTCCCTAACCCGTAAACTAGTGATACCCAGAATGAAGGTCGATCTTAGAAAAATGTCTAGCTCCTTGTAGTTGGTCAAATAAATCATTTATCCTCGGAAGTGGGTACTTATTCTTAACAGTGACTTTGTTGAGTTGACGATAGTCAATGCACATTCGGAGTGGCCTATCCTTCTTCCTTACAAACAGAACAGGAGCACCCCATGGAGATTTGCTAGGCCTAATAAATTCCTTTTCCAATAAATCTTTGAACTGATCCTTTACTTCTTTCAACTCCCCTGGTGCCATCCTATAGGGTGGAACAAAGATAGGTTTGGTATTGGGAAGGAGGTCCATGCCAAAATTAATTTCCCTTTCGGGAGGAATACCAGGAAGAACTTCGGGAAACACATCGGGGAATTCATTGACTATAGGAACTGACTCAAGAGAGGGAACCTTAGAAGACACATCTGGGACCCTAACCATAAGATAGATACACCCCTTAGATATCATCTTACGAGCTTTAAGATATGAAATAAACCTACCCTTTACCACAGAATCTTGCCCTTCCCACTTAAACAAGGGTTCATTAGGAATTTTAAATTTGACTTTATGGGTTCTACAATCTATAGTGCCATAAGAGGCATGTAACCAGTCCATACGAATGATTACATCAAAATCTATGATAAACAATTCAATAAGATTGCACGGAAGAGCCTTATGCGTAATAGACACAGGAACATTCTTATAGACTCTTTTAGAAACTATTGACTCACAAATGGGAGTAGACACAAGAAAAAGGTCATGGAAAATTTCGGGACTTAAATTGAACCTATTGGCAAGGAAAGGGGTCACAAAGGATAAGTTGGCACTAGGGTCCAACAACACATAAACATCAAAATGAAACACTTTCAACATACTCGTGACAACATTTGGCTGATCTTCTACCTCTTGCCTCCCATGTAGTGCATAGAACCTATTGTTGCGAGGACCACCACCTTGTTGCACAGCTTGTGGCTTTTCGTCCTCCTGCACACATTTACCATGTGGGCAACTTACCTTACCCTTATTATGAGTCGTGGGGTAATTGGCAATTTTGTGGCCTAGTTGGCCACATGCAAAACAACTTCTCGAATCCCAATAGCACACACCACCATGGCTGTTACCACACTTTTTACATGTTGGCCAAGCTTGAGCATGGCCACCACTTTGTTGACCTTTAGTGTGTTGAAACCAGTCATTAGTATACCTTTGGTTGAAGGCATCCAAAGACCCTTGTTGTTGGAAACTTTGGTTTTGGTGACCTCAATTACCATAACCACCCTTGTGACCTTGATACTCACCCTCATACCTCATCCTCTTACCATCATTTTTCCTCAGCTTGCGAATCTTCTTTATCTCATGTTGCTCGACATAAATCATAAGCCAAGAATAATCCATGTCTTGGATTAGTGGGGCAGTTTGGCATTCTTCTTTGATGAGGTCGGAGACTCCGAAAACAAACATATTCATCTTAGCACTGGTCTGCCTCACTTGCACGATACGGACCCATCGCAAATGTCACTCGAACACTGATCTGTGCCCCTGGCGCATCGCAGCCAAGGCGCGGATGGCTACTAGTATTCGAGATTTTTGTGAAAATGAAATTTCGCTATGGTTCCTCTAAAATTGGGATCATACCCATTCCCCACTCAATTGTTCCCTTGATCATGAATATGAAGTTAGATTTTTGATAATTGCACACAAATTTTAAAATATATGGAAATTACGATTATGGACATTTTCTAAAGCACATTTTTGGGGCGTTTCAATATCTCTCCCTTGGGAACATTCATCCCTAAATGTCAAAGAAACGTACATAAGAGAAGTAATCATGAAGATATCAGCCCAACATGAATGCAACAAATGCATTTAAACTTCATTTCAAACACTTCAACATGAATATCAAAATCACCATAAATTTGTCAACGTAAACATGGAATGCATGCAAATGACATAAGGGGAGAAATTTAAGACTTGACATCGTATAGGGGACTTGAATTAGTACCTTTGGCTTGAGTAGAGTGGAAGAGATATGGATATCGCTTTCTCATGTCTGCCTCGGCTTGCCATATGGTACTTTCAACCTGTTGGTTCCTCCAAAGGACCTTGACAGAAGCTACATCTTTGTTTTTCAACCACTTCACTTGTCTATAGAAAATCTCCACCGGGACCTCTTCATAAGTCAAATTATCTTCTACAACACTCACGACGTCCAAAGGCATTATAGAATTAGGGTCACCCATACACTTTCTCAACATGGACACATGGAAGACTGGATATTTGGCAGCCCAGAACTACCTGCTACTTGTGAGGTATGGAAAGAGATTGTATTTAATTTTGCAGCAGTGGACGTTTTGGATAAGTAAAAATAGTAGACACTAGCAGATAAATTAGCAGGAAATAAAGAAGGATAAGAAGAAAGAACTCAAGTAATTATCCTTAGTTCTCTTAATTGAATTACAATTAAACTCGGCCCAATCTTTTACCAAAAGGATTGAGCCGAATACAACTAAGATTCTATTGCATATATTTTGATCAAGATTTGAAATACAAAATCTAGAAAACTAAATAAAAATCTAAGACTCAAATATTTCTGTTGCTGTCTTGAACCATATTCATCTCCAGAGACAACTCCAACTCACATGCAACCTTACCAATCCTCGTCAAAACTCTATACAAACCCACAAATCTTGGGCTTAACTTCCCTTTCTTGCCAAATCAGACCACACCCTTCATGGGTGAGACCTTCAAATAGACCCAATCACCAACCTTAAATTCAAGATCCCTTCTCCTCACATCGGAATAGGACTTTTGTCTACTTTGGGCTGTTTTCAATATTCCCTAATCATCCTCACCTTCTCCAAGGCTTCCATGACCAAATCCAGAACTAGAAAAGCCATTTCCCCCACTTCAAACCACTTAACTGGGGATCTACAATGCCTACCGTAAAAAGCTTCAAAAGGAGCCATACTAATGCTTGAGTGGTAGCTATTGTTGTAAGAAAATTCAATGAGTGGAGGATATTCATCCCAACTACCCTTAACTCCAAAACACAAGCCTTAAGCAAATCCTCAAGAGTTTGGATAGTCCTTTCGGCTTGGCCATCCATTTAAGGATGAAAGGCGGTGCTAAGCTTAACTTTGGTACCAAGACCTTTTTGGAAGGACCTCCAAAAGTGAGAAGTGAATTGAGCACCATGATCCGAAATGATAGACAAGGGCACCCCATGAAATCTAACCAACCCATGAATGTACAATATGAAATATTCTTCAGCACCATAAGTAGTTTTGACTGATAGGAGTTTGTTCAGCCCAAAGTGAGTCGAGTTTGTTATTCTATCCACCACAACCCAAATAGAGTCAAAAGGCTTCCTAGTCTTGAGCAACCCATCCACAAAATCCATGTTAATCTCTTTCCATTTCCAAGGGAGAACCTCTATATCTTGGGCTAGGCTACCTCTACTTTGATGTTTGGCCTTCACTTGTTGGCAATTGTGACATCCGGATATGAACTCGGTAATGTCTCTCTTCATACCACCCTACCAAAACACTTCCCTCAAGTCTCTATACATCTTTGTAAAACCGGGGTGAATAGGGTAGGATAAGTTATGGGCCTCCTTCAAGATCAATTCTTTCAAATCATCTATATTTGGCACACACAATCCACCTTGGTACCTAAAGGCACCATCACTCCCTTGGGAGAAAACCTCCACTTTACCATCTCTCACCAAGGCCTTCAATTCTAACAAGGCAGGGTCAAGATCTTGTTTTGCCTTTTTTTTCTCAATCAATAAAGACTTAGAACCATCCACAACCACTACACCACCATTATCAAGTTCACCCAACCTATCTCCCAATCTAGCCAACAAATGGACCTCTCTAGCCATCTCTTTGCCACCATCATCTACAGGAGCTAGACAACCCATAAAACCCTACTTAGAGCATCGGCCACAACATTAGCTTTTCTGGGGAGATAATGCACACTAATATCATACTCCTTAAGGAGCTCTAACCACCTTCTTTGTTTCAAGTTAAGATCGGTAAACACATTAACATGGACCCCATACAAGTAGTAACGCTAAATTTTCAAAGCAAATACCACAGCCGCCAATTCAAGATCATGGGTGGGATAATTCTTCTCATTCACCTTAAGTTGTCTAGGGGCATATGCTATAACCTTACTACTTTGCATCAAAACATACTCCAAACCAATTCTTGAGGCATCAGAATATACAACAAATACTTCTAACCCTTCCGATAGAGCCAAGATAGGAGCGGAAATAAGCTTATCTTTCAAAGTTCGGAAACTCTTTTCACACTCATTGGTCCACATAAATTTTGCCTTCTTTTGTGTCATCTTAGTCATGCAAAAAGAAATAGAAGAGAAGCCATTTACAAACCTCTGTTAATAACCCGCCAAGCCCAAGAAACTTCTAATGTCCGACGGAATCAAAGGTCTAGGACAATTTCTAATCACCTCCATTTTCTTAGGATCCAGCATAATGCATTCACCCGACACCACATGCCCTATAAAGGCAACCTCTTTCAACCAAAACTCAGATTTTTCATATTTAACATACAATCTCTCCTCCCTCAAGATTTGCAACACCACCCTCAAGTGATCTACATGCTCCTTCTCACTTTGGGAATAAATCAAGATATCATAAAAAGACCACAAACAAGTCAAGGTAGTGTTTAAAGACCCTATTCATAAGATCCGTAAACATAGCCGGTGCATTAGTCAACCCAAAGGACATAACCACAAACTCAAAGTGCTCATGCCTAGTCCGAAAAGCTATCTTGGGAATATCACACTCCTTCACTTTCACTTGGTCATATTTGGACCAAAGATATTCTTAGAGAAGTGACTAGTCCCTTGAAGTTGATAGAAAAGGTCATCAATCCTTGGTAGAGGGTACTTATTATTTATGGTGACCCTATTAAGTTGTCGGTAATCAATGCACATTCGAAGAGAACCATTCTTCTTCTTCACAAATAACACCAGTGCACCCCAAGGTTATTTACTAGGACTTATAAAACCCTTCTCCAAAAATCCCTCAATTGCTCCTTCAATTCCGCTGGGGCCATATTGTAAGGGAGAACAGAAATGGGTTGAGTATCGGGAAGGAAGTCTATACCAATATCTATTTTCCTTTCGGGAGGAACACTAAGAAGCTCATTGGGAAAGACATCAAGGAACTCATTAACCACCGGAACCGACTCTATAAGAAGGACTTTGGACTTAACATCCCTAACCCCCACAAGATGATAGAGACAACCTTAGAAATCAACCTTTGGGCTTTAATACAAGAAATAAATCTACCCTTGACCACCACATCACAACTTTCCCACTCAAGAACAGGTTCACTAGGGAATTGGAATTTGACCCTGCAAGTTCTACAATCAATAGAAGCATAATATGCATGCAACCAATTCATCCCAAGAACGACATCAAAATCCACCATATCTAACTCAACAAAATCACAAGGCAAGATTTTATGCAATATGAATATGGGAAAATTTCTATAGACTCATTTAGCAACAATAGACTCACAAATGGGGGTAGATACTTCATAGGGTTCACACAATAATTTGGGGCTAACATGAAGCTTTTTGGCAACAAAAGGAGTAATAAAAGAAAGAGTAGCACCCGGCTCTATCAATGCATACATCAAAATTAAAAACCTTTAACATATCGGTGGTGACATCGGGCACGTCAGCAACCCCTTGTATCCTTTGAAGAGAATAGAATCTATTTTTCCTTGGAGCACCCCCTTGTTGGCCTCCTTTTCCCTTTGGACCCGTATGTACACCTTGGCCTTGTGGACGACCATCTGTTCCTTTCTTTTGTGCATGAGGACAATCAATCACCTAATGACCCACTTCACCACAACCAAATGAAGCATTAGAGTTTTTCAAACATGGACCACTATGATTTCTTTCCCACCTTGGCACCTCGGATTTGGCACCCCACCACTACCATCTTGGAATCTTTGATTATCATTAGCAAACCTCCTATTAGGAGAATTGGAAGACCCTTGGCCTTGGAACTTATGGCCTTGAGGAAACCAACCACCCTTGGAATTTTGGAATCCACCTTCAACGAGCTCTCTTGGACTCCCCACTTCTTCTCTTTCTAAGCTTTTCCCCCCCAATCATTCGGCATATGCCATGAGTTGAGACAAATCCATATCACCCAATAACATGGTGGTTCGGTACTCCTCATTGACCAAGTCGGACACTCACGACACAAATTTGTTCATCCTTAACCTCAGCTTAGCAACCAATTGTGGGACATACTTAGAGAGTTGGTTGAACTTGAGGGTATACTCCCTCACACTCATAGATCCTTGCTTTAGATGAATAAATTCCATCATCTTCGCGTCCCTTAACTCAATAGGAACAAACCGGTTAAGAAATGCCACTTTGAACTCTTCCCAAAGGATAGCATCACCATTCCCTTTCTCCATCTTCCATTAAGTGAACCAAATTTGGGCCATACCCTTGAGTTGGCAGGCCGCTAACTCTGCCCTTTCCTCTAAAGTAACCCCCATAATAGATAACACCTTATACACCTCATTGATGAATTCTTGTGGATCCTCACCCATCTTGGATCCACGGAAATTTGGTGGGTTCATTTTAGTAAAATCCCTCACCCTTGAGGCCGGAGTAGGAGCATGAGGAGCTTGGGCCCCTTGGTTGATTTTGGGCCCCTTGTTGATTTGATTAGTAATTGCATGGGCCAACATAGTGATAGCATCTCGGAACTCATCATGAGCCACTCTCCCATCTTGAGGAGCTTGAGGAGTGGGAGGGGCCGGTTGCTCCTCGGGAGTACGGGCTCTTCTTCCTCTTGGAATTGACATGATCTAGAATAACGAAGAACATTCGTTATGAGAGAAAGCCTTACCTTACTCCTAAAGCATGACATAGATCATGAAGAAGGGAAACATTTCCTAAAACGCCTCATAGCCTCTTAATCATAGTTGTGGTGCACTTTAAAACCATGAACAAAACTCTAATCAACGCAGTGTGTTGGATTCTGAGGACCATTAAACCTAGTACTATGATACCAAGTTTGTCACGATCCTATCCTAGACATGACATGGAAAATTGGGATCTCGAAGGAACCCCAAACAAGCCTCTTAGCATATCAATCACACGTCCTTGGTCATGGAAAGAAAACATCAACAACAAGAGATATAAAGAAGGGAAACGGGACTAAGGAAGTCTTGGATAATCATAAAACATTCTAGAGTCGATGAGTTTATAGCATAATTACATCAATTCTTGCAACAACACCTCTAACATAGATTAGGCGGGGGCCAAGACACTTTCCGGGCTCACCATTATAGTATCAAATGTTCCACATAAAGGGATAACAAAAGCTAGAGTAGCATAGCTAGTGTCCCCAGACTTAAGGAATCACCAAAGCTTATCTTCCGAAATGCCAAAGCTAACACGTGGAGGATGATCGAGAGGTGCTCTAGTTCCTACATGGTAACATCATGCAAGTATAGAGTATGCATTAGTATGTTTGAATGTACTAAGTATTTAGGATGCAATGCAACAAGACATAAGCCAATATAGTCAAAATGCATAATCATAAGCAATGGATAAGTATAATATCAATATGGCATGCATGATCAATGCTTGAACTAAAACATGCTTGTACATTATGTAATTTGTGTAGGAGATAATACATGTGTGGTAGGAGACCATAATCATAGACCAAGCAACAATTACTTGGAATCCAAGGCATATCACACCTTGGAAGGTAATTGAGGTACCTACCGCTCAACGTGGTAGTATGGGCATGTCAACCCCTGACGAGGTGGTCAAGGAACCTACCCCTCAACATAGTAGTACGGACATGTCATCCCCCCCACAAGGTGGTCAAGGTACATACCCTCAACATGGCAGTATGGACATGTCACCCCTCAGTGAGGTGGTCAAGGTACATACCCCTCAATATGGTAGTGCGGGCATGTCATCCACCGATGAGGTGGTTAAGGTATTTCACCCCCTCAATAAGGTGATTTCAGGCATGTCACCCCCCAATAAGGTGTGGTCAACTTACAACACTATAGATACTTTTCATTAATTCGATACATACATACGATCACTTAATTATCATAAAGTCCTTTGACTTATAAACCATGTAATATATCATCAATAACTCAAGAATCCTTGTCAAGATATTTTATCAAACGCTTGGCAAGTGCGTAATGCTAGCTCAAAATCATGTAATTCAAGAGTGAAATAGTATGAGAAAGTTCAATGTAAATCAACCCACCAACACATAGTAAAACCCTAATGTAAGATACCTTGAAATCCATCATCAAATCTTATAATAGATCACAGTTTCATAGCTCAAAACATGCATAGACTCAATAGAAAAAACCAGTTCATAGTATAAGCTTGATTTGGTCAAACATACATAATTAATCAACATTTCATAAAACCTCAATATAATTTGTAATCAAAATTTATAATAAGAGATACCCATCGATGATACAACTTGGAAGCACACTATTTTCATAAAAAGGAGAATTGGGCTCCATGGGTGAAAGGACCCAATGGATGAAACCCACATACCTCAAGTTTGGGGATTCCTTGATGTAGACTTGAAGAGAACTTGAAGCTTGAATGAAGTTCTTGAGATTCAAAATTAAACTTGAGACCCTTGAATTTGAATGAAATATATGGTTAAGTCTTGGCGAGGGTTTTGAGAGTGTCTTGAGTGATATAGAGTTGAAAAATGGCTAAGTATTGGTGTTTCCACGCATGTGTGGGCATGGGGCTATGAACCCAAGGCCCTTGGGCCGAAATGAGAAAGTCAGGGAAAAACTGCATTGGTCCATGTCACTGGCGCGATGCGGACCCATCATGAAGGGCACTCCAACACTGATCCACACCCCTGGTGCGTCGTGGTCAGGGAACGGATAGCTACTGGAATTCAGATTTTTGTGAAAATGAAATTTCACTAAAGTTCCTCTGAAATCGAGGTTATACCCATTCCCCAATCAATTTTTCCCCTGAGCATGAATATGAAGTCAGAGTTTTGATATCGTGCACAGATTTTGAGATATATAGAAATTACAATTCTTGGCATTTCCAAAGCACATTCTTGGGGCATTTTTGGGGCATTTCAATATTGAAATTCCTACTTGGAAGTGGGAAGAGGTTAATATGGTTTTTGTGGTTTGTTTACCTTGGACCTGGAGGCAATTTGACTCAATTGGGGTTATTGTTGACTAGATGACAAAGTCGACTCATTTCCTACCATGAAGACTAACTTTAGTGCAGAGGATTATGCAAGGTTGTACATCTAAGAGTTGGTGAGGTTGCATGGTGTGCCTAGGTCTATAATATCAGATTGTGGTACCCAATTTATTTCTCACTTTTGGACGTCTTTTCAAAGAGGACATAGTACTAAGGTGAAGTTGAGCACCATTTTTTATCCTCAAACGATGGATAAGTCAAGAGGACAATTCAAACTTTGGAGGACTTGCTAAGGGCTTGTGTGTTGGAGTTCAAAGGTAATTGGTATGATCATCTTCCACTCACTAAGCTTGCTTATAATAAATAGCTTTCATGCTAAGATTGATATGGCACCATTTGAGGCTTTGTAGGTAGGAGATGTAGATCTCTGGTAGGGTGGTTTGAGTTTGAACTGATGGCTTTGATTGTCCCAGATTTGGTATTGGAGGATATGGAGAAGGTGAAGTTGATTAGGGAGAGGTTGAAGACGGCCCAAAGTGGCCAAAAGTCATTACTCGGATGTTAGGAAGAGGGATCTTGAGTTTCATGTTGGTGATTGGGCGTATGCGAAAGTCTCACCTATGAAGGGGGTAATGCATTTTGGGAAGAAGGGAAAGTTAAGTACGCGGTATGTATGTCCTTATTACATTGTTGAATGGATGGGAATGTGGCCTATAGGTTGTACTTGACTGTGTATTTGAGTTCTATTCACCCGGTTATCCACGTGTCTATGTTGAAAAAGTTCAATGTTGATCCTAGTACTGTTATGCCTTTGGAAGGTATGGAGGTTGAGTAGAACTTGTCTTATGAGGATGTTCCAGTTGAAATTTTTGATAGGCAAGTGAAGTGGCTTCATAGCAAGGATGTGGCTTTGGTTAAGGTATTTTGGAGAAATCAACATATGGAGAGTGCTACTTGGAAGGCGTAGTTGGACATGATGAAATGATATCCCCATCTTTTCCAATCTATTCAAGCCTAAGGTATTAGGTTCTTTCTTTTCCAAGTGGTTCTAATTCTTTCACTCTTGAGTTTCATGACACGGCATGCATACATGTGCACCAAAATGATTTTTATGATGTTTTGAATGGTTTGAATACATTTTAATATGCGTTTTTAGGAATTTATTATTTTCAAATGATGAAACATGCATTATATCTTATGTTTTATGTTTCATATTCAAATTCAAGCCTTTCAAGCTTTTTCTAGCACATTCGAGGATGAATGTTCCCGAGGGGGAGATGATGTAAGGACTCATACTTTATACGACTTCATTGGAGCTTAGAAATTTGGTTCCAGAATGTTTTGGACTAAGGTGATGCTTTATGGAAGCCTTCACGGTCTGTATGGTGCTTTACAGACCATGTGGAGCCTCCTTGAAGTGACCTTTGGCCTTATGTGGGGTGTGAGGGCCTTAAGGTGGAGTTTGGGACCAAGGCATACCATACTTGGACCCTACACAGATCGTGTGCGGCCATACGGATGGTATGGTGGACTGTATGGTAGCCTTAGGCTTGAGACTCTATAGTTTTGGGCCTAAGTGAAGTGGTACGGCCAAGTGTATGGTCTGTATGGAGTGGTACGGTCCATATACCCTCCCATATAGGTTGAAGAGTGAAAATTAACTATGTTTGGATCATCGTCTTGGAACTTCATCATTGAAGAATTTTTCTAAGTGGAGTAGGATGGAGGAGGCACATGGACCGTGTGGCTTGGTACGGTCCATACCATCCTCCATATGGATGCCTACGTTGAATTTTTCTAAGTCGAGGATTACAGTTTTGGACCTTTCTCGAGTGGAATTTTTCCCAAGTGTTGGACCACGGGCAAGTTTACGGTCCATATGGCCTATCACAGACCGTACCACTCCTCCCTGAGACTCTAACTTCAATTTTTCTACTCATTTAATGGCATTTTCAAAATTATGGTTTATCCTAAGGGTCTTTTGTGACTTCCTATGCTACCTAAAGACATTCAAATGACCTCTACTTTATTCCTTTCATTCAAATTCATTCCTCACACTTAGAATTCTCTCAAGTCATTTTTAAGAACATTCTCTCAAAGGACTCATGTGAATCTAAGCTTGGAAATCAAGAGAAGGCTCATTCTTCTTCAAATTTCCTCTTGAATCTTCTTTATTAGCTAAGGTATGTAGGATTGATTCTTGGTCCTTTTCAACCAAGAAGACCCAAACTCTTTCAAGTGACTTTCATGAATCTTATCTTACTTTAAGTATGGGTTTTCAATATTATTGCTTATTAAATTCAATTGATGTATGGACTATATTTTATTATTGATTTTTAGGTGATTTAAGCCCTAATATGACGAATTGCATTGAAGTTATGAAGATATGAATGTGCATATCCCCTTTAAAGCATGATTTAAGCATGGATAATCTATATTATGATTTAGATGTGGATTTAATTATATTTTCACTTGAATTTAATAATGTATTATTGACAAAGTTTAAATATCTATTACTCGTGCTATTCACATCTCAATTATGGCATACTCATACATGACTATGGTTTTCATGATGATTATGAAATAGGTCAATACCTTATTATGTTTATGTATATGATTTTGATAAGATTACTATTATGACAAGAATATGATCACATAAATATCTATAATTATGGCTCTTTGAGCAATTATGGGTGTTCACACGACTATGTTTATGGAGCATCGATTGAGGTTTGAGGCGGGGTGGGCTATCCCCAAGTAAGAAAAGGTTCCATAATCATATCTCAAGAAGGTGCTCGAAAGGAGCTATTCCTATGTATGAAAGTATTACATGAAGTATGTTTTGACTTTTTAGCCTAAGTAATGTATGATTATGAAGAATGTGATTCTGCCTTTAAGCCTAAGTATGCATTGTTATGTTTAGAAAGACTTATGCCTCTTTTACAAGAATATATATATATATAGGTCCATATTTATCCATTGTGGGGAAGACGATGGAGTTCATACTCCTTTGTCTTGAACTATATACCTAACATAGGTATATGTTTATACCCCTTTGGGGAAAGATGAAGAAGAATTTTAAGGATCTACCTTTGAAAAGTAGGCCAGCTCTTTATCTATTTGAGGAAGATAACGGAGTTCTAAGTTATAGCTCCCTTGGTCTTATGTCGGTTATGGTCCCATCCTCAATATATATGAAGTATTTTTGCGTTCATGCATCATGCACCTCATCGCATATTGATATAAGTTATTCACTTGTCATAAGATTCTTTTAATATATGTGCCCTTGTGATCTAACATTGAATGCAGGTTAAATGAGTCCATGTGCATTGCATACCCGTATACTTAGTACTTTCAAATGTACTAATGCATATTTTTGCCTACATGATCTAACCATGTAGGGACCAAGGACTATCTTCATTCATCATACGAAGGTTAGCTTGGATCTTGGGTGTTGCTTGCTGTAGTGAGTCCTATCTTCCAAGGACCAACCACCATTCCTCTACCTATGGTGCTTTTGTTTATGTTATTTACTTTGAGGGTGAGCTCGAGGTACGTCTTGGCCCCGATGACGCATTGTTGGACATCTTGTAAACTCTTTTACGTTTTTATGCTAAGTGTGTATTGGAAGATGATGTTTATGTTTATGGCTACCTATTGGTTATCATTATATGTAATGGCTGTGAGTATTACGATAGATATATATGTTATGATGTGTAAGATCCTAAGTCCCGAATTTCCACCATAGAGTGAGTCATACTTACCCGGCCCTTAGTATTATGTGCTGCGTGTTATCTAAACCCATGTTACTCCATTTCCTTATGATATCCCCATATCCTGAGTCATGTTTTCCCGTCCCTTAGAATTATATGTTTACTATCTAATATGCGCTTCCGAACTGATAATGTGTGTCGGATGCAACGAGGCTTGTTTTGGGACTCTTGGCTTCCCATTCTCCAAGTTACTCCTAGGCCCTAGGTCTGCATCATGACATGAAGTGTGTTGTCGACATCCATGATTAATCAGTCAAACCTACATTTCAAAACCAACATGAGAAAAACATCTTATAGGCATTTAAATCATGTTTTAGGAAGCACTTAAGCTAGGAGAATTGATTGGAAAAAGTTTGGATCAAATGGTGAAACATGCTGTTATTGAGCAATGGCTAACAACTCTCTGCGTTCGCGGCTACATTGGCGCGATCGCAGAGTTTCATTAACTCTAGGCTCCCGCATTTGGGGAAAGTTATCCGTGTTCATGGAGAGCCAAGATTTTCTAGAATCATCACAATTGCAACATAGTGTCCGTGTTTGCGGATAGTACCAATCATCTTCAAATTTCACAGGGGCATTTTCACAAACAGGTGAAGGGCACACATTTGCAGGAAAAGTTCAACAAAATATTACCCCCCCCTTCTTTCTATCCGCAACGACAAATAATCACTCCCCAAACAACACTCGACAGTTTAGAAACATGATTCAAGTAATTTTTCAACAAATTAGGCATAAGATATGGCTCCTAAATGCCCAAACATGGTACACCACAAAAGAGCATGGCTATGACAGTGAATCATACAATAGGATCAATTACACACTTACACATTTACCACTGTCAAGACTCTTTCATGGAAGCACAGGTTCCGTTGATAAAGAAAAATGGAGAAAGAGTAGGAGGAACATAACTTTGAGTGAAGAACAAAAAGATGAAGAAGGAACTTGGAGTTTTCTTGAAGATTCTGTGAGAACACAAATTTTTAAAACTTGTTTACCTTACTCGAGTTTTGGTCAGGTCCATATTCTTCTTTTTCTAATAATGGAGGACAAAGTCACAAGTGACTTGTCTTTTCATTTAAATGCACCCATCAATTCTCCACCTTCGTAGAACTTTAGGTGCAATCACGCCACATAGCTGAGTTCAAACTCACGTTCACTGAACTAGAGCACCTTTGTGGATCTTCGCTGAGTGCCTGACCTGGGCTAAGTTTCTGCAACTTTGGGCGATCCAAGGCCTATTTGGGTGATCTGTCCTCACTGATGGGCGATGCCTAGGCCCAAAGTATGGTCAAAATGGCCCAGGTTCATCCTTTTGCAAATTTTGTTGGTGTTTCCACCCATTTCTTCAACTCCAATAATCTTGATACTTCAAAACCTGCTCAAAACAACTACCAAAGTCTTGAAAATTGTGAGGCTTAGCTAAAAATCAAAATCCAAAATTAAGAAGCTACTCTAAAAATTTAAAATACAAGAATTTTTTAAATATGAACAAAACTTGATTCACCATCCATTTGTGTTTCCACTTTGAGGCAGTGAATCTTCTCCCCAACTTCAAGATGATCTTCCATTTGAGCTCATGAGGAGGGTGATGAGAGACCATCAACACTTTCCACTGGTCTCTCCACTTTGAGAACTTGAATTGTCTACCCAACTTAACATCAACTTTCCTTTTTAGCTCTTTGGGTAGACATGGGAATGTCAAGAGGCCATCTTTGAATTGAATTTCACATTTTGTGGCCTCCAAGTGGGCAACACTCACAACTTCAAATGAACTAAAGTTGCCATGTAGGATTTCCATGGCTTTTTCTTGCAATATTAGTATCATTTCCTCAATTTCAGCCTCTTGAATGATTATTGGCCTTGATGACATACATTGGCCCCATATCTCTTCCACATCAAGCACCATTCCATCTTCTTCAGACACTCCAATTCTTGGTTGATCACCTTTGAGCCGGCCTCACCTGTTCTATTGTTTAGTTTCAAGTCGACCTCCAAAATATCAACGTCACATTCCAAATCGTCCATCTCATAACATCTACCAATAAGCAAGCTTTTGAGGTCATCCCTAATATTAAGCAATTGGTGCCTTTGGGTCACATCTTTGGCAAGTCTAAGAATCAAGTCCGTGAGTCAATCTTGACTCATAACACTCTCGTCCCCTTTCACATCCTCAACACCATTTTGCTCACCATGAATTGTAATACTCCGAAGGAGATAGAAAAAAGGTTTACATTCATCAAGCAAGCTTTCATCACTATCAGCCATATAACAAAAAGAAAAACAAAGAAAACAAAAAAGAAGTACTCACTAATCAAATAAAAAAGAGTAAACTATAAGTCCTAAATCAACTCAATACGCCTATTGTTCTCCGTCGGCAGTGCCATTTTTGATGTCTCTCAACCTGGCTACTCAAAGGAACCAGGGGCGGTCTTCACTAGTATAATAACCCAACTTTAGAGGTCGGAGTCGAATCCCATAGGGAAGAATGTGTCGATGATTGAGTAGAGCAAGGACCTATGGTTACTAGATTTTGATTTGATAAGCTAATACCAAGCGAGAATTCTAACTAAATGGGTGGAAAACTAAACTAAAAGCTACTCCTAAGGGACAATTAGGGTAAGGATTGATCAAGCAAGGAATCAAGGATATGGGATACGGGAATAACCAAAACTCAATTGATCCATCACACTCAGTATCAAATTAACTCTATCGGTAGGCTAGGTTACTTGTAATCAACCGTTGGCTAGTATGAAAGTAATGTTTTGTAAGAGCTAACTATCGCCTCCTACATGAGCCACTCAAAGACACGTTTGGCTTGAGCACCTCAAAGCAAAACTCCCAAGACCTTAGGCGTTAAGTTCCTTTTGAGTGTCTCAACTCATAAACACATGACTATTGTTCAACCCTCCACTTCAACTACACACCCTAAAGAAATCATGAAGATCTAAGCTAGATTCAAGTTCGCAACCTCAAATCTTAAGTTATTCATGAAGACATGCATGAACCCATAAATAAATTCAAACAATCAATGCAATTTGGGAGGAATCCACTTGATTTTGCAAGTAAATCTTCTTCAACTAAGCATGAAAGCAAGAGAAATAATCAAGACCTACAAATTATAAATTTAAGAACAAAGAAAGGAAGAGTGAGTGAAACATAAATCCTAGGATCCCAGACTCTTCAATTCATTGATGAATTTGTGAAAAATTGCTCTAAATCCTCACCCTAAACTAAAATCTACACCATGGCATGTTTTCTCTTCAAGAATGTATGAATTTTCTGAATCTGTCGACCAATCCCTCAAGAACAAGGCTAGTACTACGTGTATAACAGAATTGGATTGAAATGGTGCATTTACGAATCTGCCTTGATGCTGATCGCCAAATTGCTCCGCACTCGCAGGTCTCTAACCGCATTTTTGGGTCAACTGAGGTCCACTACTCCACCTACGCACTTGTATCAGCACATTCTTACCTCACAACTTCCCACTACTCCGCTTTAGTGGGCTTGAAGGTTACGTTCATGGGGAGTAATGTTGATAGGTGCCATTTTGTATAGTTTCAACTTCTCTTGGCTCCAATTAAGCTTCAACTTCAATTCATTCCAGCAAAGCCAATTTCAAATCATATTTACCTGAAACACACACCATTCAAAGCATAATTAGCCCCCATGTTATAGGATTAACAACACAAAATCATTGAAAAAAATTATGAGACGAGTGTAAATTATACAATCATCAGTCATATCAGAAGTTCTAAAAATATATAGTGGTCATGTCCTTGATGCACTAACATCTCAGCTGACTGGATACATAAACAGGTACTGTGATTAACTTGCCCGACCCCTCAGACTCTGATCCTGACTCCTCTTTAGAACTCCAACCATGACAATTAGCAGAACTAGATTGGGACCCCTCCTCAGATCTGGTCATCTTAAAAGAATCACTCTTCCCTGAGCCTCTCTCCTTACACTGGGGAAGTTTTGGTGTAGTGAATGGTGTTGGGACAGTACTAAATTGTGGGATACTACCCCTGTGTGGCATGGCTCAACACCTACATATGATGGTTGTGAAGCTCCTTTATTGAGCCACTAGTTTCTGACTCCATCGGCTCATCATGGACTCTATATTGTAGAGCCTCAATCTCATCTTGTTGTGGTCGGGGACCATAATAACTACAAATAAGATCATAAAAGCATAAATGAGTCCAAGGAAGTGTAAAAGCCAAAACAAAATTTTGACAAAAATTAAGCACAGAAGGAATTACGACGGTCATTCTATTGACCGTAGAATAAACTACGGGCCATGGAAGGCCTTCGTTGAAACAGGATAACATTATTTCAAAGTTACAGGAAATACAATAAAGGACTCAATCATGACTCATTGTTTAAACCATGGGTCGTAGACTTAGTCATGATAAAATATGGAAATGCAAGAATTCGAGAATACAAATACCATTTACGGTCTATAGTTTGAACTATGACCCATAAACAGGTTCGTCCTGTTAAACTTTTAAATTTCCAAGTGTTTGAACTCCTTTTACCAGGGACAATCACGGGCTATAAGAGACCCTCGTAAGTTTGAGTATACAGTTACTTGAAAATCCAAGTCCAAACTCGCATTCAACACGTGTTTTAAAATGCAGAATTCTAGCTAATGGCCAAGTCAACAAAGAATTTAAACAAGCTCAAAGCATTTAGTCCAGTCCAAGTTAATAGGGTCACCAAAATCAATCTAATTTAAAGTCTAACGACGTGCCACACAGAGTCCAAAACTATTAACATATAACCAAAAAATCTTTCTGCCCATACCCAATCCAATTATTCATCTCATGACCAAAATTTCAACCCAATATTTAAAAATTCCCACATTGACCAATTGAGATAAGCCACATGGCCAGCACAGCTCACCATATACATGAACTCAGTTCTAAAATTTTCCATCTTAGTACCAATACATTGTTCCATTGCACATTCAAGTTTTGCACAATTCATCACATATCGACATGCATTTTCAATAAGAATTAACACAACACGTTGATTCTTTTTTACATGTTTTCAATCATATAGGAATTACATACATTTTAATAAAATTTCACTGCCAAACATTCAATGAAGCACTGATGGGCAATCCATTCATTCAAATTCTATTTTCCAACTACTAAGGGCAAGAAACCAGGATTTCAAACATCACTAGATGAAAGAGTCAAAGATCTAAAATAAAAAATTGAAATTTTAGTGAGGAACACATACCGATAGTTTGATAGAGAGCTTGTGACTAAAAAACAAGTGAAAACACAAGGAAAAGAAGCCACAGTAGCTGGGACACATGGTCGGAACAATGCTTTGGGTTGTCAGAAAGTGGCTGGAAAATAGGGGTGATGATCAGATAGGAGGATGGGGGTAGGGTTTTGATAATTATTTTAATTTGTGAGAAATGAGCGGTAAATGTATTTTACCCCTTTTTATTCCAATTACCAGGTTGGGTGAAAAAGTTGTCGTTTGATTGCATGATACATCGATTACGGGCAGTGGATGGATCCACGGCCCGTGAATCTTTGCTTCATGGTTTCAAATGGTTGCTTTTAAAATGTTGGGCTTTATGACTTTTACCAAAGGCCGTGGAATAATTTACAGCTCATGGGTGGTGTTTCTAGTCTCCTCCAAAACTTGGAAAAATTTCCAGACAACTTACTTGGGATCCACGAACCCTATTCATGGTTTATAGACCTTTCAACAGACCATTAATTACGTTTGTGGATTTGAAGTTTATAATTTTGAAGCTCTCTAGAATTGGCTCAATGATCAGTTCCATGAGCCATTATTTAAACCACGATCCGTACATTAACACGTATAAAAATATTTCTCACTTTTAGGACTTGTTCGCTGCCATCACCTTGTTCCTACATATTCTGGTAAAAATAACTTGTTACCCTATAATTTTCCAGTCTGGGAGTCTAAAAGTAAAATAAAACATAAAATTTTAAACTACCTATGAGTCAAGAAAACAAAATCTAACACAATTACATAATAACTACAACTAGTATCTTAGGTTGCCTCCCAAGTAGCGCTTGATTTATTGCGGTGGCATGACTTAGACTACTTGGTTACCCAGATTTCACCAAGTGTCCATACTTCCACTATTTTGATTTCATCCATATTGCCAAAGTATGGTTTGATTCTCTGGCCATTGACTTGAACCTCATGCCATCCTGATTCTTTCAACTCAATAGACCCATGGTTGCAAACATGAGTGACCCTATAGGGACCCAACCATTCGGACTTGAGTTTTCTAGGAAACAACTGCAACCTTGAACTTAATAATAACACCAAGTATCCTGGTGCAAACTTACAATGCTCAATCTAACAATTGTGATACAGCTTCATCCTCTACTTGTACAAGTTGAGCTATCACATTCCCTCAATTGAAACTCATCAAGTTCATTGAGTTGACTCAATCTTAATGTCACGACCCAAGAATAGGGGCTAGACGTGACACGGCGAATGGGAATCCAAAGGGACCCAAAACAAGCCTCTTAGTATATTAATCACACATCCTTGGTTGCGGAAGCAAATTAAACAACAACAAGAGATATAACAAAAAGGGAAGTGGGACTAAGGGAAACCTTGATATTCACAAAAGCATAAAATAGACGAGCTCATAGAATAAGCATATCATAATATCTAGCAACATCTCTAACATGGAATGGAACAAGGGGCAAGAAACTTTCTGGGCTCACCCTTGTAGTAACAAGTGTTCAACATAAAGAAGTCTTAAAATAATAAGAGTAATATAGATAGTATCGTCGGACTTAAGACTCACCAAAGCTTGCCTCAAGGGATCGTACAAGCCACGTGGAGGAGGATGATCAAATGGAGCTTCGTTTCTTATATGGTAATATCATGTAGGTATAAAGTATGCATTAGTACGTTTGAATGTACTAAGTATGTGGGATGCAATGCAACAAGATATAGGCCAATATTGTCAAAATACATAATCATAGGCAATGGACAAACATAATCTCAATATTGCATGCATGAATGCATGATCAATACTAGAAGTAAAACATGCTTATAAATCATTCAACTTGCATAATACGTAATACATATGTGGGAGGAGACCTTAACCATGACATAGATCAAGTAGCTACAACTTAGAATCCAAGGCACGACACCCCCGTCGGTCAGGTGGACGGGCATGATACCCCTCCCCCCCAGGTGTGGTCTACTTGTCAAGGCAAACCAAACATGATAACATGAACTAGATGGATCCACTAGTATAGAAAGGGTAATAATCATAACCCAGTGGTGGAACATAGCCTAGAGAATAAAGACTTTATATAAGGATGCCTTGAGTCGAGCCCCTATCTTAAGCCTCAATCTGTGCTAAGTCTAATCCCATGGAATACTTGAAATAATCACAATTTGTATAACTTGTCAGAAACATGAAACATGACATGAGCAGCTCTTGAAACATGCTTGACCTCTAATTGTGAGCCTAACTTGAAACATGAGAGTAGATCACGATCATACATGAACACCTGCTTTAACATGAATGACTCACAAGAGGTTAAAATCTTGAAATAGGGCTTAACTTGCAACTTATAAAATAATAGATAATTTTCATGAATTTCAATACATACTTGAAAGCCCTTAATCATCATAAAGTCACTTGACTTGTAAATCATGAAGTAGATCATCAATAACTTGAGAATTCTTTACTTGACATTTATCAAACACATGGTGGGTTCATGATACTTGTTCAAAACCATGCAATTCAAGAGTGAAATAAGATGAGAAAACGTATTGCAAATAAACCCACCAACATGTAGTAAAACCCACATGTAAGGTACCTTGAAATCTATCATAAAAGCTCATAATAATTCATGGTTTCATCGCTCAAACCATGCATAGTGTCAATGGACAAAATCAATTCATGGTATAATCTTGAAATAGATAATGATACATAATAAATTAATATTTCATAAAACCCTAATATAATTTAGATTCATAACCATAGTAAGATATACACATAGGTAATACAACTTTAGAATATGCAATGTTCATGGAAAGGGAAGGTTGAGCTCCTTGGGTGAACAAACCCAATGGATAAAACCCACATATCTCAAACTTGGGTTTTCTTGAGATGAACTTGAAGGAAACTTAGAGCTTGAAATGAATCCTTGAGTTCCAAAGTTAAGCTTGAAATCCTTGAATTTAGAATGAGATATTTGGTGAAGTCTTGGAGAGGTTTTTCAGAGGGTTTTGAGTGATTTAGAGTTGAAAAAAGGCTAAGTATAAGAGATTTCACGTTTAAGTTGTCATGGGGCCATGACCCTAATGCCCTTGGGTGCATAAGGAAAACAAAGGAAAATATTGCACTGGCCCGCGTCCAGTCCGCGATGCGGACCAAACACGAAGGACGAATTACACTGCTCCGTACCCAGGCCACGTCGTGCCTGGGTCACGGATGCTCTCTGAAAATTGAAAATTAGCGAAAATTATTTTTCGCTATGGGTCTTCTAAAATCTAGGTTATACCCATTTCCCACTCAATTTTGTTTCCTGATCTAGAATATGAAATAAGATTTTTGATATCACGTATGAATTTTGAGATATATAGAAATTACAATTATGGGCCTTCTGTAGCATATTTTGGGGGCATCTCACTTAAATTAGCTACATCATGCAATTCCAAGTTTAGCTTCTTGAGAGCACATGTCGCCTTGTGCTCAAGCTCTTTAGGTAAGTGACAAGTTTTACCAATAACAAGTTGGTAAAGAGACAAACCTATATGAGTCTTGAATGCAATCTGGTATGCCCGTAATGCATCATCCAGCCTTCAAGACCAATCTATTCAGTTTGCATTCACTGTCTTGAATAGAATCTATTTAATCACCCCATTAGATAACTCAACTTGCCCACTCATTTAGGGATGGTAAGGCATTGGCATGCTATACTTTACCACATACTTCTCTAGAAAGAGCCTTGAATAACCTATTGCAACAGTGGAAACCTATATCGCTGATGATTGCTCGAGGAGTGCCAAATCATGAGAGGATGTTTCTTTTGAGGAATGAAGTGACACTTTTACCTTCACTATTGGGAAGCACAACTGCTTCCATCCATTTTTAAATATAGTCCACAACAACCAAAATGTACTTGTTCCCATACAAACTGATGAATGATCTCATAAAGTCTATACCCCGTACGCCAATCAACTTAACAACTATAATGGGGTTGAGTGGGAGCTCATGCTTTCAAGAAACTCCACCATCTCTCTGGCACTTGTTCCAAGCTTTAGCATAGTCATGGGAATCTTCATAGATGGTTGGCCAATAATATCCACATTGTAAGATCTTTTGCACTGTACAAATACCATTAAGATGCCTACAAATTAATGATGAATAACAAGCCTCAAGAATGCTCATCATCTCCACATCAGGAACACAATGATGAATAACCCCATCTACACAGACACAAAACAAATATGGTTCATCCCAGAAAAACGTATTCACGTCCAACATAAACTTATGGTGCTAGTAAGAAGTCAAATCTAGTGGCACAACATCACTAACTAAGTAGTTTTCCATAATTTGCGGTAATTGGTATCAAATCGTGTGATGCCGCAAATACTCTCTCATCCGAGAATGAGTTAGCACTCTCTACCCCATTATCAAAGTTTGCCATAATCTAATCCTTTAGTTTGAATAGGTAGTAGCAACCCGATTCTCTGTCGCCTCTTGTCAGTCAGTAATAGTATAGTTCTTTTGTGCTGCATTCAGGGCTTTGCTGGCATAGTAAATGAGATGTAGTATCTTCTCTCTACACTATCCCAACACCAAACCAAGTGCCACCCTACTTGAATCACACATAGTCTCAAAGGGTTGAGTCTAATCTAGAGTAACAATAATAGACACCGATATCAACCTCTGCTTCAACCCCTCAAACGCATTCTGACATGCTTCATCAAACACAAACTTAGTATCCTTCTGAAGTAGCTTGCACTAGGGATGTGCAATCTGTGATAAGTCCTTTGTGAACCTTCTGTAGAATCCTGCATGTCGCAGGAAACTCCTCACACCTCATACACAGAGAGGTGGAGTGAGCTTCCCAATAATCTCAACCTTAGCTCTATCAACATCTGTACCTTTTTTGGGGATCATGTTCCCTAACACAATACCTTCCTTTACCATGAATTGACACTTTTCCCAATTAAACACAAGATGACACTCTTCACATTGCTCCAACACATCATGTAAATGTCTCAAGATATCTTCAAATAAATCTCCAACCACAGTGATGTCATCCATAAACACCTGAACTGTATCCTCCACCATATATGAGAAGATAGATATCATGCATCTTTGGAATATGGCCGGTGCATTACAAAATCCGAATGGTATTCTCTTGATGCAAAGGTGCCATAAAGACATGAAAATGTTATCTTCTCCTAGTCCTCTAGAGCAATGGAAATCTAATTGTAGCCCAAATAACCATCAGGAAAATAGTACCAGCTTTTGCCCGCCAAGCAATCTAGCATCTAGTCCATGAATGGTATGGAGAAGTGATCCTTTTCGATCGAAGCATTGAGTTTACGATAGTCCATGTAGCCCTTCCAACCTATGACTGATCTCATAGTGATTATATAATTCCTTGCATTAGGAACCATAGTGATACCTCCTTTCATTGGAACACACTTAACCAAACACACCTATTCACTATCAGCGATAGGATATATCACACATGCGTCTAACAATTTGACGATCTCTTTGCGTACAACCTCCTGCATTGAGGGGTTGAGACATCTTTAATGCTCAATGCTCGATTTATAATCTTTGACAAGCTGAATCTTATGAGTGTAGATGTCAAGTGGGTTGCCAATAATATTTGCAATTGTCCATTCAATACCTATTTTGAATCTTCTGAGCAGCGAAACTAATACCTTCACCTGTTCATCATTATGGTCTGAAGCAACAATTACAGGCAAAGTATTGTTACTTTCTAAAAACATATACCTCAAGTGGGCTCGAAGAGTCTTTGATTCAAACACAAGTGGCTCTTCAATGGATGGTCTACTAGGTGGTGACTCACGGTTTTTCAAGTCTAACTCAAGCATAAGTTGCCGTCTAGGATAGCCATGTGATCCAAGTTCCTTCACATCTCGGATGCTGTCACTTTCAAAATCCATTAATACCACCTCAAGATTTCTGAGACCCATCCTTTCCTCTATCCATAGCTCCGGTTGCACTTCACCAACACTTTTAATAACAAAGACAATTATGAAATCATCAGGCCTCCTGATGGATTTGCAAATATTGAAGACAAGTTCTTCGTCATTTAATCTAAATTTTAGTTTGCCTAACTCCATATCTGCTAGTGCTCGCCCAATGCTTAGGAATGGCTTTCGTAAGATAATTGGAATATTGAAGTCAACTTCACAATCAAGTATCACCAAGTCTGTGAGGAATATCAAATTTTTTACTCGGACAAGAATATCATAAAATATCCCCACAGGCTTCTTCACCGTCCCGTCAGCCATCAATAACCATATTGTAGTCGATGTGGGGGATCGTAAGCCCAAGTACTTGAACATTGCAAGAGGCATTAGGTTAATGCTATATTCTTAGTCATGTAACACCTTTATAAAGTTAAAAACTCTAACGGTGTAAGGTATGGTGAATGCTCCGAGGTACTCCTTCTTATACATAAAGGACCTTGTTGCTATAGCTCCACAATGGTGAAGATCATGAGCAAGCTCTTAACTCACTGTTCTCTTCTTCACCACTAGGTCCTTCATGAACTTTTCATGCCAAGGCATTTGCTCCAATGCATAAATGCGAGAGAGATTGATAGATTAATGGTTTAACATTGAGATGAAATTCTGAAACTTCCCCTCTTCATTTTTCATTTCGAGCCTCTGAGGGAAAGGTGGTGGAGGCCTAGTTATGGGGTTTAAAATTTTTATTTTCACCACATTGTTACCAACAACTTCCTTGGCTTTATCATCTCTAGTCTCTGCATCCTTGCTCTCTCCAAACACTTCACGAACTATATGATCAACTATCGGCATTCGTGGGTCAATCATCTGCTTACCACCTTGTATAGTCATTGCCATGCACTGCCCATTGTTCTTAGGATTCTGTAGCATGTAGCTTGGCAATGTGCCTTGTTGCGTTAATTTAAATGCCCCCTTGTGTAGTTATTGCCATGCACTGCCCATTGTTCTTAGGATTCTATAGCATGTTTCTTGGCAATGTGCCTTCTTGCATTAATTTAAATGTGTTGACATCGGACCAAATTTTCACTCTAGTTGTTTAATAGCCAATGAATGAGTCTGGATCTTCTAATTAATCTATGATATGTCAACTTTCACTCCTTTCAAAGTCTCATCTTATGCATCTTCTTTCTTAAGCAACTTGTCAAACATCTCCTCAATCCTCAAACTAGAAGCACTAGAATGGAGATTTTGTGGTGGTGCATATGGTTCATTCGATGTCCATCTCTATGAATTCAATCACCATCTCGACCGTTAGATGTTATTTCTGTCATAGTATTCATCTTGATTATTGTCCTTGTATACTTTATCTCTATTATTGTTCTGACTTTTGTTTCCTTGACTTTTGCACTAATAGTCTTGATTGGAGTCTTGGTTGTTGGTCTGAAAACCTCTTGTCTGATATGTCACAAAGCGAGTATCCTCCATATAACATAGCTCATCATACATGGGTGCTCTCGGTTGTTGGTGACTGACTGCATTCACCTGCTCCTAGTTTTGCTTCATTAGTATTCTAATATTAGTATTAATCCGAACTAATCTTGTAACACTTATTGATTTTACACTGCTCCATATTAGTACTGAATGTGAAAAAGCTCTTTGTCATCGCTGACTCCCTTGTGCCCCATGCATGATTTTCCTATGCTACTCTTTCTGATTGTTAGGCCACATCTGCAAAAGTACAATCCAAGAATGACCCTCCAATCATGGTATTGGTGACTGCTTTGAATTGTTATCTAACGCTCGATAAAATCTCTTAACTAAGGAATCATCAGTAATCCTGTGGTTAAGAACACTCCTCAAGTACTTAGTAAACCACTTCCATGCAGCGGTTTTGGAATCACCAGGTATTTAGTCAAAGTTATTGATATTATCCTTAAGCTTCATTTTCTTTGAATTAGGAAATACATCTTTAAAAATGCTTTCCACATCTTTACCCATGTAGTTATAGAGCTTTGAGAACGCTTAGATAATCAGCCCATCGCTTCATCTGTAAGAGATAATGGGAAGACACAGGGTCCAATGGCATCCACTGACAGATTTTGATTTACCATCATCCTCTTATAGACAAGACAACATTGTGTAGATGATTATGGGAATCCTGTGATGGTAAGACTGAGAACGACCCTTTATGCTGCAACATGTAGTAATTCACTTGATATAAGAAACTTGGTATCCATGGTGGAGGAGGTAACATGATGTCTCTTGTGACATCCACCACCTTCCAATCGAGTCTGTGTGGATTTCACCCATCTACTACTGCTTTTTGACCTTGTGGCAATTGATTTTCCTCCAAACGTGGTAGTGGTGGGTTTTGGTTATGCAAGTTCCATGCCTCATTTGCAACATTGTTGGCATTGTATTGGGCCATTCTTCTCAGGGTTCTTTAAATCACTTGATCAAATGGAGTCAAGGAATTTCCTTGACTGTGGGTATTGCATACACAACACGTGTATGCTAAAGAAGAAACAAACACAACAAAAGTATGTAAAATAAAGAAATAATGATTAACTCTCAAATCACCCTAATTAGACCAATTTAAAAGCCGTATTCCCCGGCAACAACACCAAAATTTGATCACATCGAAATTACACCTGCTAATTAAGGTATAAGCGATCACTGTTTCAAATATAGAACCTAACAATGATTAAGATCAACTCGATAAGGAATATAATCTAGGATTGGAGTAATCAATGTAATTGATGAATTAATCAACTTACTTCCAAAAAGAGGGTTGTATGCATAAAAAGGAAATATTAAAACATAAACTATGAACAATATTCAAAGCAAGTACTATTAATTCAGTGAGAGAAGTAACGAGGGTATTGGATTCCCCATGGATTCCTAACGCAGTACAACTAATTATAACTTTTTCTAGTATGTAACATCCAAAACTGGTATGTTATGTTCACCTAATTCCTTGGGCTGGCAACTAGGCATATCTCACCATGCATCTTCGGTTGTCCAAGGGTGTCGCATTACTAACCCTTACCTTGGTCCCAGTACAACTATCCTTTGGGTTGTTCAAGTTGATTACAGGAGAGTACTCATATCAAATCCTATTATTTATCCTTGTCCCATTCATTACCTCCTTGGGTCGGCAAGTAAGAATAACGCGAGTTCTAAAATTCGCAATCATTAAAAAGCAATACAAAATGAAAAGATAAATAGTACATTCATGCTCTCTTTCAAAGGATTACAAATTATTTGGTTTTACTTTTTTAGTTCTTCATGGTTCCCACAACCCTACTTATGAATTTATCTACGCATGTTCGTTACAGATGAAGAAATCATGTTTGATGTTTGCATAATTAAATACTTACAATGAAGAGTTGAAGAGCGTAAAATCCTAAATCTCTAGATAAATCACAATATCAAGATCCAAAGATAAGTGCAAACAAAATTAACTTAAATTCTTCAAGAACAACTCATAAGAAAGTGATACTGTGTATTCTAATGTTTTGTACATCCAAAAATAACTAAAACCCCTATTTATAAGAAAAGAAATCCAAATCCTATAGGGAAAATTGGATTCTAGATTATCCATGAGCTGGTAAGGGACGTGACTTAATCGATGGCTCGTGGATGGGGTTTGTAGGCTGCTCTTTGTTAAAAATATCTTCCATCGACTAGTCTCCTTCTATAGCTCATAGTTTGGGCTTAGGCCATACACTCCTCCGTCCTGTTAACTTTGAGAAACCTTTAAAACTCTGGCCCTTCTTTTCACGAACAAGTCTATGGGTCGTAGAATGAACCAAGCCCCGTTATTAAACGTAACTTTAACTTCTGAAAATTCTCCCAACACTTGGATTTAGACCATGGACCGTCCATATAGCTCATGGATCAAACCATGGCCCATCGGTGGTCTTGTACATCAGTAAAAAGCTAATAAACTTACAATCTTCTCAAAACCCTCCCTAAGACTGTAAAACCAACATAAAAACACATCAAATCTATTAACATTGCTTAGAGGACACAAAATTCAAATTTTAAAGCATTAAAAAGTGTCGTATTTTAGCAGTACATCGCATATAAGTAAGCCTATATGACACAAGTTACAGGATATTAGACAAAATATATAAAGAAAAAGTTACATGAGATGAAGAAGATGTGACAAGATGCGTACCTGGGAGAAATAGGTCTACCATTTTCCAGCAAGAAAGACATGCTTTAGAGCCTATTCAGTTATGTACAAAAGGCAGAAAATACCAAAAGCCTATAAAATAATTTAACAACCTAGTAGATAATAAAATTCACCCTAACAAGAAGGGTAATATATTCAACCAAAAGTGGAACTAGTCACTAGCTTACATTTCTACACAGGTAAGTAAAAAATGATCAAATAATAACAAATTGGCATCACATACTACCAAGGGAAGAGTCTGCAGACATAACCCGACTAGCATACCATACTACTGAGGATGCCAAACAACAACAAATATACTAGTAATATGTGATAACGATGAGGTGTATCTTGATCATGCCTAGATTACACCTCCCAATTAGGGCATACTAGTCGTTGTTTTAAATATAGAATCTAGCAACGGATAGGCTCAACCCCATGAGGAATATCTTTTTTTTCAAGCACGTATATGCATATGTATTCTCGCGGGTTGTTGACTTACCATCGAATAGGATTGGAGATGGAGGATCGACCCAAGGGGTCCTTATATAAAATCTCCTTTGTCATAACTATGCACCTAGCATAGGTTCATGTTTATGACACTTTTTAGGAATGATTATTAGGGGAGGCAATTGGGTGGGTTATAATGGGCCAAGACGACAAACGGGTCAAGACCCAACCCAACCCTAATTTGCTAGCATGAAAAGGGGTTGAGTAATGGGTTGAGCTAATGAATGGGCGGGTTATTTACTCGTCCAAACTTCAATAGGTTGGGCGGGGTATGTTTAATTTTGCCACGCCTAATGATTATGATAAGGATCTACCTTTGACAAGTAGATCACCCTTTTTTATCTGGTGTGGGGCAGACAATGGAGTTCCAAGTTATATCCCACTTGGTCTTATTTCAGTTGAGGTCATATCCCCGTTAGGTACAAAGTATTTTTAGCAATCATGCATCATGGATTTCATGGCATATTGATATATTATTTATTCTTATATACTTCCCTCTATATATGTGTGTCCTTGTGATCTAACATTAAAATGTAGGTTTAATGAGTTCATATGCATTACACACCCATATACTTAGTACATTCAAATATACTAACACATACTCTTTTTCCTACATGATCTAACTATGCAGGGCTCATAGACTATCTCATCCACCTATTGATAGTTAAGTTAGATTGTGCGTTTACTAGTGGTGAATCCTTTAATCCAAGGAAAAGACCCACCTTCTATCTTCCTATTATGTTATATTCAATTATTTCTTTAATTTGAGGATGAGCCCGGGATATGTCTTGGCCCCATCCTATCTATGAACTAGAAGCATTGTTGGATATCAAGTAAACTCTATGTACGGGCTTGATATATGTATGCTATTTGCTTATGGAGAACATGATTATGTCTATCTAATGTTGTTGACGTTATGATGATATGTTCATGATGAGATATGGAAATGTGGAAAGTCCCAAGTCCCTTCTATCCTCATAGAGTAAGTAATACTTACCTACCCATTAGTTCTTATGTGCTATGTTCTATGTGAATTCATGCAAACTTCTATCCCCATGACATCCCCATAGCGTGAGTCATACTCATTCGCCCCTTAGAACCATGTGCTTATTGTTTAATTATGTGCTTTCAAACTGATGATGTGTCAAATGGATTCTATGAGGCTTGTTTGGGGACTCTTGGATTCCCATTCACCATGTCACCCTAGGACCTAGGCCCGAGTCATGACACACAAAATCAATGATAGAAAATAACTAGGGTATTGTGTTCCCCATGAATTCTTAACGTAGTATAACCTCATATTTGTAACCTTTTCTAGTGAATAGCATGCAGAACTAGTAACATATGTTTACCTAAGTCGTTGGTCCGGCAAATAGATAAATTTCACCCTTAACTTGGTCGCTCCATAGCTGTTGCATTACTAATCCTAAGCCTGATACCAGTTTAGCTATCCCTTGGTCCGTTCAAGCCAATTAGATGAGTGTAATCATGTCAAATCCTGTTATTTATCCCATTTCCTATTCATTAGCCCTTTGGACCAACACTTTCAAATAGGTGAGTTCTAACATTTGCAACAATTGAAAAGCAATCAAAACAAAGAGAGAAATAATACGTGTATGCACACTTTCCAAGGATAACAAATTAATTGATTTTTACTTTGTTAGTTCTTCATAGTTCCCACAACCCTAACTGTTGATTTAACTACTCATCTATGTTGTAATTGATGAAATCATGATTAATTTTTATATAATTAAATAATTAACAATGAAGAATTCAAGAATGAAAAATCCAAAATGTCCATGTTAATCGTAACACAAAAATCCAAACATAAGAACAAAGTGTTTTTGCCTTCGAAAAAACTAAAACACAAACTCAAACTTGATAATAATATGTTATTTATAAGAATAGAAAACCAAATCCTAAACAAATAAGGAAAACTAGATTCGGGCCCGACCACGAGCCAAAAGTACAGGCCGTAGATAAATCCAAGGCTCGTGATTGGTGTATCTTAGATTGAAACACAGTAACTCTTGGCCAATTCACAAATCCTTATCCATGGCTTGTAGTTTGTACTGTGATTCATGCTCTTCCTTGTCCTACAAGATCCATGTTTATATGCTTCTAAACCGTAATAAAGAGCACTAGCCATGGAATGATCTATGTCCCATTCTGCTAATCGTCAAATCAATATTAGAAAATCCCTTTATCTATGGATCCAACACAAGAACACCTAACCACGAACCGTAAGTAGTCTCGTAGATGGCCAAAAAACTGGAAAATCAATAGTCATTCACATATATTCCCCGAATCCCATAATCTTGTAAAAACAACACCAACTTGACAAATTAAATCTACTAAAAATCACTAGATAACACATGAAATTCCAAGTTTAATGAATCAAAAGTGCCATATTTTGCCGCACATCAATACATTCAACTTAAAATTGTTACTTGTTCTAAAGAGACTAACTCAATATGGCATAAGCAGTATAGTAACACACAGACATCAATCACATAGCATATCATATCTCAATCAACAACGGATAGCCTCAAAAATGTTCAGTGCATACACAAGACATTAATTAAGCAAACTCATGAAGATCCATACATGTCAGAGAAGTCCTATTTCTCACATACTAATATATTCTTATTAATTCTAGGGACTAGGTAGATGTGCTCACACTCACAACAAATATTCAAATACCATGTACAATACGATAGACTTGTCCCTATATTCTATAATGTGGCATTCGACTAGTTAAACTAGGAAAACTATAGGACATTCTTGGCTTGTAGCATAGGCTTGGTGGCAGGCATGGTCTATTTGGAACATAGCGACAAAATTCCCTCCTTTACACTGCACTATTTTTCACTTATCCTTACTAACACTACCACTTTTATGACTCATTTTTCCCTTTCACACAACATGAACATTTTTGGGTATATTTTCATGCTTCTCATGCTCTTTGCCTTTTTATTTTTCTCAATTCTTTTTTGTTTTGGCTCTCTTTTGGTTCTTATTCATTGTTTCACACACCCATCTCATGTTTTACCCTTTTTATTATACTACTTTCATATCAATTCTGTAATACCCCACACCTTATACTACACTACTAGCACAATTCAAATGAAATATGACATGATTTGGTTAAACCAGTGCTAATTTTCAAAAGTGCTTGAATCTCCCGTTAATGGGCTATATTGCGTCTAGCGCTTGAGAGGGTCAAGTGTATACATGTTTTGTGTCAAAATGAGGAGATTACAGACATAAAATGAAGTGAGAGAATTAAGGTGCTTGTAGGACTTAGAAGCGAGGAGGTGAGTCAGCTACTTGCTTAGCTTAAAATTGCTAACTAAATGGAGACGAGACCCAGCGTCGAAATTGTCCAAGTTCGGTTACGAATAAAATAAGTGTTAAGGGTATAAATTTGGGCCATGATTTAACATCACATATGGACTATATTTACAGCCAAAGGATGATAGTAAGAAAGGCCCAAAGATATCACAAGACTCTTGGAAACTTTAGGCCCAAACCAAGAAGAACAAAAT